>CM062820.1:236554189-236916778 GCA_031772625.1 Pinus tabuliformis
GGCGGTAGGGCAAAAGTACCCATTAAGGCAGGGTCTTTTAGGAGGCCTACTCCAATATTTTGAAGCGAATGATTGCTTATATGGATCATTGGAATGCTTCCCGTAACTTGTGAACTATTGGGGAGAAATGTTTGTTGGTCGACGATTGTAATTCTTCCTTGGAAGGGAAATGCAATCTTCCTGAAGTAGGTCAACACAACTGCGGCCATGGCATATATCCAGGGCCTTCCCAGTAGGATGTTGTAATTGAGGTTTCCGTCGATTACTTCAACATCAATTTCTACTGTTTTGCCCCCTAGTTCAACTTGCAAGTTACTTAAAATCCCATATGGAGTGTATGATCATCCATCAAATGCTTTTAACATTGTTGACGATCGCGACAGGGGTGGTGAGCCTAAATGTTTCCAGCAACTCATCGAAATAATACATGTAGATGCCCCCTCATCAATAATTGTTCGATGAACAGTTTTGTTGAGGGCTTTCACTTGAACGAGGAAAGCTAGTTGAGTTGGTAACTGAGGATCGTATCCTTTATGATCAAAGGATACAAGATTGGAATCCGTTGGGTCAATCCCACCTATTACTGATAATAGATCCTTCTTTTGCGAGAGGCAATTTTGCGATACCTCAAGTGTCGACATAGCGGACGGCAATTGGGCCAGGTCCTCTACTATATTATAATTCTGTGCTACTTTGGCACGAGGATTAAATGTCGATTTTTGTACTACTCGCTTTGGCAGCTTTATCATTGGTTCAGGAATGATGGGTGGCACAACTTCGGTCAAATTTGTTGTCGAACTACTAGGTTGTTCATTAGCCTTGTTATTCGACAGCTGTGGATTCCCGTAATCTTTATTCCTTATCAAAGCATCATTTTGCTGCTTTGAGATAGACAACATAAGCACTTAGGATCGGGAAGCATTTTGATTAGCAACCAGTTTGGTTCCCGGGTTTGGAAACGGGTCAGTCAATACTGCTGAGGTTTTTGAACTCTTAAAGAGTTTCTTAACTTCAGCTTTATGTGGACAATCTCTTGTTCGATGATCCTCATCGCATATATGACACCCCACAGGGGGTTTCCTTTGCCCAGAAGGGTTTGCAGAAGGTTTTTCAGGAGATGACTCATCATGCTTCTTTTTCCTTCCTTTCTTTTTCTTCTTGCCCCCTGGTTGCTTTAGTTGTTTGCCCTTGTCGGTCGACATGGCATTTACTTCCGAGGCAAGAAGTTCCTCATTTGCATTTTGACTAGAAATCTTACGGGCCTTTTTAGATGTAGCCTTTGTTGATTTCGTGTTTGTAGTACCAATCACGCCATCGCCAGTATGAGAGTCATGGTTCGATTTAGGAGGAGGAGGAACAAAAAATTCTGGTCTGGGAGCGTCAGGGATTTTATCGTAGAGCATGCCAGACTGAGTATAAATCAAGTCTAAATATTGTGCACGAGCAATAACTTGCTCTTCAGTGACGACTCCTCCCTTTGCCACATCTTCTGTAATGGAAGGTAATAATGACTTAATAAACCATTCAGCTAAAAGCTGATCAGGAACGTACGTTTTTACCATTCTACGATGACGTTGCCACTCATGAATATGATCAGATATGTGAGTGGCCATTGTCTGTTTGAAATTGGTAAGAAGCTTTGTTCCTGTTTCGTACCTTATTGGGAATTGAAAATGGGTTAAAAAGGTTGTGGCTAGGGTGCTGAAGTTATCGAATGAAGCTCTAGGAAATTTGATATACCATTTTGCTGCCGGACCGGTTAACGTTCTCTGAAAAAGGTGAAGCCTAATCGAATCATCATTTAGAGTGTTTGATGAACACCACAGATGAAATGTCATCACATGATTTGACGGGTCTTCACCCGGATTTCCATTAAATTTAGGAATATCTGATGGAATTTTATGCGGAATCGCTGGCCACCAAGGGGCATAAGCAATTCGATCATTCGTCAGCCGGTTTAGATCTGGTAATTCTAGAGTTGCTACAAAGGGCAACTGTTGATTCAGGTTAGGCGAAGCATATCCAGGATAAGATGGAATTGCCTGAGCAGTGGGTCCTTGCATACCAGCATAGTGTATTTGATGTTGGAAACTTTGACAAGGTTGATGGGCATAACCATTATAGTATGGTTGTTGATAACTGCTTTGGAAATGCAGTTGCCCATTACTTACAAAGACTTGTTGCTCAGGTCCTTGATATGATTGCTGGAATTGCGGTTGTTGAGATTGAACCAGCCCTGGTTGTTGGACCATTTGCTGTTGCCCAACACTGGATGATTGACCAAGGTGAGAAGTCATAGTACTTGTTTGAGCCTATGTTGCTCCAGATAAGGAGGCACTAACCTGAGGTTGTGATTGAGTCGTTGAGACAAGAGGCTGTTGTATTGCAACCTGAGAAACTTGAGGTTGACATACAATAGGTAGCGCTTGTACTTGCGACGCAGTCACCATAGGAGGTATAGTGGGAATATTCGACACAGGGTGGACTGATTGCATTGAATATACAACCCTTGGTTGCTGAGGCAGTATTGGTACCCAATCGCTGGATGTAATTCCAGTTTGACCTGAACTTTGTTGTAAACTCCCATATGGTTGTTCTCCGGGAGGGAACAATGAAAAGGCATACTATCCTCCATATGGTGGTAATCCAGTACTTAAAGGGTAGATTGACCTTTGAAGACACATTGGATCCATTTGTTGAGTTTCAACATAAGAAATACCAGATGATAATCCGGATGAAGAAATAGGAACTGACCATGTCGTCGAAACAGTCCCTGATTGGACTCCGACTTGCTGTTGATAACTTGCCGGGACAGATGGTATACCGGCGAACATCGCTGGAGTAGCAGCAGGAGGCTCTGTCGATGCTGCGTCGAATGACACATTCCTGGATGTCGACGGTTGTTCAGACATATCTAGTCTATCCAAAAAGATTTCCTAGTGATTCTACAAGAACTTGCGATGAAGGGAGACTAACTTCTAAGACCAACGAGGGAACAGTGACGTTATTCCGATTAAAATAATTTTTAGACACTTTGACACAACTTTTTTTTTCAATTTTAAAGAGTCGAGGAAAAACAAAAGATGACTCTAGTCACCTTCGATTTTTAATGAGCCTGAAGTGACAAGTGCTCAGATGGACCTTTTCTGTTAAGGAGTCTGAAAAGGAACGAAAGGGACTGCTCTGGAAATCTAGGTAGAGGGATTACCAAACCAATCACAAAACTGCAGAATAAGTTTTACGGTACGACAGTCAATCTTCCCGAATGATGTGTTCAGTGCATTGCAATCGATAGGGCGGCAAACATGGCTTCCTATGGATAAAGGATTAAGCCTATTGTGGTCTCCCAAAATATACTCGACGGTACGTGGGAGCACAAGTCCGTACTGGTACTTATCGTCTCAAAGTGGAGGAATCACCCAACCATCAGTGAGAACAATAGTTACCAGGCTTTACGACGTCGGAATATGTCTCTAGCCTAGACTTCTAAATGTTGTGTGTTAGGTTCCAAAGCGTTGTTAGATTCATTGAATTTATTTTATAGTTGATCTTGTTTATGAAGTTTGCCTTTCAGGTTCACCGCAAGATGTAGATGTGTAATTCTTAAAATGCAATCTAAGATGATAAACAATCCTTTATCTTCTTTGTGCAATGAAAATCCTAGCTACTAAGGAAAGAAAGACAGAATTCTTTCATAAAGAGCAAAGAGCACACTCTAAATGCACTTTCCTAAATCAAACCAATCAAACAGTCTACATGCAAATGCACATGCATGTATTTGTTTTCGACTTTCTTAGTATATGAATGGTACAAAGAAAGTTGATGCACAAATCTGAATTTCTTTTCAAGCGACAATTATCAACAAGTTTCTTTTCGAAATAAAAAATGGAGACAATCACAACATTCTACGATTTTGAAATGAATACTTGTTTTTGACACTAGAAAAATTACAAATTCAGACCAAAAACAATAGTAACAGGATAATCGACCATCAACAGCAATCAAACTCTTTCCTATAATCGAAATCGACACTTGCGACACTTTCAGATCAAAGGACGACAGTGCGATTATGTTACTTTTTATAAAGGAGAACTGAAAATGACTCAACAAATACACAAAAACATTTACAGTTCTTTTGTACAAAGGAGGCGGAATAACAACAAGGAAAAGGGGTCTCAAACAGAGATATACTGATCACAGGCAGCAAAATTCATGAATAGAACTGGAAAGAATGAATCACAAAAACCAAAACTAAACAATGCCTAGTCTGATCAGCGCCCCTGTAACACAGGGAATTTGAAATGTAGCGCACCTGCTACACTCGGGAAGTGTGATGAATTTCAAATTCTCAGTACAGTACCTGCGCTGGGCCAGAGATGAGACTTTGGTTTGGTTCTGTGTCACAGTTTGCAGTTCAGTTCATGGGTTTTGGCTGAGCAAATGGTAATCAGTAATGCAACAATCAGTGGTAGATCTAAGGAGGATCTAAGAGCTATCACAAGGGCAATCAGATAGTTTGTGAATCAGTTGTTTAAATCATAAACAAATCCCGGAGATCGACTAAAGCGACATTTATCTACTTTGCATTTGCATAGCAAATGCAGTTAGAAAGCTACCTGGCTCGACTTCAGGCTCCGTCTGTAAGTTTATGAAATAGACAAAAAGGAAGATAAACAAACAAACTAACTTGTCCCCAGTGGAGTCGCCATTTTGTTAGAGGGAAAAGTGTCTACTCAGAACTACTTATCCCACTAAGGTGTGATAGCTACCTTAGAAACAAACAAAGTAAAGCTACTTTCATTTTTTCTTTATGAAGTATAGATAGAGAAGAACAAAGAAGACCAACCTCTGTCTTGCGCTAATCTCCTGGTTCGATTCCTCTCCTTCTTGATAGTCTTTCGCTATTTGTTCCCTTGCACGCCCAGCTTCACAGAGTACCTGTAAGATAATAGTAGCATAGCACTATACAAGAACATGGATCTATAATCATAAACAATCTAGGATCAGATGTAAATTGACCACACAAATGCAACAAACATAAATGACACAAGAGTATGGAGGAAAAATTGAATAGCTTTCATTGATAAACAAGAAAGAGCCAAGGGGAGTTACAACCAGTTGTTCTTACCCAGCATCATTCTCTTAGCAAGGAAGCCCCTCTTCACCTCATACAAAGCTTAGATGACCCAAAAATTTGATGTTTTATCTCAAGAAACCAACAGCAATTCCTTACAATATGCAAAATTCCAGCCTCTGGATCTCTGGGATGAGGGATCCATATATAGATATCTGTAAGGGAGATGAGTCAGCTTGTGACTTGATTAGTGTCTTCCCTCTGATAGTTCTTGCTTCCACTTGGAGATTGATGATCTCTTACTCATCCTTGGTCGAATTCAGAGAGGCAAGTGTCACAGGAGAAGTTTCTGGAAGCTTCCATTGCCTCTCCACCTCGCGGAATGACACTACCATTTGTCATTTCTCGCCCATCACACCCCACAGAAGGGATTTTTGAAATGAAACGCACCCACTTAGTGTGTTTAGGTGAGATGCAACGCACTTTGCCTATGGAGCAGCTGAAATGATCCTGTTTTGACTAATTCTGAGCAGTTTTTCGTGGAGAACTTCTGGGAGAAGCTGTAATCAGTTGACCTTTCTCCTTTAAGGGTTAGAACAACACTTTTAGGGACTTAGGAGCCCTTGGTTTATGGACATTTTATGCTTGGGGTTGCAGTGCCCAAAAATGTCTATAAAAGGGTCTTCGAGCTACTGCTCTGTAATAGCAATGTAAATAGTCTTTTTCATTACAAGCTGGCTAGAAGATGTAATCTTTACTTCTGTCATTTGTTTGCATACTTAAATGTCTACCTTCAATGCAATGTTCATTGGAACTAATTTTGTGACAAGTGGGTAAATTGTCAAGGGCTCGATGTATGTTTTTCCCTTTTTTTTATAAGCACTAAACTTCATTCACCCTGCCACTATAGTGTTTTTTCCACGACCTCCTATAGTTGATGGACCTACTATCCGCACCCGAAAGTCCTGTACTTATTTCTGTAAATTATACTATATTTTTCACGTATTATACTAAATTATTCAATGCATGAGGGGAAGTCTGTTAACATTCAACCGCTGCCTATAGTGTAAGCTTCCCTAGCCCATTTCCAGGTGTCAATCTTTTACTTTGCAATTGCTACAGTGGGTTCATAAGTTTTCCCCATTCAAGCCAAAGGTTCCTTTCCCGTAGGTCCCTTTCGTCCCAACCATCTACATTTTTTTAATAGAGAGAAAAGGAACCAGTAAATCGCCGCTCACTTTCAAGCTCAGGCCACAGTAAGAAAACTCCTAAGTGATGAATGTATCACCCTACGAGTTTCTGTAATAAAACCCTCCTATATTATAAAATGTAACTCAATAGATTCTTCACCATTCATTCTGTTCTATAGAGTTATTTTTACATACCTGAAACTTGCGGACCTTTAAGATCTTGCCGAATGTCACCCAAACCTGGGTCTGCTTCAATTCATTGCCCAACCATGAGATTCTTCTTTCAAGGCTAGAATCTCCCCCATTGCTTCTTGCTAGACCGCAGTCTTTCACAAGCTGCTCATACAGCGAGCTGGGCTATCTGGTCATCACCAGACTTAGCCACTTTTCCTCTTCTTGGATATCTTTTTCTCTGCCTGGCACTACAGCGCAGATTTTTCCTCCTCCCCCCTCTTTTTCTGTAGAGGCTTTCCAGTTGCGAGAGGTAGTTAGGGTTGCTTGTCCAGCAACTGTCTTTTCACAACCAACTCAAAACCTCATGAACAAAAACCGATTAGATTTACATTCTAAATAAATAATAATAACAGGTTCAGTTTGTTTTACCACAGTAAATCAAATATTTACATTTTATCTTGGGGCATTACATCTTCCCCCCCTGAGATTGGACATCGTCCCGATGTCTTCCATCCATGAACAGCCCTGGACAAGTCCTTTTCATCAGTTCTTCATCTTCCCAAGTACCCTCATCAGGCCCAAAGTGCTGCCACTGCACTTCAACTTGGGTAATATTGTTACAGGAAAAAGTGTCTATATAGAACTGCTCTATCCCACTAAGGTGTGACAGCTAGCTTAGAAACAAACAGAGAAAAGCTACTTTCATTTTTCCTTTATGAATTATAAATAGAGAGGAACAAGAAGACCAACCTCTGTCTTGCACTAATCTCCTGATTTGATTCCTCTCTTCTTTGATAGTCTTTAGCTACCTGCTCCCTTGCACGCCCAGCTTCATAAAGTACCTGTAAGATCACAGTAGCATAGCACTATACAAAGACATGGATCTATAATCATAAACAATCTAGCATTAGATGTAAATTGACCATACAAATTCAGCAAACATCAATGATACAAGAGCATGGCGGAAAACTTGAATAGCTTTTATTGATAAACAAGAAAGAGCCAAGAGGAGTTACAACCAGTTTTTCTGACCCAGCATCAACCTCCCAGCAAAGAAGCCCCTCTTCACCTCAAACAAAGCTTAGATCACCCAACAATATGATGTTTGTCTCAAGAAACCAACAACAATTCCTTACAATATACAAAATTCCAGCCTCTGGATCTCTGGGATGAGGGATCCATATATAGATGTTTATAATGGAGATGAGTTAGCTCATGATTTGATTAGTGTCTTCCCTCTGATAGTTCTTGCTTCCACTTGGAGATTGATGGTCTCTTACTCATCCTTGGTCGAATTCAGTGAGGCAAGTGTCACAGGAGAAGATTCTGGAAGCTTCCATTGCCTCTCCACCTCGCGGAATGACACTGCCATTTGTCATTTCTCACCCATCGCACCCCACAGAAGGGATTTTTGAAATGTAATGCACCCACACAGTGTATTTAGGTGAGATGCAACGCACTTAGCCAGTGGAGCAGCTAAAATGATCTTGTTTTGACCAATTCTGAGCAGTTTTTCATGGAGAACTTCTGGGAGAAGCTGTAATCTGTTGACCTTCTTCCTTTAGGGGTTAGAAAAACACTTTTAGGGACTTAGGAGCCCTTGATTTATGGACATTTCATGCTTGGGGTTGTAGGGCCCAAAAATGTCTATAACAGTTGCCCCCTAAAGCATGAGGTCGTTAAACTTTTGATGTCGGGTGAAATGCTTTATTATGAGGATCCAAAGTTCTTTCAAGCTGGGAGGAGACCTTTAATAAGATACAATACAATACATTATCTTCATAATATTTTCATGATCTAGCTGAGGCGTTCATTCCCATGCTCAACTTTATAAATTCATTTTCATGTACATAGGACAGACAATCGTCTGAGTGTAGACTGATGATTCTGATAGAGCCATCATCCTTTTGATTGGATGATTATCTGTGCAGAAATGATGTACATTTGATGTCTTTATTTCCTTGAATATATATTGCAGCCTGGATGGATGAAACTAGATCCGGGCTCTTCAGTCTCGTTCGATCTTCACTCGAAGTACAAGTCGATCCATGTGAGAAATGTTCTGAAGTCGAACATGGAAAGACATCGCTTGATTACTAGCCAATGATGTAAACTATTAACAAGCGTGAGAGGAATCACCGATAATGATAATGAACCTCAAGGTACTGCAGTACAATTCACGTGGTGTGAATAAAGGACTTGGCGTCGAACACCACGCAAAATCTTTCGGTCGAAGGCCATTGATGTAAACCTGTCACTGGAAGTGAGAAACTTGCCATTGAGGCATGCAAGCTTCAAAGTATTGAATGGGGTGTTCCTAGATCAACTTCTTGGATAATGAGCTGATGTCGACAAGAAGTGATCCGTCACAGGAGGGCCTTGATGAATCCCACATCAATGACACGGAACGGAGCAAACGATTTTAATGGAGGTGAAAACGATCTGGTGATATAAGGTTCAGGGTGGCGGTCATGAAAGAATGGAGTATAAATGTATGGTAGTGGGTGAGACACAGGTGAATTCTCTAAATGACTTCTCTTGAACATATCGGCGACACTGATGTGATGGATTGGTAGCGTTAACCCCAAATGTGGATGGCATGATGGGACCATGGTGATGTGACTGGTGAATGAAACAACCCAACCCGACTCGGACACGAAGCGGAAGTGTCATGTTCAAGAGCGACTTGCTACCAACAAAGTTTCTTCAAGTTTTCTTCCCAATTTTCCCCAGTCATTGCTGACCAGTACCTCTTTATTTTTGTTAAGCTTGAGGAGGATAACATATGCTTGTTCTATAATTTTCCCTTCGGGCAAACCCATCGCTATGTTTTAACGAGCCTAGCGATAGTGAAACTCGTTCTCGTCTATAGACAAGTTTGTCGCTATTAAAATTTTAACGAGTTTAACAACAAAGACAACTTGGTTCTTTTCAATTTTAGAGAGTCTGAAGAGGAACGTAAAGGTAACTCAAAAATTCCTTTTTCGTCATCTAATCCCTTAAGTCTGAAAAAGTATAAAACAATACAGAAGGGATGAATTTTCGATACTTTTAACGAGCCGAACAAAACAAGCGCTCGATCTTTTTGTGTAATAATCCCTCAGGTCCAAAAAGATTAAAATTTAGAGGATGGATAGCACTTCTTGTCCCTTTAACGAGCTGGAGAGGCCAATGGCTCGGCAATCTTTTCATATTTTACGAGTCAGTTGAAAAGAGCTTAAAGGAGACTCGTCTTTTGAGGAACGAGTGATAAAATGGATAGCAACTGATTCCAGGTAAGGTTTGGAATTCTCCAATCACGGCAGTGTTACAAGGATGGCTAGTGAGATCACTCTTCACAGTTGTTCCTCAAAATAGGTAAGCAATCAAATGGGGGTGAATGATCGGCCAATGCAAAAGTGGAGGTGATGGTGCAATCACGACCAAGGCTTTAATGGCTGAAGTACTACATTCACGATGGTTATTTACCAGGGAATAGTTCATTTTTTAACGAGCTTAAACGCGGGAGGAAACATTTTCTCATGGCTTATGTTTATTTTTTAACGAGCTTGAACTATGTGCTAAAACTGCTCGATTGAATGGTCCCTTTTTTACTCTACCATAAATAGCTTTGTTCTTTCAAAGATTGTACTGTATTTTCAAATGCTTCATCAAACTAGTCAGAAATGAACAATATATGCTTGAAAACGAGCTAGAACACTAATATTTTACTTTAAACTACGTAAAAAGTAATGAAAAAGTGTTTTTACCTCTCATTTTACCATTTCATTTGAACTTTGGTTTGTTGGAGCTTTGGAGGTGCTTTCCCCCTTTGATTTTCATCAGCTGATTTCGGGAGATTCTGTGGACGATTCTCGGCACCGTCTGGACCAAGTAGGAGCTAAACCTGAGCTCTTTCATTTCATGTTTTCCATTTTACATTCTGAGCTTGATTCCTAGTTTTTCTGAACCTCTAGGGTTTGAAAAACTTGTTCTGCCTTCAGCGCACCCTCTGTGTATCGAAAGGTGCGTTGAATGTTGGCCTGTCTAAAGGCCATCTGACATGCAACGCACCCAGAGCACTACTATAGGTGCGATGGGCGCAGAGAAGGAATTCTGTGCACAATTTTTGATGGAAATTTTTCCTGTTTCTTACCAAAATCAGGATCTAACTCTTCTCTTGTTTGTTTTTCAGAGATCTTTGGAGTAAGATGACCATTACATGGCGAGAACGTGAGCATGAAGAAGAGGACATGCTTGCCCTACATGATCCGGTTACAGTAAACGCACTGCGAAACTGTGGCTTGCTGAAGTTTTTCTACATTTCTAGCATGAGACAACAGATCAACTTACTGCAGTATTTGCTCGATGCTTGGGATCCTACCAACCAGGTTTTCCATATCAGGGGAAAATCTATCCCCTTGACTATAGTAGACATCTATTTCTTGACTGGCTTGTCGAGGCGGGGTGCCCCCATCTCTTTATCAGGTTCGGCCCGAGGAGGCGACTCTGTGAGAGATTATGTTCGCTGGTACTACAGAGAGGGATCTCAGCCAAGTAAAGACGGCAAGATCATCATCTGTGATGTCACTGACAGGTCCCTCAGGACTATTCTGTTTAATTTTGGTAGGATGGCCAGTGGTGCAGCTCTTCATGTAGCCAACCGATCTTATATGTAGTATGCCTTGGAATGCCCCCAACCGAAGGTGTTCAACTGGTGCGACGCAATACTTCTTGTGATGAAAGAACAATTGACCAAGATAAAGAGCGGGAGGTTGAAGAACTTTGGGTATGGTTCTATTTTGACCGCCTTTGCCTTGGAGAAGATACCACTGATGCAACCGCAGTATATTTCACTCGATTTACCTTCACCTACTGAACCACGTATGCAGAGATGGGTTGACCATATGTCTAGGCATGTTGGTCAGTCTCAGATTTCATTTTCTGATACCTTCTTCAGGTGGTTTGATCGTCAAGAGATGGTTTATTCTGAGTATCCATATGCTGGCATGGACTTCTGGGGTGATCCAGATTTAGTACTGCCGGATGGCGAACAGTGGGGCGCCATTGGTAAAATCTTTGACCATATTCCTGTTTATCGTTTTTCATTTATAATGTCCTTGTGCTTTATTCTATCAAGACTTTAATCAAACTCATGTGTACATGCAGATGTTGGTCCTGTTCGTCCAGTAGTTCACCTGAGAGTACCAGCTACTGCCCCAGCAGGAGAGGCTGTGGGAAGGGCTATCCTTCGTGACCTTGATGTGGCCGAGACTCTCACAACATTACAGGAGCAGGTTGAGGGCCTCACTCTTAGTATTCCAGATATGAGGACTGACGAGCTACCTTTGAGGTTACAGCGGCATACTACTGGTGTGCTAAGACGATGGACTCGTCTCTTACGCATGATCGCACAGGCTGTGACTTGCTATCACAAGCATCATTAGACTAGGGTGCCCCCTAGCATTTTGAGTTTTTTGGTCATTTGACCGATTTTGTCTTGGTTACAGAACATTATGTGTAAACCACAAACAATTATATATATTTTTTATTTTCGAAGTTCTATTTTGGTTAAGTTACATGATCCAAATGCAAACATTGATGGTATGTTTCTTTTTATAAATGTTGCAAATCTCTATCTAACACATAATTTTCCAATGAATCAGTTAATATGTTTAAGTTTCTGGAAATATGTTGATATTGAATAAAATCAAATTGTCTTTCCAAAATCTTAACCCTTAGGAACATGCGATAAATAGCTGGATTTCGGACAGAGTAGATACCAGTGAGTTGTAGTATGACGAGTTGTGAGTCTAGCTTGACGATCAGTCGGCATATACCATGTGTGATGGCATCAGAGAGAAGTTCTATCAACGCACTATATTCAACGATGTTATTTGTTGATCGACCAATACATACCCCTCTGAAACTTACTAACTCGCCGCTTGGATCAAAAATGGCCCAGGCCGCGGAAGATGGGTTCCGCGAACTACGACTCGCTCCGTCAGCATATCCAACACATGACTCCAATAGGTTTGACATCTGCAATAAATGTAAAAAGTGGATTACTTGACCAAAATAAACACTTTAGCGAAAACAAAAACATAACAAAAGCATACAGGTTACCATTACGCATAGTAATGCTTGAGGTACAACCCATTACGAGGTTGCGCCAGTGGAATTCCGTCATAATCCATTAACTCGTAGGCTCCTTTTGCTAACACACGTTTAACAATATAGGGGCCCATCCATAAAGACTTAAATTTACCTGCTCCCAATTTATCGGATTCTTGGTCGTAAAGCAAGACCAAGTCACCTTCTGAGAAGACACGGGGTTTGACATTTTTGTCGAACTGCGCCTTGACTTGTTTCTTATGGGCTTCGTTAGCCAAAGCGGCATCACGATGGGTTTCATCCAATTGGATTAATTCCAAGAAACGAGCTTCTTCTTCTGAAGTTCCGAGGAGGAGATCAATTGCGAGTTTGAGAGACGAGATTTCGCACTGGATTGGTAAGACTACTTCCAGGTCATATACCAGTTGGAAAGGTGTAAACCCAGTTGCATTCCTTACCGATGTTTGGTAAGCCCACAAAGCTGAGTACAGGATTAGGTGCCATCTTCTCTTGTGAACTCCAATCATCCTTTGCAGCATGCGCTTCAGGACTTTGTTGATTGCTTCAACTTGTCCGTTGGCTTGTGGATAATATGGAGTAGAGTTGTCGTGAGACAACCCTAGTTTGGCAGCTAATTCGACCATCATGTGATTATGAAAATGCGATCCATGATCTGTGACTATAGCCTGCGGTATGCCGAATCTGGCGACTACATGATTGAAAAAGAAGAGGGCAACTATTTCACCAGTATTATCTAATGTAGGCATCGCCTCGGCCCATTTGGTAAAATAGTCAACTGCGACTATGATATACCCATGCCCCCCGGTCGAGGTGGGGTCACATGTCATGAAATTGATGCCCCATTTGGCGAATGGCCCAACAACAACTATTGGCTGTAGAGGTGCGGTTGGTCTCCTGGTTTTGCTATCGAAAATTTGACAAGCATGACAACTTCTGGCTGCGGTTATGCAATCTTTGAACATTGTTGGCCAGAAGTATCCTGCTCGTAAGATTTTTTGCGCTGTAGCATAACCAGATTGATGCCCCCCACACGCGCCTGAATGATAATCATTCAGGACTTTTTCGGCCTCCTCATGGGTGAGGCACCTTCTCAGAACTGTATCGATACCGCGACGGTAAAGTGTATCACCGACGATCATGTAGTCTTTTTCTTGGTATCGAAACATTTTTGTTCAGAGCGGGAGGTGTTTGGCCTATATTTTTGGGTTTGGAGATAAATGACTATATCCCCATACCACTCATTGCTTGAAGATATCAGAAACAAACTTTCGTCCACGATTGTTTCATCGGATGTTTCATCGTTGGATGACGATGGGAGATCGCATAATAATTCTGCGAAAACTAGAGCTTTCTTTGACTTGGATTTTATAAATTCCAGATCAAACTCTTGTAGTATTGCTATCCATTTTGAATATTTGCCCCCCAGCAACTTTCGCGACAATATATAAGTCATGGGGTTGCAATATGACAGAATGGTAGTTTTTCGAAAGAGGACATAGTGTCGAAATCTCTGTATCGCTTGAACAACTGCGAGTGCTAGCTTTTCAACGTAAGAATATTTGCTTTCTGTATCATTTAAGTTTTTACTTAAATAATATATAGGATGTTCAATTCCATTGACTTCTTGAACTAAAACCATTGCGATGGTCGTATCCGCTGCAGCCAGATACAAGTTAAAATCTTTTTGATAATCAGGAGCGTACATTAATGATGCTTTCATTAGGGATTCTTTTAAAGCATCAAAGGAAGCTTGCACAACCTGATTGCAGACAAAGGGTACTTCTTTTCTCAAAATACATGCATAACCTTTAGCAAGTTCGGCGTAATTTGGAATGAACCTCCTCAGAAAGTTCACTTTCCCTTGGAGTTTCTGAATCTGAAGCAAATTCGAAGGTGGAGGAAAATTTATGATTGCCTGGACCTTACATGGGTTGAGACGAATCCCGTCCTTTGAGACTACAAAGCCAAGCAAACGACCAGAACTGACGCAAAATACACATTTCTGTGGATTGAGTTGTATCTTGTAGTGTCGGCAACGTAGAAATATCGCTCTCAAATGCTGCGAGTGATCAGTCCGCTTTCACGAATGAGCCAGAAGGTTGTTGAGGTATGGTTGAACGATGTTTTTGATGTCATGGAAGGCATAATTCATTGCCCTCTGAAATGTCGCCCCTGCGTTCTTTAAACCAAAGGGTAATTTTTGATATGAGAATGTGCCCCACGGACAAATAAATGCAGTCTTTGACTGGTCTTGTGGGCGGATATTTATTTGATTATACCCGGAGAATCCATCCATGAATGAAAAGATTTCGCATCCGGCGCATTCATCAATTATCTGGTCGATGAAGGGTGTAGGGTAGTTGTCTTTTGGACAAGCTTGATTTACATCCCTATAATCAACGCACACTCTAATTGTTCCTTGTTTTTTCATAACAGGGACAATATTCGATACCCAATCGGTTAGAGGAACCGGGTAGATGAAACCAGCATGGAGAATTTTCTCAACTTCTCCCTTAATGGCAGCGGCTTTCTTGGGGTGCATCTGCCTTGGCCGTTGTCGTACTGGTTTGACATCTGGATACATCTTAATTTCGGGTTCAACGATACTCGAGTCAATGCCTGGAATTTCACTATATGACCAAGCAAAGACATCTCTGAATTCGCGAAAAAGAGCATCATATATTTCCAGTTCTGAAGGAGAACAACATTTGCCAACATAAATATTCTCTACAACATCTGTTTTTGTCGAGATATTTATGGCGATAGTTTCTTCAATGTTGGACAAGTTTCGCTCGGAATCCACTGTGTTTACAGTATTTAATAGAAAATCAAAAACTGAAGGATGATAAATGTCATCAGGAGTATCTTCTCCACAATCCGGAAGAAGGGAACGATGGTGGGAATCATTCCATGGTGCCCCTTCAATTATCATTGATTGGACAATTCCTTCGTCAGTGACATGCACTAGCGACCAAGGATCCGAAGGGGTACCATATTCTTTAGACCTATCTATCCAAACGCTTGATGAGCGTTGATTTGGGTTTGCCTCCCATGCTAGGAACATTGATTGCTACAATATTTCCGTTGGGCTTGGAGGCAAAACCATTGCATGATCCATGTCGATATCGTTTTCTGAGATCTTTTTAGAAGATATCATATTGCAGGTCCCTACCGATGCTACTTCCACCAGATTGATTGGTGGTGGAAGGGCGAAAGTTCCCATTAATATAGGATCTTTTAGTAGGCCTACTCCGATATTTTGAAGCGAATGAGGGCTTCCATGGATCATAGGAATGCTTCCTGTAACTTGAGAACCATTGGGTAGGAAGTTTTGTTGATCGATGATTGTAATCCCTCCTTGAAAGGGAAATGCAATCTTCCTAAAATAGTTCAACACAACAGTAGCCATAGCATATATCCATGGTCTTCCCAGTAGGATGTTGTAATCGAGATTTCTGTCGATTACTTCAACATCTATTTCTACTATTTTCCCTCCTAGTTCAACTTTCAAGTTACTTAGAATACCATATGGGGTATATGTCCTTCCGTCGAATGCTTTTAATGTCGTCGAAGATCGCGACAAGGTTGGAGATCCTAAAGTTTTCCAGCATCTCATTGACATAATGCATGTAGATGCACCCTCATCAATAATTGTTTGATGAACAGTTTTGTTAAGGGCTTTCACTTGAACAAGGAAAGCTAGTTGAGCTGGTAATTGAGGATCGTATCCTTTGTGATCGAAGGATACAAGATTGGAATCCTTTGGGTCTATCCCACCAATGGCTGATAATAAAGCCTGCTTTTGGGATGGGAAATTCTGTAGTACTTCAAGAGTCGACATAGCGGATGGCGATTGGGCCGAATCTTCCACTATATTATAATGCTGTGCCACTCTAGCGCGGGGATTAAATGTCGACTTGTGTACTACTCCCTTTGGTGGTTTTATTGTCAATTCAGGAATGATGGGCGGCACAACATCTGTCGAAGTTGTTGTCGAACTACTAGGTTGATCTTTATCCTTGTTGTTCGACAGCTGTGTATTCCCATAATCTTTGTTCCTTATCGATATCAAAGCATCATTTTTCTGTTTTGAAACCAACAACATTAGCACTTGAGACAGGGAATCATTTCCACTTTCAACTAGATTTGTCCCTGGATTTGGAAACGGATCAATTAACACTGCGGAGGTTTTCAAATTCTTGAAGAATTTTTTAAGCTCAGCTCTGTGTGGACAATTTGCGGTCCAATGATCCTCATCGCATATAAGGCATGGATTTTTTGGTTTCCTATCTCTAGGAGGGTTTGCAGAAGATTTTTCAGGTGATGATTCTTCCTGTTTCTTCTTATTCCCTTTGCCTTTCTTCTTGCCCCCTGGTTGTTTCGTTTCTTTGCCTTTATCTGTCGATACTGCATTTACTTCCGAGGCAAGAAGTTCATCCTTTGCATTTTGGCTTGAAATCTTACGGGCCTTTTTGGATGTAGCCTTTGTCGATTTCGTGTCTGTTGTGCCAATCACGCCATCGCTGGCATGAGAGTCATTGTTTAATTTAGGAGGAGGAGGAATTGAGAATTCGGTCTAGGGGCGTCAGGTATTTTATCGTAGAGCGTGCCAGACTGAGTGTCAATCAAGTCCAAATATTGCGCACGAGCGATAACTTGCTCTTCTGTTACGACTCCCCCTTCACCACATCTTCCGTGATGGAAGGTAGTAATGACTTGATAAACCATTTAGCTAAGAGCTGATCAGGAACATACATTTTTACCATTCTACGCCGACGTCGCCACTCATGTATATGATCAGATATGTGAGTGGCCATCGTCTGTTTGAAGTTGTTAAGGAGTTCCGTTCCTGTTTCGTACCTTATTGGTAATTGAAAATGGGTTAAAAAGGTTGTGGCTAAGGTACTGAAGTTGTCGAATGAAGCTCTAGGCAATTTGATGTACCATTTTGCCGCTGGACCCATTAATGTCCTCTGAAAGAGGCGAAGTCTTATCGAATCATCATTTAGGGTGTTTGATGAACACCATAGATGAAAGGTCATCACATGATTCGATGGATATTCACCCAAATTTCCATTAAATTTAGGAATATCTGATGGAAGTTTATGCAGAATCACTGGCCACCAAGGGGCGTAAGCAATTGGATCATTTGTTAACCGATTTAAATCAGGTACCTCTAAAGTTGCCACAAAGGATAACTGCTGATTCAGGTTAGGTGAAGCATACCCAGGATAAGATGGGATTGTCTGAGCTGTTGGTCTTTGCATACCGGCATAATGCATTTGATGCTGGTAACTTTGGTAAGGTTGGTGGGCATGACCATTGTAAAATGGTTGATTTTGACCGTTTTGAATATACGGTTGTCCACTATTTGCAAAGATTTGTTGCTCAGAACCTTGGTATACTTGTTGGAATTGCGGTTGTTGGTATTTTACTAGCCATGGTTGTGAAGCCATGTGCTGTTGCCCGCTACTAACAGTTTGACCAAGATGAGGGGGAATTTTACCCGTCTGAACCTATGTCATTCCACCAGTCGGCGATTGTGGTTGAGTCGGAGGGTCAAGGGGCTATTGCATTACAACCTAAGAAACCTGAGGTTGGCATACAATAGGCAGTGCTTGAACTTGCGACACCGTCACAATAGCTGGCGTAGTTGGTATATTTGACATAGGTAAGCATTGTTGCATCGAATATACAACTCTTGGTTGTTGAGGTAGTATTGGTACCCAACCGCTTGAGGTAATTCTAGTATAACCCGAATGTTGTTGTGAAATCCCGTATGGATATCCTCCCAGAGGGGATAATGAAAGGGTATACTATCCCCCATAAGGTGGTAATCCAGAACTCAAGGGAATGGTTTGTCCTTGAGGGCCGGACTGCCCAAATTGACCTCCAAATGGATTAGTTTGTTGAGACTCAACATAAGAGTTTCTGGATATTACTCCGGATGAACAAACAGGAACAAACCATACTGTCGAAATGGCCCCTGAGTGGGCTCCTTATAGCGGTTGAGAGCTAGTTGGGACAGATGGTATACCGGCGAACATTGTTGGAGTGATAGCAGGGAGTTCTACCGTCGCTGTGTCAGACGACACAGTCCTAGATGTTGACGGTTGTTCAGACATTTCTAGTCTATCCAAAAGATTACCTAGCGATTCTACAGGAGCTTCCGCTGGCGGTAGACTAACTTCTGATGAAGAAGGATATAGAGTGATCCCGACTCCAAATTGCGATGGAGTACTCGTTGGAGGATCTTCCACAATCTCTTCTATGGCAATCAGACCAGGTGGAAGGGGAAGACTGTCAGGTCCGTAGAATATTTCTGGTGCCGAAGAAGGTATGGAATCGGCAGCGACAGATGTTTGAAGAGCAAGACTCTTCGAACCGGTTGTAGACTCTCAGACTAGGATTAGTACTATTGTCCTTCTGTGGCTGCTGAACTTCTTCTGTAGAGGCAGGGATTCCAGAAATGTTTGGAGTAACCGGAGTCTCTGATGTTTTTGGAACACTTGTTCTAACTTTAATAGGAGATTTGGAACCGGTTAAACGAGTTCTCTTTTTCCGTACTAGCTTTGATTCCGGAGACAAAGACGGTTGACTCGTAAGCCTCCGCGAACGACGGGGTTTCAATTGACTTTCTTCCACGATTGCGGATTACTCGATCAACTAAAATAAAGGGGAAGTATGTTTATGAAATAAATGAATTTTAGATGCTTTGACACAACTTGTTTTTTCAGTTTTTAAGAGTTGAGAAAAAACAAAAGATGACTCTAGTCTCCTTCGATTTTTAATGAGCCTGAAGTGACAAGTGCTCAGATGGACCTTTTCTGTTAAGGACTCTGAAAAGGAACGAAAGGGACTGCTATGGAAATCTAGGTAGAGGGATTACCAAACCAATCGCAAAACTACAAAATACTTTTTACGGTACGACAATCAATCTTCTCGAATGCTGTGTTCAGTGCATTGCGATCGATAGGGTGGAAGACACGGCTTCCTATGGATAAAGGATTAAGCCTATTGGGGTCTCCCAAAATATACTCGATGGTACGTGGGAGTACAAGTCCGTATTGGCACTTATCATCTCAAAGTGGAGGAAACACCCAACCATAAGTGAGAACAACAGTTACTAGGCTTTACGACGCCAGAATACGTCTCTAGCCTAGACTTCTAAATGTTGTGCGTTAAGTTCCAAAGCGTTGTTAGATTCATTGAATTTATTTTAAGTTGATCTTGTTTATGAAGTTTTCCTTTCAGGTTCACTGCGACGTGTAGATGTAATTCCTAAAATGCAATCTAAGATGATAAACAAACTTTTTATCTTCTTTGTGCAATGAAAATCCTAGCTACTAAGGAAAAGAAAGACATAATCTTTTCACAAAGAGCAAAGAGCACACTCTAAATGCACTTTCCTAAATCAAGCCAATCAGACTGTCTATATGAAAATGCACATGCATGTATTTGTTTTCGACTTTCTTAGTATATGAATGCTAAAAAGAAAGTTGATGCACAAATCTGAATTTCTTTTCAAGCGACAAATATCAACAAGTTTCTTTTCGAAATAAAAAATGGAGACGATCACAACACCTTACAATTTTGAAATGAATACTTGTTCATGACACTAGAAAATTACAAATTCGGACCAAAGGCAATAGTAACAGGATAATCGACCATCAACAGCAATCAAACTCTTTCCTACGATTGAAATTGACACTTGCGACAGTTTCAAATCAAAGGAAGACAGTACGATTATGCTACTTTTGCAAAGGAGAACTGTAAATGACTCAACAAACACACAAAAACATCTGTAGTTCTTTTGTACAAAGGAGGCGGAATAACAGCAAGGAAAAGGGGTTTCAAACAGACATATACTGATCACAGGCAGCAAAATCTAGGAATAGAACTGGAAAGAATGAATCACATAAACCAAAACTACACAGAGCCTAGTCTGATCAGCGCACCTGTAACACAGAGAATTTGAAATGCAGCGCAGCTTGTCCACTTGGGAAGTGCGCTGATGTTCAGATTCTCTGAACAGTACCTGTGCTGGGCCAGAGACAAGACTCTGTTTGGGTTCCGGGTCATAGTTTGCAGTTCAGTTCTTGGGTTTTGGCCGAGCAAAAAGCAATCAATAATGCAACAATCAGGGGTAGATCTAAGGAGGATCTAAGAGCTATCACAAGGGCAATCAGATAGTTTGTGAATCAGTTGTTTAAATCATAAATAGATCCAATAGATGGATTGAAGTAGCAGTTATCTACTTTGCATTTGCTATGGAAAATGCAGTTCGAATGCTACCTATAAGTTTATGAAATAGACAACAAAGAATGATAAACAAACAAACTAATTCATCCCCAGTGGAGTCGCCATTTTGTTACAGGGAAAAGTGTCTATATAGAACTGCTCTATCCCACTAAGGTGTGATAGCTGCCTTAGAAACAAACAGAAAAAAGCTACTTTCATTTTTCCTTTATGAATTATAAATAGAGAGGAACAAGAAGACCAACCTCTGTCTTGCGCTAATCTCCTGATTTGATTCCTCTCTTCTTTGATAGTCTTTAGCTACCTACTCCCTTGCACGCGCAGCTTCACAAAGTACCTGTAAGATCACAGTAGCATAGCACTATACAAAGACATGGATCTATAATCATAAACAATCTAGGATCAGATGTAAATTGACCATACAAATGCAACAAACATCAATGATACAAGAGCATGGAGGAAAACTTGAATAACTTTTATTAATAAACAAGAAAGAGCCAAGAGGAGTTACAACCAGTTGTTCTGACCCAGCATCAACCTCCTAGCAAAGAAGCCCCTCTTCACCTCAAACAAAGCTTAGATCACCCAACAATCTGATGTTTGTCTCAAGAAACCAACAACAATTCCTTACAATATACAAAATTCCAGCCTCTGGATCTTTGGGATGAGGGATCCATATATAGATGTTTGTAATGGAGATGAGTCAGCTCATGATTTGATTAGTGTCTTCCCTTTGATAGTTCTTGCTTCCACTTGGAGATTGATGGTCTCTTACTCGTCCTTGGTCGAATTCAGTGAGGCAAGTGTCACAGGAGAAGATTCTGGAAGCTTCCATTGCCTCTCCACCTCACGGAATGACACTACCAATTGTCATTTCTCACCCATCGCACCCCATTGGAGGGATTTTTGAAATGCAACGCACCCACACAGTGTATTTAGGTGAGATGCAACGCACTTAGCCAGTGGAGCAGCTGAAATGATCCTGTTTTGACCAATTCTGAGCAGTTTTTCATGGAGAACTTCTGGGAGAAGCTGTAATCTGTTGACCTTGCTCCTTTAGGGGTTAGAACAACACTTTTAGGGACTTAGGAGCCCTTGATTTATGGACATTTCATGCTTGGGGTTGTAGGGCCCAAAAATGTCTATAACAAATATCCTGCTTCCGCAACGTTACTTCTCTTCGGCCGAAGATGTTCAACGGTTCGACCCGAATTTCTCCATCCGGTTCTACCTGCAACATGCAACATCCTAAGTCAGTTTCCTTTATGGAATTCATTAAATTCTATCTACCAAGCTATTCCTTACCTGTATATCCTGCCAGTTGATCACATGCTTAGGATTGTAAACATATTTTTTTAATACGGAAATATGAAAAACGTTGTGGACCCATATATGACTAGGCAAGGCGAGCTGGTATGCTACTGGCCCGATTCTAGCCAAGATCTGAAATGGTCCACAGAATCAGGGTGCTAGTTTAGCGCACCCGCCCCATTGTAATGTGCTCTTTTTTGCTCAGATTCTCACGTACACATGGTCACTGACTTGATACTCTTTAAACCTCCTCTTCTGGTCAGCAAAGTTCTTTTGCCTATCTTGAGCTACTTTCAGATTAACATGTATCCTTTTAACCAGTCTCTCCATTTCCTGAAGCATTTCAGGTCCTAGCACCAGCCTGTCTTCTGGTGCACCCCAACTTGAAGCGGTGTGGCACTTCCACCCATACAATGCTTCAAAGGGGCTCATCTGTAACGATGTATGATAACCATTATTATATGCAAACTCAACTAAGTGTAGGTAATCTTCCCACTGATGTGGTTGCTGCATCACATACGCCCTTAACATGTCTTCCAATACCTAATTCACCCGTTCAGTCTGCCTGTTAGTTTGAGGGTGGTAAGCCGTGCTAAAGTTCAACTGGGTTCCCAACTCTTCGAACAATGTTCTCCAGAAGACCGATGTAAATTTTAAATCACGGTCTGAAATTATTACCTTTGGTAGCCCATGCAGTTTAAATATATTTTGCATGAAGATATGGGTGATTTGCACGGCTCTATAGGTAGATTGTACCGGTATAAAGTGTGCTGCCTTACTTAACTTTTCCACCAACACGATGATGGAGTCGTTGTTCTTTCGGGATTTAGGCAAACGCATTATGAAATCCATAGAAATGGTTTCCCACTTCCACTCCGGGATGGGTAATGGTTGTAATAATCCTATAGGATGTTGGTGTTCTGCTTTAATCTGCTGGCATTCTAGACATCGTGCCAAATAATCTGCCACATCTTTATTCATTCCTAGCCAATAATATTCATTCTGAAGTGCAATAATCATCTTTTGATACCCTGGGTGTCCAACGTAATGACTCCTATGATACTCATCCAATATCAGATTTTTAATATTGTGCTGGTTAGGCACATACAACCTTCCTTTATAATACAGTAGTCTAGCAGCATCCAAAGCATAATTCGACTGTTTTTCTTTGCTAGTTAGTTGATGTACTTGCTGTTTTAATTGCTGATAAACAACATCTTGCACGACTTCCTTTTTCATCATTTCCCTGAAAGGGCTTTTCCCTTCACTGCAAGAAATCTCGTACAAGTTTTGCAACTTGTGACTCAAGGCATCCGCCACCCGATTCTCTTTTCCTTTTATATGCTTAATTTCAAAATCATAACCACTTAGGAAATCTACCCACCATGCTTGCCTTTCACTTAGAGTGGGTTGGCTGAAGTAGTTTGTCAAGCTATGGTGATCTGTCAATAATAGAAATTTTCTTCCCATGAGATAATGTCGCCACATTTTCAGGGCGTGAATCACAGCTGCCAATTCTAAATCGTAGGCAGAAGAGTTCTGCTCATGCTCCTTTAACTTTCTTGATTCATACGCTATTACCTTCCCTTCCTGTGTCAACACCCCTCCTATTCCTTCTTTACTTGCGTCCGTGCACACCACATACTCTTTGTTGGGATTCGCTATGCTTAGAATAGGTGCGGTGGTGAGCAAGTATTTAAGTTGCTCGAAACTTCTTTGACACTCAGGGGTCCCTTAAAGGCTCTTCCCTTTTTCTGTAAGGAAGTGATGGGATAAGCTACCCTCGAAAATCCCTCCACAAACCGCCTGTAGTAGCCTACTAACCCCATGAAGGATTGAATGTCTGCCACATCCTTGGGCACCGACCACTCCATTATGGTCTTTATTTTTTCAGGGTCCACAGTGATTCCTTCTTTGGTGATTATGTGCCCCAAATATTGTATTTGCTCCTTGAATAAATCGCATTTGCTGAACTTAGCATATAACTTGTGTTCCCGAAGGGTTTGCAATACTAACCTGAGGTGTTCCTAGTGCTCCTCCATCGTTCGAGAATAAACCAGTATATCATCTATGAAAATCAGCGCAAACTTATCCAAATACTGATGGAATATGTTGTTCATCAAACACATAAAAGTTGCGGGGGCATTGGTCAATCCAAAGGATAACACCACAAACTTGTAATGACCGTACCTTGTTCTGAAAGTTGTCTTAGCTATGTCTTCCTCTTTAATTTTGATCTGGTGATAACCTGATCGCAGGTCGATCTTTGAGAAAACGTTTGCCCCTTTTACTTGGTCAAATAGCTCATCAATGTAGGGTAGAGAGTATTTGTTTTTGACCATCAATTTATTCAGCTGCCGATAGTCCATACACATGCGAAGAGTCCCATATTTCTTCTTAACAAACAACATTGTTGCTCCCCAGGGTGACACACTGGGGCGAATGTATTTTTTGTCCAACAGCTCCTGCAATTGCATTTTTAACTCTGTTAATTCTGGTATGCTCATTCTGTAGGGTGCCCAGGACACTGGGGCTGCTCTTGGCACTAATTCGATTGTAAATTCTATATCTATTTTGGGCGGTAGGCCAGGAATCTCTTCTAGAAATACATCTGGAAAATCTTGGACTATGGGAATACATTCCAATGCAGCTGTTTTGTCTTTGGAGTTGGCATAACCCACTTGAATGGCGTAAATCTAACATCCTTTTCTGATGCATTTAGCTAGCTGAGAGGCTATTATGGGCCAAATTTTCATGGGCCACTTAATTCCCTACATCGCTTGCTTTATTCCCAACTCGTGCTTATAACTGATAGTCTTGGTTTTGCAATTAATTATGGACTAGTGTTTTTCTAACCAGTCCATACCGATCAATATATCATACGAGCCAAGAGGAAGCACATTTAAATCTGCTGTAACTGACTGTTCATCTATCTTTACAGGGCAGTTTTTGACCTTAGCATTCACCCGTCTTTTGGCCCCTGTTTCCAGCTGAACTAACCAAGGGTCCTGAAGCTTAACAGGTTGCAACTTACATTGCTCCACAATTCTAGGACTTATATAACTTAATGTTGCACCAGTGTCAATTAAAACAGTTACATCAAGGTCTAAGAGTTTACCTTCAAATTCTACCATGGTCGGCTGGTACTCCGCCTGACGATCCTCCAGAGCAACATTAATCCTGGTTAGGCTTCGTCCTACATCGCCAACTGTAGATGCTTTATAGACTTGAGAAACTTGTTCGTTTCCTTTCCGTTGGGGACAATTTTTCACATAATGGGGCCTACCACAACCTCAGCATTGCACGGGGGGTCTTGCTATCCCCTCATTGTCTGTTTTTCCAAGCTGTTCAATGGTTCTGGACTTATTGGAAGGTTTTAATCGGAGCGGATTCTTCTGCATATTCTACTGTTCTCTCCTTTGAAGTATCCTTTGTTACCCCCACCACGATTCCCTTTACTATTACCAGCCAACTTGCTTCTTTTCTTATCAATCCATTTTTCCCCAAACTTTCTCCCTTCTGCTTGCTTTGTTGGTAGCAGATTCAGGCTTTACATATAGCCTCGTCCATTGTCTTTGGGTTGTCGAATTAGATTCCTTCCCTCGTGTTCACAGGTAAACTGCTGACAAACCTCTGTACTTTAGCCTTCTCTTCCCGAATATAAGGCACGTAACGGAGCAACAAAGTAAAACGAGTAATAAATTCATCCATAGTTTGTTATCCCAATCAAAGATCATGGAATTCCCTAGCCTTTTCATCATAAAAATGCTCGGTCAGGTACCTTTCCTTGAAGTATCTTTGAAATTTCTCCCAAGTGATATTCTGTTCGCTTACCCCCCTTACCATTTTAACTTCCTCCCACCACAGGGTAGCCTTTCCCTGTAGTTGGAAAATGGCCAATCGTGCCTTGAGGTTAGAATCATACTCATACAGCTAGAAATATTTGTTCATATTAATCAACCATGCCTCAGCTGCCTCCTCCTGTTCTCCATCAAAGTGCGGTAGTTTAATTTTACGGAATTCTCCTTGCAACTCTACACGTTTCCTTTTTGAGGTCTGTTGTTCGGAAGCATTGTCAGATCACTCCTCTCCCCATCCTTCCAATTCTTCGTGTCCCGTGGGGTGATTCTGCTCCTCTGACGTTCTTTGCTGCTCGGCACTGGGATTTAGTGGGTGCTAATTCTGTTTGTCGAACAGGCTTTTGATGATCCTCTCCTGCTCCAAGGCTAACCTTGCGTTGTCTTCTCATAACCATGCCATTTTGTTTTTTACCTCTTGCATGGTCTCCAAAATTGCCACATTTGTGTTGCGAGCCTCCTCTCCAAGCTGTACCCATATCTCGGGGTTGTGTTCAGGACCCACTGCAGGTGCCTGCCCCAGCACATGTCTGTGTGACGCGCTATCTTCTCTTCTCATTTTATCAACTTCTATTTTCCCTGTACTTAACCTAAAAGAAATAATAGAAGATAGGGTCAAGCATTAAAAGAAATTATATTTCCCTTTTTTTTGTCACCCGTGACTGCTCAATAGAGGCGAAAATTAATTTAGATACAGTTATCTGTCCACCAATCCCCAATTTCTAGTTCCCAGAGGCCATAGTTTTCGTAACTTGGCTCTGATACCACATGTAATAATGCTAGCTATGGAACAGTCAAAACAAATTTTATTTTTATTTACACGGAATTAAATTTGGCATTATTCTCATGTACGAAGAATGTTTTAAGTTAAATTCTTCCGGTCTTTATGTTCCACCAGAGGATTTTTGGCAACGTCGTTCTATTTTTACCATTGCCGGAAATGTTTACCTGTCGATTCATTAATATGACTGGCTTACTGCTGGCAGAGCTAGCTCTTGACACCCGGCTGTTGCATTTAATTTTTGCCGGCTCTTCCACGTGAAGGGATGAGGTCTAGGAGTCTCTGAAAGTTGCGCCCTCAGTTTCTGCTTCCTCCCTCAATGGTTGGGATGGTCTGATTGTTATCCAAGGGCTGTGCTGCCACCAGGATTTCCCTTCTTGGTTTATCCGATGGCGCGGGCTCTAGAACAGTCTTTCCAATGTTCCACAGAAGCTCTAGCGAGCTAGTTCCGAACCCGTTCCAACTCTCTAACCTTGTGTGAATGTCTTCGGTCCTTCAATCTATCGAGCATCCATCTGGAGGCTACTATGGCTACACAACTTGATGATTTCTTTGGTAAGCTTTTCGCTATGCTGTTTCTTAGATATGGTTTGTCCATTTATCTTGACTCTTACAAGTTTTTGGAAAGATTTTGGTTCATTCTGGTTAATGGATTCTATGTTTTGTTTTTGTCTCATGGGCGTGACCGGTGCTGTTTTTCCCTCCGCGCCTGCTCCTGGGTATGGTCGTCACCACCTGATAGTTCGGCTCAACCGGCTCCTAACAGGTATGTTCATTCCTTGAATGCTTCATGGATAGTTTGCAAGTTAGATGTCAGTTATTTATGTTTCGTTTGATAACAGAGGGGGTTTCTCTCCCTCGTGTTCCTTGGCAGAGCCCAAATGGACCACAGCCTTACACCCTTTTTTGCTGTTGGTCACAAATAAATGGCAAGATTGCCATGCCAGACTAGTCCTGCGCCCTTCCAGTTACAGGAGTGTTGGTTCCGGGTGTAGCCATGCTGAACCAAGGTTCAGGGTTTAACAGTGTTTATATACGTGGGCATGCCCTCGGGCTTCCCTGAGTCATTTGTAATTTAATTTTCCTATTTAAGAACATGGAATGGGGTAAAGCCTTGGTGATTATCTCTCATTAGGTTACAATGGTTAATACAATGTTCTATTACTATTTTCTTCTATTGTTATGTTATGTTGTAGCCCTCGTGGCCTTTATAGCCCTCGCGGCGTTACTATGTACTATTTTCCAGAGTACTATTTCAGTTCTACTGCGTGAAACGTTAACTGTGACAATAGCTTTGTTTTTCTAGCATAATACTCCATGATTAAGGAATTGTTGACGATTTATCCAAGGTTATTATTGCAGTTCTTGTCATCTTTAATTTTGATATTGTACAGTCTTTTACAATGAAATATTTATGTGGGTATTTATTTGAAAATTCTCTCCTTATTGCCTTCGGTAAAAGCTACCCCGTAAGAATTACAGGGTACCTATTTTCGGCAACTCCAGGGTTGCATGTAGGTATTCGCTCATGGGCCTTTAGCCCAGCTCTTGGCTGGCTACCCAATAAATGATTTCACAACTTTGAATATATTTTCCTCCAAACCATAGTACCTCTACTCAGGGATCTTCGAGCTGCTGCTCTGTAACAGCGATGTAAATAGTCTTTTTCATTGCAGGCTGGCTAGAAGATGTAATCTTTACTTCTGTTATTTGTTTGCATACTTAAATGTCTACCTTCAATGCAGTTTTCATTGGAACTAATTTTGTGGCAAGTGGGTAAATTGTCAAGGGCTCGATGTGTGTTTTTCCCTTTTTTTTTATAAGCACTAAACTTCATTCACCCTGCCACTATAGTGCTTTTTCCTTGGCCTCCTATAGTTGATGGACCTACTGTCTGCACCCGAAATTCCTGTACTTATTTATGTAAATTATACTATATTTTTCACGTCTTATACTAAATTATTCTGTGCATGAGGGGAAGTCTGTTAACATTCAACTGCTGCCTACAATGTAAGCTTCCTTAACCCATTTCCAGGTGTCAATCTTTTACTTTGCAATTGATACAGTGGGTTCATAAGTTTTACCCATTCAAGCCAAAGGTTCCTTTCCCGTAGGTCCCTTTCATCCCTACAACCTACATTTTTTTAATAGAGAGAAAAGAAACCAATAAATCACCGCTCGCTTTCAAGCTGAGGCCACAGTAAGAAAACTCCTAAGTGATGAATGTATCACCCTACGAGTTTCTATAATAAAACCCTCCTATATTATAAAATGTAACACAACAGATTCTTCACCATTCATTCTGTTCTATAGAGTTCCTTTTATGTACCTGAAACTTGCGGACCTTTAAGATCTTGCCGAATGTCACCCAAACCTAGGTCTACTTCAATTCACCATCCAACCATGAGATTCGTCTTTCGAGACCAGAATCTCCCCCCTTGCTTCTTGCTAGACCGCAGTCTTTTACAAGCTGCTCATACAGCGAGCAGGGCTATCTGGTCATCACCAGACTTAGCCACTTTTCCTCTTCTTGGATATCTTTTTCTCTGCTTGTCACTACAGCACAGATTTTTCCTCCACCCCCCTCTTTTTCTCTGGAGGCTTTCCAGTTGGGGGAGGTAGTTAGGGTTGCTTGTCCAGCAACCGTGTTTTCACAACGAACTCAAAACCTCATGAACAAAACCCGATTATATTTAAACTCTAAACAAATAATAATAACAGGTTCAGTTTGTTTTACCACAGTAAATCAAATATTTACATTTTATCTCGGGGCATTACACAATCAGACTAATCACAAAAATAGAGAAGGAAAAAGTTAACGAGTATGAGATAGATTTTCCCATGATTATTCTGTCCTGCACCCTGCGGCCAAATTAATCCAATATGAAATATCAACAATTTTAAATTTATTGATAACTTCGTCAGAAGACTACTAGCAATATTTCTCAAAATGATTTCTCCCTCATTTTGAAGAGCCAAAGCCAGTTACAAAGATGATTAATGTCATTTTCAAGGGGATATGGTAATGGGCATTTATTTTGAAAATACATTTGGAACAAAATATTTTTCTAAGCGGATATGGTAATGGGTATTCATTTTGAAAATACATCTAGAACAAAATATGCTTCTAAATTGATATGGTAATGGGTATTCATTTTGAAAATACATTTGGAACAAAATATTCTTCTACTAATACACACCCTATAATATGATTTATATATAAAATATCTGCAAAAAGATAGCAGGCTAATAGCTTTCTTTCAATAACTAAATTCAAAATACAACAATAAATATAAAACATTTATCATGACATCCATCTCCATGTATTTAAAATTAACCATTAAAAAAGGAGAAAACCCTCAGAAAACTTTGAGGAGCACAAGGTAATTTCAATTTCAATCATAGGATTCAGACGAAAGTGAACCAAGATAACCATTCGTTCAATTATTTTGAGCATGTTAACTAATGAGTTTAAGTTGCAATTATTTCAAGCATTTTAACTAATAAGCTTAAGTTGCAAAATTACAGGGGCGATTACAATATGATTTGAGACCATTACAGAGGCTATCTCAGGGAGTTGATCAGTAGTAGCCCTTGATGCTTGTTGGATTCGTCCTCGATGCTTCGGCCAAGTTTGAGCATCCTATGAATTCTGGCAATGAATATGTTTGGCTCCTCCACGTTGGACAACGAGGTAACCAGAGCGCTTCATACAAGAGCATCACCAGATCCTTCATTGATCTATCATGTTTGTCAGTTTCAACTCTCTTTCTCAATTCCTCCATTATGGCGTTCTCTAGGTTCATCTCCATCATTTTCTTGTTGGACATGTATGGCCAAATGGAATTGTGGCGGAGGGCCTGGACCTTCATTCTGGGACAATTTTCAAATTTCAAATCAGCTTACATTTTGAATGGCGCGGATTCATTTTCAAATTTCAAATCGGGTTAGAATATGAATGGTAGGGTTTCGAAATTCAAATGAGTGTACCATGGGCACTTGGATGGTGGGAGACTATTGAGTTTCAAAAGTACACAATTAGTCATCGTCGTTTAGAGATTAATCAGGCACCGATTATCACTGATGGTTGGTCCCTCCCCCAGTCACAACCACCCGTCCCGTCACATCTCAGATGAGGTTTCCTCATGCATATCATGCTCATGTATGGTTGAATGGATGCTATAGAGTGTATTAAATGTCCTATGGCAGGCTCGGTAGCTTTTGCCGATGAAGATTTTTTTCTCTTTTTTTCTTAATAATTGATGACCTAGATTGATTTTCAAGGGAACATCATCAATATATGCTTAGTCCTAATGATTATCAATTAGGGTAGTGTATTAAAGAGCTTGTTAGGTTGCATTGAATTTTAATAAATTAAAAAAATCAGATTTGTGCCACCCAACAATTTCCTAGGGATTTGAGATTATTCCAATTTTAATAAGTCCCTCCATTATAGGTTCCTCATTATTATTTATATCATTATTTTGTATATAAGCATTTTTTTTTTAGCAAAATGGTCCTTTACTTTTAATAAATTTAAAAAATTAGATTTGTGGCTCCCCACCAACCAATTTCTTAGAGATTTGAAATTATTCTAATTCTAATAAGTTCTTTCATGCTAAACTTCTCATTATTATTTATAACATTATTTATATATTTTTTAAGATAAAATTGACCCATAATCATTTTATACATGATTAATTACATAAATATGTGCATTTATAAAACCTATGATTATATAATTATAATAGTAATAAAAATATTCAAAAAAAACTTTAATCCGTAAGCATTTCAACACTCATGCACCCATATTTACATGCTAAGTTTGAGCCATGGCACCTCAAACTTTATTGTTTTACATTTATTGTTTTTTACCACTGCTAAACATTCCCGTAGTCTAACAACTACAAGCCAGAGGAATTGCGAGGAAAGTTATGGAAATTCTGGTTATATTTAGAGAGGAGGAATTGCCCGTAAAGTTATGGAAATTCTAGTTATATTTAGAGAAAATCCGGCAAGGATTTTTGTAAATCCAAGTTATAGTTGTTAAACTTCAAATTTTTAGGTGTCTTAAAAGTTTTTTATGGTACTGAATCCATTTCCACCATCGAAAACTCAATTCAAAAACTTCTTCTACAAGATGTTTTGAATTTTTTTTTTACCTGGATTCCGGCCATTTTTAATCATCCGAACAATTCCTCAGCCTCGATAGACTACTCCAAAAGAAGATGGCAGATTTCACCATCGATTTTCACATGCCTAGGTTGTATGTAACCACTGGTTGGTTATCTCACTTTAACAGTTGGACGTGACTTCTCTAAGTGGTTTCTATTAAACTAAAAGACTGTATCATGAGATGACGTTGGAATCTTTGGACCCATATTTTATTGGTAAATACAGAGGACCATGCATTATGATGTTATTAAAAGACCATGTATACTCATACATATCATCAACTCATCAGGATTTTTCCAGGCACAACACCGCGCAGTGTCCAGCATGGTTCGCTGGTTAGATTTCCCCTCTCAGACGCAGTTAATGACATGTACTCACATATATTCAATATGTGAACTATTACTTTTTATTATAATTAATTAATGTAAATATTTATTTTAAAAATGTTTTTTGAATGAGTTAAAAGTTATAATAAATTAGTGAATATGATCTATTCAAAAACATGATATGCACTATATAAATGGAAAAATATCAATTTTTTTATTAAAATTATGAATTCATTTTATACAAATATGTAAAAAAAAAAATATGGATAGATGGTTAGAGTTTCAAACTTTATATACATGAAAAATAAGTTTAAGTTATCTTATACTCTCATAATATGGTTTATGAAAAAGGTTTTTTTTCTTATGTTTACGATTCAAGTGAGATTTTATGATTTATTATTATTTTTTTATAACTATATAATTATACTATGTTGTTGAATAGCATAAATATTATATCATAGAGAAATAATAAATATAATAGTTATATCATTCTAAATGACATGCTCTAAAATTTATGTCAATTTTTTTTTTCTTAGATTTATAAAAAATATTTAATAATAGAAATCAAATTTTATTTCATAATGTTTATATTAAAATTGACTAATACTATAATTAACATAGAATATTTCTACCTAAAATCAATTTCCCCATGATTTGCTAATTTTGAAAAATAAATAGAAAATTAAAATGGATGCGATAAGGAAATCCAATTTGAAAATGATAAAAGTAACTTAAAATTTGCTAGAGTGTAATAGAATTGTCAAATCTATCCTAAATGGTTCATATATGCCTTACATTGGCAAACAACTAAAATAATTTCCTATACATTCCTATATATAAATTGAGTTATAAATAATTGGAATGTGGGGAGTTATAAATAATTGGAACAATCAATTTTGATCTTCAACCTTTACATCTTAAGAATGTATTGGTTACCTTATTACTTTTTGGTATGTCACAAACATCTTATATACAAGAATAAAGTATAGAAATTTTATAACTCCACCTTCATCCACTAGCTAAGCTCCTTATAATTCATACCCTTCAGGTAGAAACACGGTTATACCATTGTTCCATTATGCAGAGAACTTTAACTCACTTTCAAGAGAAGAGAGACACTATTAGGAAGGTTCAACGGTGGTAATTTTTTAATGGGTAAGGAAATCATTGCTCCAAGTGGTTCATCTTTGAGTCAATCACCAGAGCTTTCGTTCTGAGGAAACTCTTGGTGGTTCAATAGTCCTCACAAGAACCTCTGTAGGTGGTTCAATAGTGATTCAAGCACCAGAGTTCTAAGGTAGCTCTTGGTGGTTCAACAGTCCTCATAAGAATCTGAGTGATTCTTCCAAAATAAAATAGGCTCATCAACCACAAGCTTCCAGTGGGTTCTTCAGCCTCAAAGGAAATCCTTACTCTCCAAAACCAATCACCAGCAAGCCTCCTAGGAAGCATTTCACTATCCAGAGAACTTCAAGTGAAGAGAGCCCATTATCAAGAAGGCTCAACAATGGTCAAATAGTATATGGATGAGAAATCAATTTTCTAGGTCGTTCCAAAGTGAGTCAATCACCAAAGTTTCAACCCCAAGGAACTCTTGGCGGTTCAACAAACCTCAAAAGAACCTATGTGATTATGCCCAATTCGACGGGTTCACACACCACAAGCTTCCAGTTAGGCTCTCTCTTTAGGTCTTCTGTATGAGTCGTGGATGATTTCCCATAGACCTTTCAACTTGTTCTACTCTTTTCCATAGGAGCCTCTCGACCTCCCTTCTTCTTGTTCTCTCACAGCTACCTCTCGACCTCCTCTTTTATTTGTGCACATCAGGTCTTCTCTCCCCTTCTTATCGAATGTGAGAGAATGTGAAAACTATAGAATCCTCTCTCCTTTCCCGTCATTTTTCATTGTAACTTCACTGCTTCCTTCTCTGCCACAATGGCTCTATCGTTCATAGTTATCTACAAGTGCCAATTCCACGGACAACACAACCATACTCTCTTGAGTGTTTTTTTGGTCATCCTGCCATTTCCCAGCGATGTCACGAAAGTTGGATATACAGAAGTTGTGCATATATAGAAGTTACGCATATACGGAAGCCATATTTAGTATATGCATGCTTTGATATATATGTGCATACATAGATGTTGTCCATAAATAGAATTCATCTTTTCTATATGCACATATATATACAAGCGATGAATTTTTCATATGCACATCTTCTATATAGAAACCATATTCCATTTGTGGACTCCTGTATATGCATATAGATATGCAAGTACATATATATAAGTTGTCTTTCATAAATGCACTTATATTTATGCATATGTATGATTTCCATATATGCACACTTCCAAATCTATGTACATTACAGAAGTTGCACATATACAAAAGTTACACATATAGATAAGTCATTTTTCGTAGATGCATGCTTTCATATATACCTGCATATACGTAAGTCATCTTTTGTATATGCACATATATATGGAAGGAATGACTTTTGTATATGCACATATATCGTGTATATAGAGAAGATGGATTTCGTATATATGTGAATATATAGAAGTTGTACATATAGGGAAGATGAGTTCCATATATATGTGCATATAAATTGTACATATGCGGAAGTCATCTTCTGTACATGCACATTTCCATATATATACATAATTTTCATAGATATGGAAGCCATCTTATGTATTTTCATATACGAAATATGGCTTCCATATCTATAGAGAAACCAAATTCCATGTGTGGAATTTTGTATATGCATAGAGATATGTGTGTACATATGTAGAAGTCACATTTCTGCATATGTGTGATTTCTGTATATGCAGGCTTCCATATATACGTGCATTTACAGAAGTTGTGCATATACATAAGCCATTTTTGGTATATTCACAACTTCTGTATATGCATATATATATGAAAGTGATGGCTTATGTATATGCACATATATGTAGAAGCATGCATATAAAGAAGATGACTTTCATATATATGTGCATATATGGAAGATGAGTTCCATATATATGTGCATATACATAAGTTGCACATATACAGAAGTCATCTTCTATATATGCATGCTTCCATATATGTGTGTGTGTATACAAAATATGCACATATAAAAAAGCCATCTTCTGTATATGCGCAACTTCTGTAGATGCACATAGATATGGAAGTGTGCATATACAAAAGATGACTTCCATATCTATATAGAAACCATATTCGATGTATGGAGCTCTGTATATATATAGAAGTCAACTTTCATAAATACACTTGCATTGCTACATATCTGTGGTTTTTGTATATGCACATTTCCATATCTATGTGCATATACAGAAGATGTGCATACACAAAAGCCATCTTTCATATATCTATGTTTCCATATTTATGTGCATATACAGAAGTTGTGCATATACATAATCCATCTTCTATATATGTACAACTTCTTTATATGCACATATATATGGAAGCGATGACTTCTGTACATGCACATAGATATAATATGTACATATATGAAAGCTATACATATATGCAAGATGAGTTCCATATGTATGTTCATATACAAAAGTTGTACATATAATAAAGTGATCTTCCATAGATATGCCTTGGTCATTAAAATTGTACATTTAATCCACAACACTTACTTGTCAAACCAAGGCCTCGTATACTCTGAGGCGTAGCACAATATATGCCAAAGGAACCTCTCAGATACTGCAAATCCTATATCTATCCAAATAATCAATCCTTTCAGATTCAGGAACGAAAATCATAATGAAAAACCTCTTAAGCACATTCTTGCACTACTCGCACAGCAGCACCGACATCACTCTCGATGTTGGGTTTCGTTTAGGATGAAAATGAAGACTTTAAATTAGATGTATTTTTCAAAAAATAAACTCATGATTCAATATTGATTCAGAACAAAACAAAAAGGAGACATGCAAAACATCAAACTATTCCTATACCGAACCAACTATTCCTCTACTGAACCAAACTTTTTGATTAACTCGTTCGTGCACTACTTTAAATCATCAATCACTTCCACACTGCATGGGAAATAAAAAATATATTCTAGTGCATTCAAAGTATAACCCAAATAAATGTGATCAATTCATAAACCACTCTTCCTTTAAAATGAGCTTATAAAATAATTTTTTTCAAACCTTGAATCAAATCTCATGCTAAGCTAAAAGATCAAATCAGCAATGAAATATTATTAAAGAGACTTTCCACACCTATGCATATAATAGTTTAAGAAAGGAACCACCTATGTTAGACTAACTAATCCAATCATACAATATAATGCTTGACTCACTCTACAATCTGAAATGATATCTTAATCAAAATACCAACATTCCTTGTTTTGTGGCTAAATAAAAAAGGGCTCACTCTCTGACTTGAAATCATTCAATATTCAAAAGATACACTAAGGACTCTGTTCCTACACCACAGTGGTACAAGACATCAAGTTCATTGGTCAAGCTCTCTTAAGATCCAGACTCATTTTTAAATGGAATGAAACCAAATCAATCATGAACATAGAATATTCTCAATAGACCGACCTTTAAAGGTTTTCCATTGGTTCAGTATTGAGAAAGTAGGGTATGCTCGCCACAAACTTGTAATAATTGTTCAATTATTTAGGTCCCACAGTATATCACTAAACTCTTCAATACAAGAAATAATCGAAATTCACAATTATAAATCAAATCTAAAGTTTGCTAGGGTTTCTTAGTCATAACTTCAACTCCCAAGCCCTGTTTTCATTGTTGACAATTCTTATAACGAGAGAATAACACAAGACTAACTACTAAGGGTTTGAATCCCTATTAGAAACTTATCCAAAGGTAAAGTCCATCATTATAATAATCCTTCAAAACACACACACTAACTTTCTAGATCTAGATTAATGTCACTCATTTCAAGATTATAAACCTTATATGAATCACAATCAACCAGGGTTTCATAACAGTTCACATAATAATCATTGAGCACAACTCACACCAAAAATATTAAGTGTAATAAATACACACAATATAATTTCTAAGGAAGAATGAGCTGGTTTGGATGGGCCCTAGCCAACCATCTCGTCTCCCTGTAAAGAAAAAGATATTAACTTATAAAGTGCACAAAATCATTCACAAGATTTCACACAAAGATTATTTGAACTTGACTTTAAAGCTCATTTTTAGTGCTAAAATTATATGCTTAATACATCCAATATATAATGATCCAACTCCAGAGGAGGTCCAGACGATACAAGTCTTTGCACAAAAGAATACATAGTAACCAACATTATCACTATCCTATGCCTTCCTATGACTCTATATTTATACATATTCACAGAAAATACTTGGCCACATTGAGCCATATCTCACAGAAAAAAAATAAAGGTAGTTACTAAAACGTTCCTAACAATATACCTCTCCATCAAACATTACTAATTCGCTCATACTCTGTTTTATCTCTGACTATTTATAGTATGAGAAAACCAAAACTACAGTTACTCTGCTAGAGACTAGGAGTGAGAAGTGCACATTTTATTCCTTGATTTCCACGGAGACCTTATCTCGATAACTCACATTGACTTCTAGTCAAAATTCTTCATCTAATGATCCTCTTAAACTGGTTCAGGGATTAGACTTAGACTAGTGCAAGAATCTCGAGGTTGACTACTACCTATACCAAATACACTTCAAATCATAGTAAATGACAAATATCGAAAAACGCTCCTAGGGTAACATGAATACAAGAAAATAATTATAAAAATGTTAATTTATTGAACTTTCCTTTAAGATGAACAATCTTTACACAATTTCTTATGTATATATTAAAGGAGGCAAAAAATGCATACATAAGGGCTTTATTCAAGTCATGAAGCAAACGGTAAGATGGGGCCCTATAGGTAAAAATTAGGGAAATTATGGGGCCCAACAATATGTACATATACAAAATATGCACATATATGGAATCCATATTCTATATATGAACATATATATGGAAGCATGCATATTCGAAATATGGTTTCAATATCTGCATGGAAACCATATTCTATGTGTGGACCTCTATAAATGCATATAGATATGCAAGTACATATACATAACTCTAGGGAATAACCTATGGTATATATCTTATGGCTAGTGACCCTGAATCCATTACCCTGACTCCTCATTACCGAGCACCCAACTTCATGCATCCAAGGAATAGCATTTGAGGTGGATTTTACGAGTTGGTTACCTTGGCCCCATTACCCTGCCTCCTCATTAACGAGCACCCCACTCCATGCACGTAGGGAAGAGCCTTCGTGATAGATCTTACAGGTTGGTTAGCCCAATCCCATTACACCAATTCCTCATTATTGAGTGCCTTAATTCATGCATATGGTGTTTTTCATAAGGGTTTACTCTCTTATTACACTCCGTGCCATTCACAAAGGATTTGTAACCTTTCCTAACAACGGTGGTTCTATAAACATCTGGACTCAGTGGTGTTTGCTAAGGCGCCCAATGGTGTTATCCCTCCTGATATTATGACTATTTCTACTCCTTCAGGTCCTTAATAGTAGAAAACATAGAACACAGTGCAAGGACTTTCCCATTCTGCCCTTCACGACTTGCGGTCTCTATTGTTCTTTCATATCTTATAGAGAATAAGTTGATCTCAGTTTAGGGATAGTAAATGCCCTTATTGAAGGTCCAACCAGCATGAATAACCTACAATGACACTACAAAATCATGTGATGCCCAAAAGGAAAACAAGAGATTCTCTCATTAAGTCTAATTACCAATCTCGACACAAACCTATAATATATATCATTTGTTACGATGGAAGCATATATGAAAGATGGATTTCGTGTATATGTTCATATACAGAATTTGTGCATATACAAAAGATGAGTTCAATATATATGTGCATATACAAAATTTTCACTTATATGGAAGTGATCCTCCTTATATGCGCACTTCCATATATATGTACATATACAAAATATGCACATATACAGAAGCCATATTTTGTATATGCACATATATATGGAACTGTGCCTATACAAAAGATGGCTTCAATATATATATATAGAAACCATATTCCAAGTGTGGACCTTTATAAATGCATATAGATATGCAAGTACATATACATAATTGACTTTCATATATAGAATTGACCTTCACAAATGCATATAAATATGCAAGTACATATATAGAATTGACTTTCATAAATGCATTTGCATATCTATATTCATTTACAGAGGTCCACACTTTGGAATATGGTTTATATATATACATACATATATATATATATATCTATTGAATTCATCTTTTGCATATGCATGCTTCCATATATATGTGCATATTTTGTATATGCACACAAACACACACACACACAGAGATATATATATGAAAGTGTGCATATATGGAAGATCACTTCAATATATGTGCAACTTCTATATATGAACATATATATGAAACTCATCTTCCGTATATGCATAGATACACGAAAGTCATCTTCCGTATATGCACACTTCCATATCTAGGTGCATATACAGAAGATGTGTATATACATAAGTCACCACTTCCATAGATATGTGCATATAGAAAAGTTGTATCATATACAAAAGATGGCTTATGTATATGTGAAACTTCTGTATATGCATGCATATATGGAAGCGTGCATATACGAAATATGACTTATGTATATGCATAAATTTTGTATATGCACATTTTCCATATATCCACATACATATGAAAACGTACATATACGAAAGTCTATGGCTTCCATGTATATACATCTTCTATACATGCACATAGATATGGAAGCGTGCATATACAGAAATCACACATATGGAAAAATGAAAGTGCATTTATGAAAGTCGCTTTCTATATATGTACGGAGGTCCATACAAAGGAACATATATCGAATATGGTTTCTATATAGATATGGAAGCCATCTTTTGTATATGCACGCTTCCATATCTTTCTTCATATACAAATGATGACTTCTATATATATGCATATTTTGTAAATGCATACAAGGAAGATGGTTTCCGTATATGTGCAACTTCTGTATATACACATATATAGGGAACTAATTTTTCATATTTTCACAACTTCTATATATGTACATATATACGAAAGCCATTTTTTGTAAATACATGCTTCCATATATCTATATATATATAAGCAATCAATTTCATATATATGCGCATATACATAATTCGTGCAAATAATGAAAATGACCTCTGTATATGTGCAACTTTTTTATATGGACATATATATGGAAGTGTGCATTTACAAAAATCACACATATGTAGAAATTAAAGTACATTTATGAAAAGTGACTTCTATATATATATATATATATATATATATATATATATATATATATATATATATGCATATCTACATCCATATACATAAGTCCACACATAGAATATTGTTTCTATATAGATATGGAAACCATCTTTCATATATATGCATGCTTCGATATCTATGTGCATATACATAAGTTGTGGATATATAGAAAATGGATTCCATATTTGTACAACTTTTGTATATGCACATATATATGGAACTCATTTTCCTTATATGTGTAGCTTATGTATATGCACATATATATGGAAGCCATCTTTTGTATGTACACGTTTCCATATATATGTGCATATACAAAAGAGAACTTTTGTAAATGCACGTATTATGGAAGCATGAATATGGAATATGGATTTTCTATATCTATAACTTCTATATATGCACAACATATATAATGCACATATATTTGGAAGCATGTATATAAGAAAATCACACATATGTGGAAATGCAAGTGCATTTATGAAACACAACTTATATATATGTACTTGTCTATCTATATGCATATACAAGATTCCACACATAGAATATGGTTTCTATATAGAAGATGTGCATATAAAAATGTCATTTCTTGCATATATCTGTGCATATATAGAAGTTGTGCATATAGAAAAGATGACTTTTATATATGCATAACTTGTATATATGCACATATATATGTGAGCATGCATATATGGAAGATGGATTTTGTATATGCGTAACTTTTGTACATGCACAACTTCTGTATATGCAACTTCTATGACAATGCTAGAAGAGGGAAAGATGGAAAAAAACATGCAAGAGAGTATGGTTACACTGTCCATGGAATTAGTCCCTATAGACGACTTTCAACTATAGAAGCATAGTGGTTGAGAAGGAAGCAACGAGGTTACAACAAAAAATGGAGGGAAAGGAGAGAGGATTCTCTGATTTTTACATTCTCACATGTGCTACAGGAAGGGGAGAGAAGACCTGATGTGCACAAAGAAAAGAGGAGGCCAAGAGGAACCTGTGAGAGAACAAGAAGAAGGGAGGTGAAGAGGCTCCTATGGAAATGAGTGTTACAAGATGGAAGGTCTATGGGAAATCGTCCGCAAATCATACAAAAGATCTAAAGAGAGAATCAAACTGGAAGCTTATGGTTTGTGAACGTGTCGAATCGGGGAGAATAACATAGGTGCTTGTGAGTGTTGTTGACCCACCAAGAGTTCATCTTTTTTTATTCTTACTAGCCTGACATTCTGTGTGAGGGTCTTCTTCAAGTCTTCAGTGAGGCATACCCTAGTGTTGGGGTTGTAAATCCATTTTATTGAGGACTCAATCTAATAAATTTATATTTTGTGTTGTGTAAGGCATGACCTTATGGGGAAACAGGCTAGGGATAAAGACTATTCCATACCCCCACGATTGTACCTTATGTAAATTTTTGAAAATATAATTATTTTTTTCTTGCTTACAAAAAAAAAGTATTTATAATTTTAAATATTAATAAAATAAAAAAATAAATTAAATAATTTTTTTAATGTGATTTTTATGAGGTTTCCCAGATTCTCTCTACCCTAAAATTCCATCTCCCATCCCCTTGTTTCTTCCTCTGTCCCCCATGCTCATAGAATCTCCTCCCCGGCAATGTGGTCTCTCCCCCCCTCCCCCTCCACTCTTTATCAAATTTCATTTTGACAACACTTCTAAGGGTAACCTTGGTCCAAGTGGCTTTGAAAGAATTTTCAGAAATAACAAGGGGGGTCCTCTCTTCATAATAGTAGGTTCAATGAGTCTCAATAGCAACAATGTAGCTGATTTTTTGCAATAGAGAAATGACTTCGAGCAACTTACTCTTAATTTTTCCACAAATTAATCATTGAGGGGGATTCACATATGGTGATCAACTCCATCAAATGTACACAAAATGGAATTAATCTGGACAAGTACTTTTATTTCTAGAGAATTAATAATTACATTGTCAGGATTGTTGAGCTTCTCCCCATAGTCCTAGTTATCGTTCCAATGCATGTAAGGAGAGTATGGAACAAAGTTTTAGACCTATTGGCCAATCCATGTTGCTCGAATTCCAACCTCGACCCAAAATAAACTTGGATTTCATTGAGAAACTCCATTCTCTTTGCTAACTGTCAAACTATTTTATGCAAGTGGTATGATCTAATCACATTGGATCCAAGCCATGATAGAGCCTTCTCTACCAAGGTGTCTAGAAAACATCGATGAAGGGATGGGGGCATGGCCCCTCCACCACCTCGATCACACGAGGGAGTAAAGGAGGCCAACTCATGCCAGTTGGATTACCATTATGGCATTTAATTCCACCCTCGAGATAATAATTTCCCATTCTAAGGCATGGAGGATGGTCTTGCCTCTTGATACATTGTCGTGGTTTTCTACTAGCCCATTGTCACCTTAGCTGGTTTGTTTGCAAGTTGAATTGAACTTGGATTTTTCCAGACTTTTCTCCATTGCAAAGGTGGATTCCCCCTCCTCTCACAGGTAATTTCCTGGTCCTCCTAACCAGGACTCCCATATGGACTATATTCTCTCTAATGTTGATGTTTCAACTCTGACCTTGCCAATTTGTCCTCCCTCACTCTATTTGGAATGAAAGGTGTTCCATCCCATCAGTATGAAGGTGTGTCTCCTATTTGTATGGTGGCCTCCCTTGGAAATTGGTGGAAATTTTCATATCCAGGTGCCTTGGTCAGCCCACTCTGTCATTTTTATAAGCTTTTCTTTGTGTCATATAGTTATGTTAGAAAACGTTTGGAAAGGTCTTTCATTGGGTTAATGCCGCCAGTGGTCTTTTTATATGAATGTCCCTTCAATGGTTATTTTGTTTATGGTTGTCCCTGCTGGCATTGCTTGGGCTATGTTCCCCTTAATTTCTCCTCACATTTTTGTTTGTCTTGAAGAGGGTGTTCTAGATGTCTATCAGTCAACTAGGTTTTTCTTTTGGATGTGCTTGGCTTTCCAAGGTAGCTTAACTAGATATACATTTGCGGCTTGTATTTTTTTTTATGTGGTCTATTTTGGATTGAAAAAACTTTTCTTTTGCTTATGGGATAGTTTCTTCCAATTGAACACAACAGTAGGAAGGAACTATCATGTACTTTGACCTCTAGTTTATCAATGGAATATTTATTTACCAAAAAAAATGTTTTTATCATTTAAAATTTAATTAATTAATCTAAATATATAGAAACACAATTATTATTATTATTATTATTATTATTATTATTATTTAATTATTTAATTAATTAATTTTTTTTCCCGTTGGAAAAATATTATACTTGCTATTTCATGAAAATCAATGTATACAAAATATTGTTCAATTACAACTTCCGGGATAAGTATATAGAGATCTATGGAATTCTAGCAGTCAAAAACAAAAAGAGAAAGGGTCCCAATGATTTCAATAACTTTAGTTTCAAAAAATATTATTGGCATTCACCCTAAGGACATCAACGGATTTTCTTGTACTCAATGTTCTACATGCTAGAGAAATGCTTTCTTTGATATATCAACATTGTATTCTCTGTGGATATGTGATACCTCCAACTCCTCAAAACACTCATGTAATGGGTGAATTCTTTGTTACCAAATATTTAGGGCAAACTATGTAATGCACCAATCCCTAAGAAGCAATCAATAATCACTCGAGAATTACCAAATATTTGTAATAGCTTCAATTACTTGGACATTGCAAAGCTAAGGGCAAGTGAAAGCCCAATTAATTTTGCTTCATTATTAGTTCTAGGCCCAATCCCCAAGCTAAGAAAGAAAATGTGATGGTTGTTTAGGTGAAATGCATCTCCTGCTCTACATAAAGCCTTGATATGACTTTTGATTCCATAAAAAAGGACCCCAATATAACTTATTTATTTGAAACTAGTGATAATAAAAATATGGAAGTTATTTATTTTTAAAAATATTAATATCAATTTAAAATATATAATTTTCAAAATATTATTATCAATTTTATACCTTTAATAATATCAAAGAGTATTTAAATTATGAAATTGAATAATTATGTCTTTGTTTTTCCCAAATAAATTGATATATCTTATAATATCAGTGATATGATAATTAAAAAAATATATTTATCTTCTACTTACCTTTTTTCAAAAATAGAAAAAACACTTTCCATTGATAATAATGAAAGCATAATGGTCTAGAGAAAACATGATTCAACAAGTACACAATCCAAATATTATAGATTCTAAGTCACCAATGCAGAATATATTAGTTCGATCTCTATGTTTGACCTCCATACCAGGCAAAACAATCCTATCAGTGAATAGATAGGATGCACGTATGTGCAGTCCAAGATCCAAATACGAACTTGTAGACATACCTATTAACTAGAACAAAGGAGGCCACCTCCATATCAGTTATAACCATCATAACAGAGAAGAAGATGGGTGCACAAACCTATCAACAAAACAAAGCGTTGGATATTTTTCTTGTTGAGAATAATAAATGACTCGATCACTATGATAGACCTCCATATCATCCAAAATAGTCCTAACAATGAAGAGACATGATGCACATATGTGTAGTCCAAGAACTAAAAATTAACTTGTTGACAGACATATAAAATAAATAGAGGAGGCACATACAAAAAGAAAACAGAGTGTAGGAGCTGGAGCTTGCAGTCAATAATTAGATCATGAAATGACCCATCCACTGCAAAGAGCTAAAGGGAAAAAATGGAAAAAAATTCTTGCATGCTCCAAATAACAACCTTCCTTAGATAGACGATCCACTTCTCCATTTTGCATCCGGTAGATATGAGAAATAAACATAGAGTGAAACTCTTTGATCAAATACTGAGTTCTTCATTTTTAGGCATCGAGATTTGGAGAGTTGAGAGAACCTTTGTCATTTTCCCAATCGATGACAGATTTGGAGTCTCCAAAAACTGAAAGATCTGTGAGGTCAAGTAACACAGTACAAAATTCCCCAGGGTGCAAGTAATTCAACTCTATTGTTGGATCCCTTTCACAATGCCATTGGAATCTGTAAAATGTCCTAGGCCCCAGATGGATAGTCATTGCGCAATCACATAGTATAAAGGAGGAGGCCCCATCAAATAATCCAACCGAAAAGTTAGACCAGATGTACGATGAGGAGACAAACATTTAGGAGTAGGGGGTGGATTGGCATAGTGTTCTAGATAGAAGGAGATTATCTTAGTGTTGGAGTGCGAGAAGTCGGGAAACACATGGTAAAAATTAAAGGCATTTCTAGTCCGCCAAATTCTCGAGATGATGAAGAAGGCCAGTGTGCTATGGGTTTTATAATCCGTAATCCAACTGCTAAGACAAGATACAATATTATAACGGTCCCAATCAACAAATGAGTTAATCAGATGTAGGACACAAGTCTAGACATAAAAGGAAAAGGGAGAGTGAAGAAAGAGGTGGCTGGAGTCCTCTCTGGTAGATGTGCAAAGCCAACACCAATCCGAGCCTTGATAGCCTCTCTAAATAAGGACTTCCCATGTCAAGATACTATTGTGCACAACCAACCAAGAGAAGCATTTGAGTTTGAGTAGAAAATTGCATTTCCAGGATCTATCTAGCCAAGAGAAAAAAGGAATATGTTTGGAGGGCCAATAGATGACTCGATAGGCCTCATGAGCAATGAAATTTCCCTATTGAGGGCGACCAAACCGGTGAACCTGTCTGCTTTTGTTGATACGACAATCCTGAAAAGCTTGAGGTTATTTATGTGTGATTGGCTTTCCAGAGTCAAGGCCTCAGATTTTCAAACTCGGTGGCATCTTTCCAATGAGTGAAATATGAAGAGGAAAGATGAGCTGAAGAAATGTCTTTAATCACATAATAACCATGAAAGTGCATAAATGTAATGGGAGGTGGAGAAAGTAAATGTGGATCTGTCAGGCCATAGAGGGTGTCCAGGCCAATCTCACGAGAAGATCCCGAGCCAACCTCCCATCTAAGATTCCTGAAAAACCAATGTTTAGTGAGGATAAGGCTATGTGAAGAAGCAAAGATATTGGAAGAATCCGGGGCACCAACATATATCCAGCCTATTAGATCGCTGCTCTAAAGATATTTGGCCTTGATAATTTGACTCCATAGACCATCATTTCTAACAACTTGCCAAGTATAATTTCTTAGGAGTAATTCTAGAATGAAAGAGGAGGTGTCTTTTATACCCCAACCGCCTTGATTAACCAGAAGGTTAAGAGTCTCCAAACTAGTGAGGTGAAATTTGCGCTCACGCTGTGTTCTAGCCCACAAGAAACCAAAAATGATTGAGTTGATCTTATGGATAACTCCTTTGGGGAGTCTAAAAATATGCATCCAGTAAATAGGAATGTTGTGAAGGACTGCATTGATTAGAATTAGACTTCTGCCCAATGAGATCCATGAATGTGACAATTGAGTAAGCCAATTACCCAATTTGAGAAGAAGCCAATCCCAATCCTTGTTTTTGTAGCCATTTGGCTTTAGAAAGAACCCCAAATACTGGAAACCATCATCCAAATGGGAGACTTTAACCCCAAAGTAACTAGTAATCTCCATAGTCCATTTCATCTTAGGGTCACAGGAGATCAATAAGGACTTTTTCTGGTTCATGAAAAGTCTTGAGGCAAATCCAAAATCAACAAGGATGTTATGAAGTGCCTGCCATTCAGTAGGGTCTGATTTCCCAATTGCCAGCAGGTCGTCCACAAACATTAAATGGGTGAGGGGGACCCTATCAATAATTTTTCATCCAACAATGAGGCCGCACTCATGAGCATCTAAAATTTTTCTAGACAGACCATCCATGATGATGAGGAACATAAGGTGGGACAGAGCACAACCTTGTCAGAGTCCTCTGGAAATCGAGAAGAAGTCTGTAGGGAAACCATTAATCAATATTGCAAATGCTGCACTCTTGACACAAGCTTTTATCCAATTTATCATTTTGAGACAATACCCATTTTATGAAGGACCATCCATAGTAGCTCCTAGTCCACACAATCAAAGGCCTTGTTGAGGTCGATTTTCATTATGCAGACGTCCAATTTAGAGATCTTAATGGAATAACGACACTCTTGAGCGATTGCTACAACATCATGAATCTATCGATACTCTAAAAGAACCAAATTGTTCAAAAAAAAGCTTATACTTACTTTATATTACAAATTCTACAATTTCAATATAAAATAGTTTTCATCTATGTTCAATACATAATTTATATAATTTTCTTAAAATAAAGATAAAAGCTTATTAAAATAAACTTCTATATATTTAAAAATATTTATAAATATAATAGTTATAAACTTACTATTTTAATAATGGATTAAAATAAAATATTATATTTTTTAAACTATATATACTTTTATCAAAATATGAAATTCTCTACCAAGTAAATATTAATTTATTTATGTATAATTATTATTTTTTATTTTTTTTATTATAAAAATATAAAATAAATTTCATTTTTCATTTATATAGAAAATATTAAAAATTCATTTTAATATTATTATTATTGTTTAAATATCAATATCAATTCCGATATCTTTAATAATATTGAGAATATTTTAAAAAAAGGTTTATATTGTGCATATATATATATATATATATATGTAAGTTTTTAATAATTTTGTGCAGTATTTAAATTATAAAATTGAAAAATTATGCCTTATGGATATTATAATTGAAAATATATTCGTTTCTTTTGTGTTTGGTTTTATTCATATATAAAAAGAGATGGGTTTCAAATATATTTTAGTTTTTAAAAGGTTAATGTCAATTTTGATATCTTTAATAATATTGAATATTTATTTGAATTATAAAATTAAATAATTATAAATATGTGTGTAAGATATTTATCTTATGCTTACTTTATATTACAAAATTTTAATGTGAAGCTTTTATTTATTACATAATTTTGTTAAGCTAAAAACAAATGTTAAATTATACACATATGTAATACTATTTATAGATATAATATTTATAAATTTCAAATTATTAATTATATTTATAGATTTCAAATGATTAAAATAATATTTATATATATATATATATATATATTTCTTTGGTAAGTTTGGGTGGGATTATATAATCATCATGTTCAATATAGCAATCAGATCAGGGCATACGTGGGACTATATGATCATCATGTTCTATATAGTACTCAGATCGGGGCATGGAATTGAACGAGTGACTTTACATCAAGGAGTGCCTTAATAGGGCACCAATCACCATCTATCCAAGACCGGTGGTATATATAATATTTTTGTAATACATTTTATATATAACTTTATAAATCCCTTCTTAATTATAAATTACAAAGTTCTAAGAGGGATTTGTAGACCACTTTTTAGTGAAAAACTTGAGTAAAGGTTTTCATATCTAAAAATTTGATTCCTCTTGACTCTTGGTAAGTATGGAGTTAAGCTCGATCTATGTCAATTTTGAACAAAATACCAATAAAATGCTTTAACTATGAGAATTTCTATATAACATATACACACTTTGCATTGAAATATTTATTTATGATCACGTTCTCCACATTCAAATGTTATTACATGCTCCCTCATATTTGGAAGTAGAAAACATATACCTATAGGATATAGTCTCTCACTAACATGCCCCCTCATATTTAAAAGTAGGAAACATATATCCATATAGTATAATCTTTCGCTAATTATTTTTGTTATTAATATTTTTGTTACACATCTCTCTATGTATATTAAAATGTTGCATGTCAAATTCATATTAATCATTGAAGAAACTACAAATCTCTTTCATGCGTGTCAAATTCATAGTAAACATTAAATAAATTACAAATCTCTCTGATACCTTAATGTGAAATAACTTATTAATGGAATAAGGTATCTCTCCCTATATATTCCAAGTCATATGTGTGTGTGAAGTTAACTTTTTTGCTAATTTTTTTACTAAATATGCATATTGATACATTTGCTTTATGAAACACATTGAAATTCTTTTTATTACTTAATAATTTTATAAATATTATATATTAACTCTATATTAAGAATGGAATAAAATATAAGAAAATTCAATTTAAACTATTTTATTTTTCAATATATAAAATTATATTATTTAACGTGGATATTAAAATATTTTATATATGATTGGCATTGGTTTTTGTTATTAATATATATATATATTTTAAATATTAAATGTCAATTGAACATAGAGTCAATTACACATCATATAACATCAATAATGTCTTTTATATGCATCTATCAACTTCATATTAAGTAGTGAAATAATTACATATCTCCCTAGTACTAAAAAGTAAATTAAATCAATTTATTTTCAATTACTATTTTTTTACTTGTTAATGTAAGTATTATTTTATTATTTTTCAACTTAACATTAGGTGGCAACATCTCCCTTATATTGGGGTGTAGAGCACCTCTTGTTGCAAAATTGTTCACACTTTTTCAAATTTTTATTTCTTTTTTTGCCATCGAGTAAATATTGTATTTCCTTTGAAACAAGAAATTACATGGTAAAACTCGAGAGTTTATATAGGTCGACTAGATCCAAAAATGCACCTTCCTAAGGGAGGAAGAAGATAAAAAGATGCCTAGTTTCAAAATATAACATACATCTACTAATATATAGGCCTTTGAGACCATAAAAGAAAAACAGGGAAGTAGAAAACTGTGAAACCAAAAACATAACAAGGGTAAAGAAACTAGGAAGAGGGATCCAAATTTGTTGTTGCAACCTCGGTTGACTCCTTGTTGTGGCCTACTGAACCACCAATAGTAGGAGGAATTCTTATGTGCTTCTCAATGCATTCTAGTCACTGGTCTAGGTCCTTCTTGCACCCATGGAGATGCTCCATGTAGAGCAGGTCCTCTCTATTTTCATGTCGATCCAGGAGAATTTTTTCCAATAGGAATTTCATATGTTAGTATAGGTCCACTGTGTGCATATATTGACTCAAATGCCCATGTGTGTACGTTGTGTTAGGCACCAAATAAGATAACTCTTCCAGTACCTCAGTGTTTGAGAGGAGGTGCCTTTGATTGGTGCCTTCCCTCTCGACATGAGAGAGTTCTTCTTGAATGGGGGATGAGGTAAGATCTTGAAAACTAGCTACTATTTTTGCCACTCTATGATGAGTTTGTGTGGTCCCATGAATAACCCTTTCTTGATAGTACGTTGTGCCCCTACGAACCTGGGCTCACTGGCATGGGATGGCAGTTGCACAAGGATGTGAAATAGGTCGAGGAACAAGTAAGAAGGTGTTAGGAGAGAGATAGAGATTGATAGGTGTAAAGGTATGGATTGCATGATAGAGCCAGAACTATGCCTAGAGATGAGGTGTGTGCTAGCAGAATGGAGGGTGCTAGAGTGGATGAGAGAGTGCTGATAGATGGTAAGACCAACAGAAAGGAACATCATAAAGAGTTAGGAGCTGCAAAGAGGGGAGAAAATCTCTCGGAAGTGCAAATGGTTGGCAGTTGACTAAGGCAGAAAGAAGATTAAGTTGTTGGGAAGAATTACTATCTATACAAGAACATCGAGAAAATAATACTTAAGAGAAAACCAGGAGGAGAAGGATTAACCTATTTGAGGGATGAGCCACTATACTAATGTGATGGACAGTCATTGTTGAAGAGTGCGCTAGCCTACTTCAAAACTATAGATAAGTTGTTGTGTAGAGAACCCTGTTATCAAGCTTAGCAAAGTGCAAAAAATTACTACTGAGTACATAAACAAAACAAATTCAAGAGATAAAAGTACCATTTGTAATAAGTTCTTCTCATGTGTTTCAGCAATATAAACCTACCTCCAGTCAATCCAACACCATCTAAGAGTACAAAAGTACAATTTCAGTAGAAGATGGCAGATAAGATAAAAATAAATCATGTTCCATTTATTTCACCAAAACTTCCTCAAAGGGATAGAAATGCATGTTTTGAATATTGTTTCTGATAAAATTTCTGGACCCCTCTCTAAATGCATGAGAGGGGTTTAAATACTAAACTATAAATCCTAATAATATATTCTTACAAAAATAGTTGAGGAGGTTTAAACGACCTTCCTCAAATTGTGAAAAACAAAGCAAAAATTGAAATTAGAATATGGTGACTAAGTCCTTTGTGTTCGATTTTTAAGATCACAGATGTTTGTCATGAGTTTGAGTTGTGTCGGTCGACTGATCATAGATTTCAACTGCCTAGTGAACACAACATCAATCAATGCTGGCACCATTTTCTGTATGGAATAGGTTAGGCATCGCATGGTCATCCACTAGCTGTCAGGTTTAACAAAATATTGCTAGTATGCTTCCCAGTTTAACCTGGTCATTTTCCTAATTTTATCCTCTTTTTCTCCTGTTTCCTACCTCCACTATTGTTCTAGATGTTTGATATTCGGAAGAAAACCTAGTACAGACTCTGCCACCAGGTTTGCACTGTTTAGATTTTTGTTGATGTTTTCAATAACACAGTTTGTTGTTGCTGCTGTGACCAGTGTTGCATTTTACACTTGCTTAATTCAAGAATCCCAGTCTACAAATAGAATTTATTTGTGTGACTCCTCTAGTATAGGAAAATAGGCCTTCCTCCCATCCTCTAAATTCTTCCAGGTGATGAAGTCGGAAACTCTTTTCAAGACTTCATTATATTCAAGTCTCATGTCAGCAACTTGACTCATTAATTTGTCACTAGTCTTGCAATAAGGAGTCAACTGCGATACCTTTTGGCATAGAATTTATTTTTGATGGATTAGCTGGGATTTTAGGCTGAGCACTTCGATTATAAACTAATCAATATTTGGTCTATCTTTATACTTATCTGTTAATGCTTGTATCTGCGCTTCCTTTTCTGCTAAACTAGCTTGACATTTTATTTGCTTTTGCTTGAATTCTTGCTGGAGCTTGGCTATTTGCAATTCCGCATTTTGGTTAGATTTTTCTTGCTCTAATTGTTGTTCCAACAACAGAATTTTATTTTCCTTTTCTCTGAGCAACGTTTGTACTTCTGTTTCTTTTTCAATGGCAATTGTAGGATAGGCTCCTGCAAACTGAGATAGTCTAGTAAGGTTTTTAGATGGGTCGATGGGTGAGTCTTTCCAAACAATATCCATTGGTTCATTCTCAGGAGTAGTAGCAGCTATAGCATCCAACTTCCACTTTTCCTCTGCCCTTTGACAACATATTTGTGGTTTGGGCTATAGAACACATCTAGAGGAGGAATCTCCTCAATTCTCACAACAATTTCAAAGGTATAAGTGGCAGGAATGTGCTCTACCTCTTGAGTAGTTATAGTTTTCTCTATTGTAATTCTTGAGTTATTTTGTGTTGCAGAGTCTGAGGCTCAGGTGCTTGTTTGTCTATATGGGTCTTTGTATTAAAATACTCCCATTCTTTCTCTAAATCAATCACCTGAGATTTTGTTGACTCGGTGGAGGTGGAATAAATTTCGACCTGTTTTTTAGCTGAGGTTTTCTCAACTATCTTTTCTGTAGATTGGGTTGTATCCTTTTCTGACTCTTTGCTTTTGCTTCCCCCGTTCTGTGACTGTTGCTCTGATTTCTCTGACTCCCTGGTAGATTTCTCTTGGGAATTTACTTGGAAATCATCTCTAGAATTTCCTTTGGAACTTCCTTCTAGGCTTATGCTAGGAATCGACTCCCTTATTGGGTCAATCAATAATTGGTCCAATGGGACATTTAACAATCTCCTTTATCTATATTGATGAAATGCCTCAAGCTCTTCTTGGTCAAAAAGTAGTGATGACATGTGCTTCACTTCTGTGAATGTCACTTTCTGTAGGAAGATGTCATCAAATGCATCTTCCTCATGACTGAATACCTTCACTTTTACAATGGTAGTGAAGTATTTCACAATGTCATTTGGGTCATACTGGCAACTTGGGAATTTAGGTAGTTTCATATATTGCATGATCTCTACCTCTTTGAATGCATGGCCCAGATCATGCAGTGCAAATTCTCCACACTGTAATGGAAATGTAGGCCAAATGGCCTTTTTCGCTTCCTTTATTCCATTGCTTAGCCCACCCTCACTAGTTGTTTGATAGGCTATCTCTCTAGCCATCAATTGGTCTGGAACATAGTATGGGAGTACATGAGGTTAGGTGATGCTCCCAAAAACCCTGATATATGTGAATTTTTCCTCCTCAAACGATGTGGCCACTGGGAGGATGTCTACCTTAGTTTCCTTAGAAAATCTAGGGGATTCTTAGTTGTAAACCTGTTTGTGATAGGCAGCATGACCCCATGACAAATTTTGTAAAAATTCAAGTGAAACTGAGACTCCCACATGTCCTTATGATATATATGAATGGGAAGTGGATCTTTCATAGTCCACTTCCATCCCATGATAGGAAATTTTGAACCAAAACAAATTGCATCCATCACATAAGCACTCATAAAAAATGGAGGGTAAACCCTCCTTGAGACACTCTATTTCCTCCTATAATTGATTATTTCCTTTGCTAAATTATCATAAAAAAATTGGGCCCAATTCATTATGGTTGCGTTTACGACTGCATCTATTAATGGCAGCCATTCTGGGGAAAATTTAGTGCTATCAGGCTTGCCAAACATCCTACATAGCATGGTTACTGCAAAACTATGGGGAGGAGAAATAGATGCAATAGAGTACATACCTGATTTTTCCTTTTTGATCTTGCCCTCATTATTCGACCAGGTCTGGGTGACATCTGCTGGGTCCTTGTTCTCTTTGGCAAACTTCTTAAGGAACTGTTTGTTGTAAATGGCTTGTGGCTTTGGTAGGTGGGACATAAGCTATAGGTTGTCTGGTGAAAAAGATCTCATAACCTCTTGTCTTTTATTCTTAAATTATCTGTCTGAGATATCAGCGTGATTTATAATCCACTTGACCATATTAGTGTAAGGGATTATCTTTGGGTGCACAAATATGCGATGCAGAAATGAGCGTGTCATCTCAAAAATGGTGGCATCTGAGGAAGTACGATCATCAATTGTGACCTTTGTTTCCAAAGGTATTGATTGCTCTTCCTCTAATAAATCATACATGGTTTCCCACATAGAGGTACCTCCTTCTCTGTTGCATGTAATATCAGAGAATAAACGAGTCATTTCTTATTTCTCAGAGGCAACTGCCTTGCCCTTCTTTGTCATCGCTCCCAAAGACTCCTTCTGTGGATTTTCCCTGAAAATGGAGAAAAACAATAGCTATCGAATATACAGGGATAAGAATGAATGCAAGATGGGATAATACAAATAACTTGAAAAGGTGATAAGAAAGGAGTTTTATTTGAACGTAAGTGAGGAGATGTCATATCACGTTGGATGGCTTTTCACACATAAATGCCATTAACTTTTACTAAATGCCCACGAATGGTTCATTATCTCTTAACTTTAATGCTCATTAATGTCTGCATCGTAAGTCACGAAGAAAGCTTCTAGGGTCATGAGCCTTTAAATCATGAAAATGGAATTTTTTCAATTTGTGAAGCAATCTTGCAGATCACATTATTGTGTTATGTATGCGTGTTTTCCTTATTATTTCTCCGATATGCGAGATGCAGGCCACTTACTACTGTTTCCAGGGCATGACCCATTGGTTAGTTTTTCTTGTGTAAAGTGGCTTTTCATTAAGCAATGGACCTAAATACTTGTCTATGACGTATTCAGGAGTGGGTCTAGGATTCTATCTCATTTTACAGTTTCGACAGGCGGTAAGTTTTACAGTGTTCCTTTAAATATCCAAAATGCGATGCGGTAAAGAAATTGTTGTTATCATAGTTTCGCATCTCGCACGTTTTTAAGGTAAATCTTTAAGGTGCGCCTCCTAAGAATAGCGATATGTGATGTGGGTCTTGGTTTTAATAAAATGCCTCAGGACTTAGTTTATAGAAGAAACGTACTAGTTTCAAAGTGTTAAAGCGTGGAGTCCTCTTTTGATTGTTTTTAGCTAGATTTGCTGGATTAGCACGGTTTTTAACCACGCTTGATCGTGCGATATGCGGCAAAGGGAGGCATTTAATAGTTTTTTGAAAAGGTGTTTGGTTGATATCTTGTTTTCTTCCAAAACTTAATAAATAAAATGCCTAAATGCTAAACTTATCTTTCGAAATATTTTTTAAAGGGTCCCCATTTATTAATGTAATATTGACTACTACTATTAAAAAATTGGGGGTTGTTGAATAGCACAATAGGTTGTTACAGAACCCTCCCCCTGCGGGGAACACTATCCTCATTGTTCAACAACACCTATAACCACAAAACTATTGCAAGAAAAATATATTGTCGATGGAGATTTATAACTTAGCTCGATGTAGTATTTACAATGATCAACTTGTTGAAAGTGAACCAACATAAAAACATAGTAACATGACATCATAATAACATACCGCATAGTGGAGCTTTATAACATAGCTCATGGAAGTATTTAGATTCATATATATATGTACATAAGCCAACATCGTCAACACATATACCAAAGAATATACCAAAATCACACCAAAACACCAACCCAAAATTGCTTTGCCTCAATTGGAAAACAAGGAAGGATACATAGCCCGCATCTTATCTATCATCTCCCATGTAGCTTCATCGGGCCCAAAGTGCTTCCATTGCACCTTAACTTGCTCGATTGCTTGCTTCCAAAGCGTGAGCATCTTTTTCTACAATATACACTAAGGCTCAAGCTGGAATTCTTCATCTAGTTCCACCTACAATACAGACTAGTCAATCACATGACCAGAATCCTTAAAATACTGCTTACGCAACAACACATGGAAACCATCATGGACTTTCACTGTTAGAGGCAGTGCAATTCAATAGGATATTCGCCCAATCCTCTTAATGATACTGAAGGGTCCACAAAACCGTGGTGCCGACTTGGCACATGATCCAATCTACAAGGAGCTCTTCTTCTATTTGATGATAAAGTACACCTGTTCCCCAACCTGGAACTCCTTGAACAACATGTTCCTATCTTCATAACTCTTCTACCTATCCTATGTTGCCTTTAGATTCTTCTTGATTACTTGCATTTCTTATTCCATGTCTGCCAACATATATGGTCCAATCAACACGCTATTAACCATATCACTCCAATTGATGGGTGTGTTACAACTCTACCCATACAATGCCTCAAAAGGACTCATTCTCAATTATTCCTAATACCCATTGTTGTAGCGAACTCTACAAAAGGGAGATACTCTTCCCATTTCTATTGCTAATGCATCACAAACATCCTCAACATGTCCTCCAATATCCTGTTGACCGTCTTTGTCTGTCCATTTGTCTGTAGATGATAAGCTATGTTGAAGGCCAACATTGTGCTCAAACATGCAAATAACTCTTTCCAAAACTTGGAAGTGAACTTTGCATCCCTATATTACATAATATTCCTTGGAACACCATGCAATATGACCACATCTATGATGAATACATGTGCTACATCGCTAGCTTAGAATGTAGACTTAAGCAGAGTGAAGTGTGCAACCTTTTTCAATCTTTCCATAATGACCATAATGGAATCATGCTATCTCACTATCTTTCACAACACTGTGATGAAGTCCATGCAAATTACATCCCATTTCCACCTTGGAATCATGATTGGTTGTAGTAGTCCACCTAGATGCTTACATTATGTTTTCATTTGCTGAAAATCAAAACATCTAGCCACGAACTCTGCTACATCTCTCTTCATATTCGACCAATAATAAAATTTATTCACTATAGTTAATGTCTTCTGATAACCTGGGTGACCTGAATAAGGTTTTAGATGAAACTCCCTCGAGATCACCTTCTTGAGCTCACTATTATCTAGTAAAAATATCTTGTCTCGGAACTTGACCAACCCATCTATTATAAGACAATAATCCATACCTAGCACACCTACACTTGTACTTGTACTCATACATGTACTTCCACATGTACCTGTACCACTACTTGTACCTATACCTCCACCTACTCTTGTACCATCATCCTACTACAACCTGTACACAATCTCCATATACCCGACATCCTACTGACCTACCTCCAAGACCTTATCCTGTAAGTTCATCCCATAGGAGCTCATAGCTGCCAAGTTATTTACCTATACCTGTCTACTAAGACCATCTTCCTCCGTATTCTTTTTACCTTTGATGTACCTGATCTTGAAATCAAACTCCTGATTGTGGCCAACCATCTAGCCTACCTGGCATTCAGATTCAGTTGGTCAAACAAGGACCTCAACCCAATGTGATCAGTCATAAGTACAAATCTCCTTCCAAGAAGATAGTGTCTCCACATCGTCCATGCATGTATGGTCACTTCTATCTCCAAATCATGTGTCACGTAGTTGTGATCATGCTCATTCAGTTTTTCGGACTCATAGCATACCACTTGTCCATCCTGCATAAGGACTACACCAATCCATCTCTTACAAGCATATGTGCATGCCACAAAATCTTTCTACGGATCTGTAATCTGTAGCACTGCTGCATGTGTCAACAATTTCTTAAGTTTCTCAAAGCTAGCCTCACACTCCTCAGTCTATTGGAACTTCTTACCTTTCCTTTGCAATGATGTGATAGGATAAGAAATCTATGATAAGTTCTTGATGAGCCTCCTATAGTAGCCTGCCAAACCCATGAAAGATCTCACCTCATCTACATTCTTAGGAGCTACCCACTCCATGATGTCTCTTATCTTTTCTAGATCTATTGCAATGCCCTCCTTGGAGACAACATGCCCCAAATAGTGTACCTCAGTCTGAGAGAAACTACACTTGTTGAGCTTAGCATACAACTGATGCTCTCTCAACAAACTCAACACTATTGCTAAATGTTCGACATGCTCTTCCTCTTTTCTAGAATATAGCAATATATCATCAATGAACACAATAATAAACATATCCAAATATGGACGTAACACATTATTCAACAAGCACATAAATGTAGTTGGAGAATTAGTTAAGCCAAATGGAACGACAACAAACTCATAATGCCTGTAACTTGTCCGGAACGTAGTATTGTAAATGTCTTCCTCTTTGATTCATACCTAATGATATCTGAATCTCAAGTCGATCTTGGAGAACACTGCTGCTCCCTTCAATTGATCAAACAAGTCAGCAATCCTCAAAAATGGATACATGTTCTTGACGGTCATTTTGTTCAACTGCCTATAGTCAATGCATAATCTGAGTGTTCCATCTTTCTTCTTTATAAACAATACTAGTGCACCCCTTGGTGACACACTTGGCCTAATGTATCCCTTGTCCAACATTTCCTTCACCTGCAACTCTAAGTCAACCAACTCAGGTGTCCTCATATTGTAAGGTGATTTGGATACTAGAGCTACCCCTACTACTAACTCAATAGAAATGTATACCTCCCTGTGAGGTGGCAACTCTATAATTTCCTCAGGAAACACATCCTTTGAACTGCTGCCAAACTGGGTACCTACTCAACATATCTATATCCTCAACTTCCTTACCCTTATCACTAGATATGTGCACTATGAATAGCTTACACCCTTTCTTGTGACTACGCTTTGCTTTCACAGCTGTCACCATCCTAACTGAGGTAGCTTTCCTCTTACCCTATAAGAATCTTGGTTCCCCATTGTCATCAACATACTCAATGGATATATCATACCAATCCACCTTGGTTCTATGAAGATACAACAAGTCCATGCCCAACAACATATTGTATGAACCCAATGGTAATACATTCAAATGTGTTGCAGGAGGCATGCCATTCAAGTCAAATGCATAAGCTCTTACCCAATGGTGAACTCATTTCTTTGTACCTATAGCCAACTGCACTAAGTACCAAGACTCTGGATGCAATTTATTACTAAAACCACACTTATCCACCAAATTAGGACTAACATAGCTATAATTAGATATAGGGTCAATCAAAATAGAAATAACTAGAAAAAAAATCTTACAATCCATTTCAATGATAGAAGCTTGATGCTTTGCCTGTTTGTTATCCAATGCTGCATAGATACGTGGAATACTCTAACCAACATCTCCAATAATTTTTTCCTCCCACGCACTCTATATCATAGCCCTACCACTTTGGTATTGTGGACAATCTCTCCTATGATGAATCCTCCAGATATCCAAAACCACATAGGCTCCTTAATGTTATGAAACCAGCTCACAAAAAGATAGAAAAGATAGATCAACGCCTTAGAAATAAGCCTCTTTGAGGGGGAAACCTCTTTTACATTACACAAATGAACAATTCTTGGATGATACAAATGACAAGACCTCATTTCTATATATAGGAGTCTAAGGGGTCATAATATAATCAGAGCCGACATAACAATAATAATGTAAGGGAACAATAATAACAATAGTGGGCTTCTATGGGGCACAATAATAACAATATGGGGACTACATGGGAACAACAATATAATAAGGGGGTTTTACTAATAACAATAAGGGGTTACACTAGTAGTATAGCGACCTAACATGCCCCTCTCCTTCAAAAAGTGTTGTCCTCAACACTTGAGTAGTTCTTGATGCTTTTGTATAAATTCTTGTCCTCCCATGTGGAATCTTCAGTAGGTAAGTTCTTCCACTTGATGAGATACTCTGAAATTGATCTATTTCATAGCTGTCTATTTCTCGGTTCTATGACTGCTTCAAGTTCCAATATGATTTTTCCTTCCTTGTCAAGTTCTCACAATACTATTTTAACTAAGATATTCTGCAACTTTTGAATGAGTTCCCACTCCTTTGGGCATATGGATATCTATAAGGCTTGATGTTTGGAGGAACACTTCTTGGAATGAAATGAATAGCATGATCGTGATCACAAATAGGTGGGAGGCCTTTGGGAGTCTCAAATGCCTTGGAATGATTATCCAAAACGTTTTGGAGATCTGGAGAAATACATGATTTCGATGTGGGATCCTCTAGTGAACATAATTGTGCAATTACACCCCATTTTTCTTTATTTGGAAGCTTTGCAATGCTGTTAGAGTTGATTATATTTCCCGGTTTCCCTTGATACTCCTCAATTCAACTTCCTTTCCTTCCCAAAAAAATGTCAAGAAAAGTTCTTGAAAATTAAAAGCTATCGTACCCAAATATTGTAGCCATTAGACTCCTAGTAAAACATTATCACCATCCATTGGAATTGAAAGCATTGGGCTATTCAATACATATTCTCCCATGCATATCTTGATATTATGGCACTTTCCAGAGCAATTTATGGTTCCTCCACTTGCAACCATCACTTGACACTTTGACGCTAGATATAGGAAGCGATTCAATTCCTTGGCTATCTTACAATGAATAAAATTATGGGTACTACCCAAATCAATCAACACTATTACCTTTTTCTTCTTGATATATCCTTCTATCTTGATAGTTTGAGGAATGGTAATTTCTTCCAATGCATTATAAGATATGGTCAGATTCATTTCTTGATGCTTGATGTGATCTTTCACTTCTTGAACATTTTTCTTCTTGATATGTCCTTCTATATTGATAGTTTGAGGAGTGGTAATTCTGGCCAATGCATTACAAGATATGGTTGGATTTATTTCTTCTTTCTCGATGTGATCTTTCACTTCTTGAACGTTTTCCTTCTTGATATGTCCTTCTATCTTGAGAGTTTGAGGAGTGGTAATTCGTTCCAATGCTTTACAAGATATGGTTTGATTCATTTCTTCTTTCTCTGGGGTGGGTTCCTAGTGTATATCCTCTTCTTTTGATGTTTCTTGATCTTTTTCTTCCTCCTCTTCATAATATATGTAAAATAATTTCTTCTCAGCACATGTATGACCTTTAGTGTATTTTCTATCAGAATTGTAACAAAGTCCTTTTTATCTTTTTTCTTCCAATTGTTGTGGTGTAAACCTTCTAGGTTGTGGAAGGCTAGGAGAAAAAGAACTTCCATAATTATAGTCATGAGTGGTGGGATTCCTTGTTTCCATAATTTCTTTTTCAATTTTTCTTGCCAACCTAAATGCCTTCTCCAATGAAACAGGTTCCCAAAGACAAACCTTGTGTTGAATGTTATCCTTTAAAGTCCCTATGAAGACATCAACCATTTTCTTCTCTGGAATATCATTTACCCTTATATTCAATTTTTGGAAGTCCTTAATGTGCTCTGCCATTGAACCCTTTTGTTTGAGATTTATCAATTGGCTAAAGAAGGTGTTTCTCTTTGTATCCTCATAATGTGCTATCATTTCCTCTGTGAAAATTGACCACGTGACAAGTGGTTTACGAGAACAAAGCCCTTTATACCATAAAAATTGATTTGGTTCTAAATAATTAGATGCAATAGGCACCTTTTGTAACAGTGGTACACCATGTAGATCAAAATATTTATCCATATATAGTATCCAATTTACTGGATCCTTGCCATCAAACATCTTCATCTCACCTTTTATTGATTTTAGGAGCTCGATCTTCAAATGACTATAACTCTGTAATTTCGGATCTTTAAGTTCTGAAATTTCGGTTTGTAATAGCCCTCTGAGTCCTCTTTCTAACTCCTCATGTCTAAACACAATTGGATTCCTGAAGGAATATTTATTCCCAATCTCCTGTGATGACCTAATTATATACTAGTTTAGTAGAGCGAACTTGTACGATGTGCCACGTGTCATTGTTTCAACCTTAGGTTCCGAAAATTATACCCAAACAAAACACAGTCTGTCCTCTTTCTGTAACTTACGAAATCTCAATCTGATGCTCAGAAAGAATGTTATGACAATTTTTCCAAAGTCACCTATTTAGGATGTAATTCGGGAGTCTACAAAAACCCTAAATTCCTGAGATCATATATCCGAACATATAGCAAGAAAAGATCTAAAATTTGGACCCAAGGTTTAGACCAATCTCTTCTCAAATAGTTTTTTTGTTTAGGTTCTGAAACTTCGTAGTGACAAATTTATAGTGGAAATTCCACGATGAGCTATTTTAGATGAAATTATGGATCTTGCAAAAACCCTAACTTCCTTAGATCATATATCCTAAAATATAGCGAGACAAGATCTGAAATTTGGACCTGAGGTTTAGTGAGATTCCATCTCAGATGGGGTTTTTTTAGCTTCTGAAACATCCCAGAAACAAAGTTATAGAGAAGCTGCCACGATGACTTGTTTGGAGCAGTGAAACCCTAGAATCCAAAGCTCTCATACCAAATGTTATGAAACCAACTCACAGAAAGATAGAAACGATAGATCAACACCTTAGAAATAATCCTCTTCGAGGGGGAAACCTCCTTTACATTACACAAATGAACAATTCTTTGATGATACAAATGACAAGACCTCTTTTCTATATATAGGAGTCTAAGGGGTCATAATATAATCAGAGCCGACATAACAGTAATAATGTAAGGTAACAATAATAACAATAGTGGGCTTCTATGGGGCATAATAAAAACAATATGGGGACTACATGGGCACAACAATATAACAAGGGGGTTGTACTAATAACAATAAGGGGTTACACTAGTAGTATAGGGACCTAACAACTTTGTTCCTCAAATCAGTGTCCATGTCCCCTGTCTGATGCATTGAACCTCTTAGGTAGTGTGATAATCTCCTTGTTACCTGTATCTTGAGGCTTGCTCTCTTTCTATCCCATTCACCTTTGTTCTTTGCATTACCTCTCCATTCTGGCTTAGTCTCGGTTCTGCACTTTGATTGTTCATAGCAATGCCTTAGCTTCCGAATGGCCTCCTATAATGATCTAGGCTCATCAAACTCAAATCTATCTTTACATGCAACCAATAACCCACTAATGAAGCTCTGAATCTTGTCCTTTTCCTCTGTGAGATAAGGCACATACCTCAGTAGCTCCAAAAACCTACTAGTGTACCCATCATCCATGATAGATCCCATCTTCAGCTCATAAAATTCCTTCACCCTGTCATCAATGTATCTTTCTGACAAATACTTCTTCTTGAATAATCACTCAAACTCACTTCAAATCAAATCTTCCTCATGAATACATATGACATTCTTTAATCTTCCCAACAAATGTCCGCTTTACCACTGAATTGAATGTATCCTCTCAACTTTCATGTTCTCTGAATAGTCATCCAACCTAAAGAATTTCCTCATGCCAAGCAACCACGCCTGTGCATCCTATGGTTTATTCATCTCTCTGTCAAATTTTGGTGGTTTTTATTTCTTAAATTCATCCAGAAAATATCTACTATCACTCCTCCTATAAGGATGATATCGATGATGATCATAGTGCTTATCTGAATTGGAACTAGAATCATACATATGTCTATGCCCTCTCCTATCCAGAGTATCCAATAATCTTCCATCTCTCATTATGTCATATCTATCTGACCTATGACCACTATGCAATAGACTACCATATGCCCCATTAGTTCTATCCTCCTTCTCATAGTTGATTTGATGTGGTCGCTGTCACTGCAAATATGACAAACACTGAAGAATTATTGCATTTACCTTTGTTTGTTTCTCCTATGCTAGTATGATTATGTCATTCTCTGCCTTAAAACTCCTTATTTATTCCCTTAAGCTTCTTAGTGTAACTGCCAAATCATAAGGACTCCCAAAACATACTGCTCCTTGGATTCATAGGGAGAGTCTTTGTAGTCAACCATATTGCTAGCCATTTAATATTTCTTCCTACAAGGTGTATCATGTCAGCTAAACCAAATCACAATAAAACAATGTACCTTAGTATAGCTCGAGGAGTATACCTTGTCTGCGTGATCAACAAAACAACGTGATACATGTATAACATAATCATGACATCATATATAAACATAAAACATAAGCATATGACCATGCATTCGCCATTCTAGCTAGGGTCCAGTCATTAATGCATGACATCAACAACAACACACACCACGAACTCATGCATGAAAACCACCATCGTTACGTCACTATACACTTGACCACATGCAAACATGAACATGCATAAGTGATGCATAACCATCCACACATATTCATAAATACATATGACCAAGCATGAATGAACAATACTTCAAATCAAACCTACAAGAACGATACATGCAACCAATCATACAAGAATGTAACCAAACATATGGCAATGATACATGTAAGCAACATAAATTCGACATGTAACCAGTTATACACTCACGGTGATGCATTCCACAATCACACCTCAAATTTCACATCACGACATCACTGTAACCATGAACAACATCATGCAAATGAAATAAGCACATGGAATGCAATGGTGAGAGACACACATGCAATTAACATGCATGCATGATCAACACATAGCTCATCCAGTTTGAGGGGTGAACCATGCTCTAACACCACTCTGTGACCCTCCTCTCACATCTACCCAAGCAACCAGTCAACCAAGGTAAACATGCAACGAGAGGCAACTATGATATGGTTTGACCTCCTAAGTCCCATTAAGGAAGTGGAACTGATGGAAAAACACCATACAAACATTAATTATCATCTACATGACCCTCAGTAACCAATCAAATACTTTAGACAGCTTGTCTTGGGGTCCTATTGAGCTTTTGGACAATTTAAGTCTCAGTCCTTCCCATGTTATAGGAATGAGTTCGACCAGCAACCCAAAGTCACTCTCACATGCTTGCCTGCTAGTGACCAAAGACAAAAACTACTAGTGCTATGCCAGCAACTTCGGGATTTGAGCCACTTTTTCAGGCCCAGAGCCCAAGTCACTACCCAGAATTGAACAATTTCTTTAGATCAGTAAAATAACATGGAAATGACAGTACTAAAGAAAATACCTATTCAAGACCTTCACTGGACCCCTACTATCCATGATAGACATTTCACCAAACATATTGCAAATGTGTAATATACGGGTGTAATTAAGAGTTCTAGGCATAGGGGTCTCATACTTAGCTTAGAATCAATAAGAACCATTGATGCCTCAAAACATCAACTTCCATTCCATCCACTAGGTCATAGATACATTGATCATTCAATTACAAGTAAAAACATGAGGAAATCCATACATGGATGCTCTCATAAAGCAGATACATAACCGTCATAATAGGGACAGAAATACTCATGAAAGTACAACCATATAGACCACATACAATCCATCAAAATTCTCATAGAAATATGAGGAGAAATAACCTTTAATTAATGATGCATAATCCAAACCCAGGATGGGACTTCCACATTCCACCTGACCATTCAATGGCTGAGCTAAATCTCTCTTCATCCATTCACCCCCATGCCATATTCCAAGAATGAATGTGGGATCTAATAGAACACAACAATCTAAACTCAGCCAGGGCTTCCTGAAGTCATCCACCTCAACCCATCAAATGGTGATTCCACCTCACAGTCAGACATCACAAAACCATCTGCTAGGTCCCTATACTACTAGTGTAAAAAGTTATTTCTATTAGTGCAACCCCCTTATTGTATTACTGTGTCCATATAGTCCTCATGTTGTTATTATTATGCCCCATAGAAGCCCACTATTATTATTGGTGTGCCCCTACAATATTATTGTTATGTAGGCTCTGATTGTATTGGGACCCCTTAGACTCCTATATATAGAAAGGAGGCTTTTCCTTTTGTATCATACAAGAATTATTCATTTTTGCAATTTAAAGGAAGTTTCCTCCTCAAAGAGGCTTATTTCTAAGTCGTTGATTTATCTTTTCTATTTTTTTGTGAGCTGGTTTCATAACATTTGGTATGAGAGATTTGGATTCTAGGGTTTTGATGCTCCAAACATGCCATCGTGGAATTTTTGCTATAATTATTTCGCTACGAAGTTTCAGAAGACAAAAAAAAATAAAAATTATTTGAGCCGAAATCATTCTGAACCTCATGTACGAATTTCAGATCTTGGCTCGCTATATTTTCGGAGATATGATCTAAGGAAGTTATGATTTTTTCAAGCTCCAGAATTCCATCTCAAATAGGTCATCATGGAATTTTCGATATAAGTTTGTTTCTACGAAGGTTCCAACTCTGAAATTCAAACCCATTTGAGCTGAAATCGTGGTGAAGCTCGAGCCCAAATTTCAGATGTTGTTGCACTATACTTTCAGAGATATGGTCCAACAAATTTAGGGTTTTTGCAAGCTCCCGAATTACATCCCAAACATGTGACCTTGGGAAAATAATCATAGCTTTCTATCTAAGCATCAGATTGAAATTTTGTGAGAATTTACAGAAAGAGGACAAACTTTATTTCTCTGTGTATCATTTTCAGGTCTAAGGGTCGAAACAGTTACACGTGGAACTTTGTACAAGTTCTCTCTAATGAAAAAGTATATAATCAGGTCATCGTAGGAGATTGGGAATAGCTATTTCTTGGAGAATCCTATTTCAATTAGACTTGTGGCATTGGAAGCAGGATGTAGAGGGATGCCCCAGGTCATAATTCTAGACCTTCCAGATCCGAGCTTTCATAGATAGAACAAATTGAAGATTGAGATCCTAAAAGAAAGAAAAACAATGACTCGAATCAAGAAAATATAAACACATAGTAATCAAAATTGGAAGGATGAGTTGAAGAATGTGATCGAACCTAGGATAAATAGTTTTATCTATTTCATAGAAGTTAATATCGATGGTATGGAATCATACTAGAAGAAAGGCATGGAAGTTTTGAAGGAAGGTAGGACAAAGCTGCTACAAGAAAGGCCTCCTAATGGCGAAAATGTAGTAGAGGAAATTCATGATGAGAATAAAAGTGATGTTAATCATTATTTCATAGAATCTAATGTTGGATTGAAGACCCAACATATTCCAAAGATAGATATGAGGAAGTTTGATGACAAGGATCCCGTAACATGGATACTACAAATGGAGAAATATTTTGATCTACATAATGTCCAAAACACACAAAAGGTATGTATTGCATCTTTATATTTAGAACCAAATCATTTTGTATGGTATAGAGTGATTTCTTCTCGTAAACAACTTGTCACCTGGTCAATTTTCACGGAGGAAATGATAGCACATTATGAGGATACAAAGAGCAACACCTTCTTTAGCCATTTGATAAATCTCGAACAAAAGGGTTCAATGGTGGAGCACATTGAGGACTTCCAAAAATTGAATATAAGGGTAAATGATATTCCAGAGAAGCATAGGATTGAAGTCTTCATAGAGACTTTAAATGATAACATCCAACATGAGGTTCGCCTTTGGGAACCTGATTCATTGGAGAAGGCATATAGGTTGAAAAGAAAATTTGAAAGAAAAATTATGGCAACAAGGAAGTCTACCACTCATAATTATAAAGATGGAACTGTTGTTGCTCCTATCATTTGACCACCTACAAGGTTGACACCAAAACAATTGGAAGAAAAAAGAGCAAAAGGGATATTTTACAATTGTGATAGAAAATACACTAAATGTCATAAGTTTGCTAAGAAGAAATTAATTTACATAGATGGGGAAGAGGAGCAAGAAAAGGAATAAGAAACGTCAAAGGAAGAGGATATACACCAGGAACCAATCCCAGAGAAAGAAGAAATGAATCTGACCATATCTTGTAATGCATTGATGGGAATTACCACTCAAACTCTCAATATAGAAGCCCACATCAAGAAGAAAAGGTAATAGTGTTGATTTATTTAGGTAGTACCCATAATTTTATTCATTGTAAGATAGCCAAAGAATTGAATTGCTTCCTATATCCAGCACCAGAGTGTCAAGTAATGGTTTCAAATGGACGAACCATAAATTTCTCTGGAAAGTGTCATAATATCAAGCTATCCATGGTAGAATATGTCTTGAGTAGTCCAATTATTTCTATTCCAATGGGTGGTGCAAATGTTGTACTAGGAGTCCAATGGCTACAATCTTTGGGTACGATAGCTTTTAATTTTCAAGAACTTTTACTGAATTTTTTTTGGGAAGGAAAGGAAGTTGAATTAAGGGTTATCACAAGGAAACCAAGAAATATAATTATCTTTAACAACACAAAAAATCTTCTAAATAAAGAACAATGGGGCATAATATCACAATTATGTTCACTAGAGGTCCCCCCATCAAAATTATCTATTTGTTAAGATCTCCAAAGTGGTTTAGACAATCATTCCAAGGTATTTGAGACTCCGAAAGGCCTCCCACCTATTTGTGATCATGATCATGCTATTCATTTGATTCCAGGAAGTGTTCCACCAAACATCAGGCCTTACAGATATCCATATGCCCAAAAGACTGAAATTGAACGTATGGTTGCAGAAATGCAAGAGGTTGGTATAATTCAACCTAGTCAAAGTTCTTTCTCTTCTCCAATGGTATTGGTACACAAGAAGGATGGATCATGGCGCATGTGTAGATTATAGGGAGCTCAAGAAGCTTACTATTAAAGACAAATTTCCCATTCATGTCATTGATGAATTATTGGATGATTTATATGGAGGAATTTACTTTAGGAAGTTAGATCTTCATTTAGGATATCATCAAATCAGAATGAAGACTGAAGACATTCCAAAAACAACATTTATAACTCATGTGGTTCATTATCAATTTTTGGTCATGCCTTTTTTCCTTACCAATGCACCTTCTACATTTCAAGGTTTGATGAATTCCATTTTCAAACCCTTCCTTAGAAAATTTGTGTTAGTATTTTTTTATGATATACTAATCTAGAACAAGTCTTCAAAGGATCATGTTCAACATGTTGACAGGGTGCTCAAACTATGGGAGGAGAAACAATTATATGAAAAAACCTCCAAAAGTTTTTTTGGAGTACAAGAGGTGGAATATTTAGGCACTCAGTTAGCTCATAGCTCATCTTATCATCCTCAATCTGATGGGAAAATTGAGATAGTGAACAAATGTTTGGAAGAATATCTTCGTTGTTTTGTATTAGATAAAGAAACATAATGGGTCAAGTATTTGCCTCTGGTTGAATGGTGGTATAAAACATACTTCCATACTACAGCAAAAATGACCCCATTTATGGCACTTTATTGATATCATCCACCATCCATCACATCATCTTTAAAATAAAATTCTAAGGTTCAAGCAGTGGAAGATCACATTTAGCATCAACAAGTTCTCAAACTAATTTCCCTCAAGAAAGCTAAGAAGGATAATAAATTATAACCAAAGTATTATGGTCCTTAGAAGGTGTTACAAAAGATTGGTACTATGGCATACAAATTGGAGCCTCTTGCATCTTCCTTTCCATGTTTCATGCTTAAAGAAGGCTATAGGTGAGAAGATCCCAGTTCAAACAATATTGCCATAACTTGACGAGGAAGGAAAAATCATATTGGAATCAGAAGCAGTCACAAAAACAAGAAATTAACAACTACGAAATCGATCAATTTTAGAGTATCTCATCAAGTGGAAGAACTTACCCATTGAAGATTCCATATGGGAGGATAAGAATTTTATACAGAAGCATCCAAACTACTAAAGCATTCAAGACACCACTTTTTGAAGGAGAGGGGCATGTTAGGTCCCTATACTACTAGTATAACCCCTTATTGTTATTGGCAAGGGCTAACCAGCTTGCCATAAGGCATTAAATGCTCGGGTACATGCATGCTCTATAACAAAATATAACGCATGCGCGGTGGCTACATAAATTAAAAATAAAGGTGGTGTGTTATTTTGTTATAGAACATGCATGTACCTGGGCATTTAATGCCCTATGGCAGGCTGGTTAGCCCTTGCCATTGTTATTAGTGCAACCCTCTTTTTGTATTATTGTGCCCATATAGTCCCCATGTTGTTATTATTATGCCCAATAGAAGCCCACTATTTTTATTTTTGTGACCCTACAATATTATTTTTATGTAGGCTCTGATTGTATTGGGACCCTTAGACTCCTATATATAGAGAGGAGGTCTTGTCATTTGTCTCATCCAAGAATTGTTCATTTGTGTAATGTAAAGGAGGTTTTCCCCTTGAAGAAGTTGATTTTGAAGTCGTTTCTCTATATTTTCTTCTATTTTGTGAGTTGGTTGTTGGAAATAATATTGAGAGGGGGGGTGAATCAGTATTATCAGATTAATCAAACTTTTAAATGCCCAAAAATATATACGCTACTTCAGTTAAGTGAACCAGCGTGTACACGCTACTGTGACGAAGTAAAACAGCGTATAAGCAGAAAACTCACAATTTAGTTGGCTTATTCTTCAATTAAGTGCATCAGGACATTATTCATCATATTAACAGTAAATATGTGCAGTATAACAGAACAGATAAAAGCCACACACATGAACACCAAGATATAAGGTGGAAACCCAATGTGGGTGAAAACCACCTGCTGCAAGTTGTCTCTATCTTTCTTAATATGAAACTTCAGTTTACAATCTTTTGTACTGGTGCAGCCTTATACCAGTACGCAGGCTACAACCTGCAGAAGGCTTCAACCTTCTCTCGTTCTCCAAACTTCCTTGGAAGGGAGCTCCAACCCCCTTTGCTTTTGTACTAGCCAAGATACTAGTACGTAGGTGCTGACCTACAATCTTCCTTCTTCCAGGTATCACTTTTCATACATTTTCAGACTTGGATATTCCTGAAGCACAACATTACAATCTGAAGACCACAATTCATTCAATTTTCACAACAGATCATTGAAGCATAAAACAACCCAACTTTGAATCACTGAACCACTGAACCCTGTCAATCACCAGTTACCAGAACACAGAGCAGACTACAGAACTCTGTAATAACAGTCAGACCCCACTGTAAACCAAAATCAAGCTTCAAAAGATATACGCTACTTTAATGAGCAGAAACCGCGTATACACGCTCTTTTACCGAAGCCAACCTGCGTACAGATCTAAAAATAAACTTTCTCAACTTGCAGCTGTACCAGATATTAGTTAGACTCAGAACGTAACATTGCGACAATATGCAGATCTAGAAATACGCATAATCAACCATATCATGATAGTGCATTTCAAACCATTAGATCCCGATCTATCCTTAGATCTAGTCTTCCATTAACCGATGTGATCTCTCCTTGGCTTAGATCAACCAACTCAGAACCTGCATATCAGATCTCTTTCTCTCTTAGATATTCATGCCTTGTCGAAAGATAATCTTTGCCTAATGATCTTCTTCTCCTTATATAGCCTTAGGCCTTTCTCAATACCAAGAGCCAAAACCATAGTAACACAATACCATCAACTTTAAAACTAGGGATCGACACGCCCGTCGAGACATAATGGTCCGAAATCATAGGCACAACTTCCAAGGTCTAACCACCATGAACCAAAGGAACCTTTCCACATACACGCGCTTTTTCTGAAACGAACTTGCGTGTACACGCGACTTGGGCTTAACGAAACAGCGTGTATGAGTTTCCTTGGCATGCTGTACTGAGATCTGTCTTCTGATTAAGTTGCCATCACCTGTACCAACTTCTGAGCACCTGTACCATCCACTGAGTGAGTTGCCATCAAGGACAACACTTGAACCATAATGCCAACAATCTCCCCCTTTGGACTTGATGGCAACCACCACACCAAGTCACTCTCCCCCTTTGACATCAAGGGCAAAGGGTGGACCAAAATATTCTCTTCCTTGGTATTCCTTCTGCTGTCCATACTGCTGTCCATACTCCCCCTGAGTACATGCTGAAATCTCCAAGTGTGCTCCCCCTTTGTGTATGCCAAAGTGTACCAATCTATCCGTCCTGCTTACCAAGTGTTGTTCATGCTCCCCTTGACTGTAGGCAAGATCTGCAAAAGATGTTCTTCAAGAAGAACAAAGACTTATACATTAAAGAAGACCTTCCTATCATCAAAAGACTCAACATACATTCATCACCCAATCTAGTGGGGATATACCAATATTGACTCATCCACCTAACCATGTGAAGACACATGATAATACATGAACATTTCATCATTCATCCCAGGCATAGTGGGGAAACCAACAAAGGCCGTTACATGACCTTGACACCATAAAAGAGACAAGAAAGACATAGAGACAACAGATCTAGACCAAGATTTAGAAAAGACACCAGCAGCATCGGATAAACATCTTGTTAGATCAGTAACTAGAATTGCTTTCTGAGCTCCTTCTTCTTAAACCAACAACCAAAACATCTGAATGCCAACAATGCTTTATGAGACTTTTGAGCTGCTCCCCCTGAACCTGTGCCTGTTGCACTCCCTAAAACTGTGCCTGAATACTTCTGACATTCCTATTGCTGTTCAGAACTTCAGAGTTTTCCTTTGCTGTTCAGAACTTCATATACGCGTTTTATCCTGTATAAAACAGCGTATGTACGCGGATATTCTTTCTGCAACAAGCGTCCAGCATACACGCGACTTACTCACCATAAATCCGCGTGTATACGCTCATATCCCTTCCGTAACCTGCGTATACCAATTTTTCTGTAGAACAAAACAAATTTCAACAACAGGATGAAGCATCAACTACTCCCAGCTTTTGTCTGAGATATTCAAAAGTTTCCCTGGGCAGTGGTTTTGTGAGAATATCAGCAACTTGCTCCTTAGAAGGAACATACTCCAATTTGACCTTCTGCTCAAGCACTTGTTCCCGAAGAAAATGGTACTTGATTGGTATGTGCTTGGTCTTTGAGTGCATGACTGTATTCTTTGAAATGCTGATTGCACTTGTATTATCACATAAGATAGAGACAGGTGGAGTGCAAGTGATTTGAAAGTCCTGCAAGGTCTGCATCATCCAAAGAAGTTGTGTGCAACAAGATGCTGCAGCCACATATTCTGCTTCAGCTGTAGATAAGGCAATCGAACTTTGCTTCTTGCTGAACCAAGACACTAATCTGGAACCCATGAAGAAAGCACCTCCACTTGTGCTTTTCCTATCATCCACACTTCCAGCCCAATCTGCATCTGTGTAAGCATGAAGAGTGAGATCTGTATTTCTAGGATACCATAAGCCATAGTTTTGGGTCCCTTGAAGATATTTGAAGATTCTTTTGACTGCCTGAAGATGGGTTTCCTTTGGGTTGGCTTGAAATCTTCCAACCATCCCTACTGCATGAGTAATATCTGGTCGAGTACCTGTCAAATAAAGCAAACTCCCAATCATGGATCTATAAGTGGGTTGGTGAACTGCTGCTGATTCATCATTTGCACTGAGGCTGCATCCTGTAACCATGGGTGTACATACTGGTTTTGATTCTTCCATGCCATACTTCTTCAAGATCTGCTTGAGGTATTTGGTTTGAGACAAGAAGATACCTCCTTCATTTTGTTGGATTTGCAATCCAAGAAAATATGTCAATTCTCCAAGAAGTGACATTTCGAACTCTTTCTGCATAACCAAGGCAAAGTTTTGACTCATAGTTTCTTCATTGCTGCCAAAAATAATATCATCTACATAAACAACAAGAATTAGCAATTTGTTATTTTCAACTTTTATATAGAGATTGCTATCTGCTGATCCTTTTGAAAAGCCTTGTTGGTGAAGATATTTGTCCAACCGATAGTACCAAGCCCTTGGGGCTTGTTTGAGCCCATAGAGAGCCTTTTTCAATCTGCATACAAGGTTTGGATCATTCCCAAGAATGAACCCATCTGGCTGCTCAATATATACTTCTTCTTCTAAGTCTCCATTCAGGAAGGCTGATTTCACGTCCATTTGAAATACCTTGAAGTTTTGAAAGCTTGAGAGAGCAAGGAACATTCGGATGGCCTCTAGTCTTGCCACAGGAGCAAAGGTCTCTTCAAAATCTATTCCTTCTTGCTGTGCATACCCTTTACAAACAAGTCTGGCCTTGTTTCTAATTACTTCTCCATTTTCATTTAACTTATTCTTGAAGACCCATTTTGTTCCTATTACATTCTTATCTTTTGGTCTAGGAACCAATTCCCAAGTGTTGTTCCTTTCGATTTGCTCAAGTTCTTCATCCATTGCTTTGACCCAACATTCATCTTTGCATGCTTCTTTCACATTTTGTGGTTCAATGGAGGAGAGTAGAGCCAAGTAGCTTGAAGCTTCTGCAAGTGTCCTTCTTGTTTGTACTCCTGCTTCTTTCTGCCCCACAATCTGAGTTTCTGGATGATTCTTTTGGACATATCTGGATGGAGTCTTCTCTTCTATTCTTGTCTGCTCCTCTGGTTCTTCTTGAGATTCTTCTTCTTCTTGAGGTTCTTCTTCTTCATCATTTCGCCTTTGAGAGTAACCTTCATCTTCTTCATGATGAACTTGCCTAGGAATATATCCCTTCTCATCAACCACTATATCAATACTGTCAACAATTCTGCCAAGTCTTTTATTGTAGCACTTGTATGCTTTGCTATGTGGAGAATAACCAAGAAGAATGCCCTCATCTGCTCTAGGTTCAAGTTTGCCAAGTTGCTCATCAGTGTTCTTAATATAACATTTGCTCCCAAAGATTTTGAAATGCTTCACGGAAGGAGTTTTACCACTCCAAAGCTCATGAGGTGTTTGAGTGCTGTTTACTCGGACATTTATTTTGTTAAGAATGATAACAGCAGCATGTGCGGCTTCTCCCCAGAAGGTTGCAGGAGTACCTGATTCATCGAGCATAGCACGAGCCATTTGTTGGATAGTTCTGTTCATTCTTTCCACAACCCCATTTTGCTGAGGAGTTCTAGCTGTAGAGAATTCTCTTCTTATCCCATGTTCATCGCAGAAATCAAAAAATTCATTTGATGTGAACTCCCCACCTCTGTCAGATCTGAGGCACTTGATTTTGTGTCCTGATTCATTTTCGGCCAATGCTTTGAAGGATTTGAATTTTTCGAATGCTTCATCTTTGTGCTTCATAAGCCCTAACCAAACAAACCTTGAGAAATCATCAATGAATAATATCAGATATTCTTCTCCTCGAGGTGACCTTTTCCTAAATGGACCACATACATCTGTATGGACTAGCTCAAGAGGCAAGCTAGCTGATCCTTCCTTCTCTGGAAAGTTAGTTCTGGTCTGCTTTCCAAACTGACAAGATTTGCATATGGTGTTGTCTGGAATTTTGATATCTGGAAGATCGCGAACTGCCTGATATTTGCATGCTTTCCTTATTTGTGAGAAGCTTAGATGTCCCAACCTTCGATGCCATAACCAGTGCTCTTCATCCTTGCTAAGATAGCATTGTTGTTGTTCTTCTTCAAATATGTACAGATTATTTGGAGTTCTTTTGCCTTTGAGAACTGTTTTACCTGTATCAAGATCACGAACAAGACATCCATTCGATCTGAAAATAACCTCTGTTTTTTGATCACACATCTGGCTGACACTTAGAAGATTATGTTTCAATCCATCAACATACAAAACATTTCCAGCCTTGACCTTTTCTTTTAAAGGAGCAATACCTTTTCCTTTTATAGTAGCAGGAGTATCATTTCCAAAAGGGACTTTCTTTCCCTTTTCTAAAGTAGAATAAGATTCAAGTTTTTCTTTATCACCTGTCATATGTTTCGAACATCCACTGTCAATGTACCATAGATTTTCCTGTCCTTCTGCATAAAATGCTATCCCACATCTTTCTGTTTGAGGTTCCTTTATTCTCCATGTTTTGGTGCTTGTGGCTTGTTCCTTTTTCTCCTGAAACCTGCTCCTGCATTCAGAGTCTTTATGACCAAAATTATTGCAAATAGAACATTCAACTTCATTTTCAAGCACCGAAAAGTTGTTATAGGTCCTTTTTGTAATCCCTGTCATACTTCTTTGTTTTTGAGCTTCCCTAGTCATGATTGTTTTATATGCAACACATTGAGCTGCTCTGTGACCAAAGTTGTGGCAAGAAAAGCATTGTCCATTGAAGAAGCTTCTGCGGTTATTGAATCTACCAGCCAACTGATTGTAATTTCTATTTTCATCTATTCTTGAGCCAAACTGAGAAGATTTTACCTGTGGTTGGTTGTAGCTTTTGTTCATCCTTAAGGAGGATTGTCCCTGATAGTTTCTGTTTGTAACTCGTCCCTGCTTTACCTGATTATCTTCATTGTTCTTCCGCTCATTTCCTCTTGCTGCATCAAGATAACTTTTTGAGGTGGATGCTTGAGAGGTTTCTCCATTATAGCCCAAACCTGTTTTGTTTAGAGGAGACCGCTGCACACTAATAATCTCATCCAAGGTTTCAGATCCTTTGACAAATTTAAGATTAATAGTTTTTGTTTTCTCAATTTCTTTTTTGAGACCAACAATTTCACCTTCTAGTTTTTCAAGATGTTTTTCCTTTTCATCAATCTGAAATTGCAAAGTATCAATAATCACATTCCTTTCTTCTATGCTTCTCTTGAGTCTAGTGATTTCATTATAGAGATTATCCACATCTATAGCATCCTCATAATCATCATCTTCAAATGCCATTAACAGCTTATATTTATTACCTTGTTCATCTTCATCACTGTTTGATAAGCCATCACTATCTTCATGGGTGTAGTAGCTTTTACTTTGTTTCTTGTTCCATCTAGCAGGTTCTTTTCCTTTATCCTTATAAGGACATTTTGCAGCATAATGACCTACTTTCCCACAAGCAAAACATTTGAAAGGTAGCTTACCTCTGAACCTTCCAGAACCCCTTTGAAGATTTCTGACAAAATTTGATTCTTCTTCCTCTTCTTCTGGAACATGGCTTGCTTCATAGTAATCTTCTTTTCCTGATGCCTTAAAAGCAGCTTCCCTTCTGTCAGATGGACCTCCCTTTCTCATTTCATAAGCGGTTAGAATTCCATGTAGCTGAGACATAGTGAGAACACGGAGATTTTCTTTTTCTTCTATTGCAGATACTTTAGATTCAAACTTGGGGGATAAAGATCTTAGAACCTTTTGAACTACTATAGTTTCTCTTATTTCTTCACCCAAGTTTTTCATACAATTAACAATCTCATCTACCCGGAGAAAATAATTAGCCACACTTTCATCATTATACATCCTGAGAGTCTCATATTGAATCCTGAGTGTTTGAAGTTTAGCTTCCTTTACCTGTTCATCTCCTTCATAGCTAGTGATCATTTTGTCCCATATTTCTTTTGCTGATTTGAAGTGCATGACCTTCATGAATTCTGTTTGAGATATACTTCCTAATAGGGTAGCGACTGCTTTTGCATTTGTTTCATATGCCTTTTTTTCATCTGGATCTGTAGGAGTAGCTGAAGGAAAAGCATAGCCTTTTTCTACAATGTCCCAAACTTCTGTACCAAGAGATTGAAGATATGCAGTAACTCTTACCTTCCAATAATTGAAATTTGTTCCATCAAAAACCGGTGGCCTGATTGATGCTTCTTTCTCGTAGTTGCTCATGATGAATGATCTTCCTTCAAGCGATCAAGCTTCTCTGAAGGACCTGCTCTGATACCAATTGTTGGAAATAATACTGAGAGGGGGGGTGAATCAGTATTATCAGATTAATCAAACTTTTAAATGCCCAAAAATATATACGCTACTTCAGTTAAGTGAACCAGCGTGTACACGCTACTGTGACGAAGTAAAACAGCGTATAAGCAGAAAACTCACAATTTAGTTGGCTTATTCTTCAATTAAGTGCATCAGGACATTATTCATCATATTAACAGTAAATATGTGCAGTATAACAGAACAGATAAAAGCCACACACATGAACACCAAGATATAAGGTGGAAACCCAATGTGGGTGAAAACCACCTGCTGCAAGTTGTCTCTATCTTTCTTAATATGAAACTTCAGTTTACAATCTTTTGTACTGGTGCAGCCTTATACCAGTACGCAGGCTACAACCTGCAGAAGGCTTCAACCTTCTCTCGTTCTCCAAACTTCCTTGGAAGGGAGCTCCAACCCCCTTTGCTTTTGTACTAGCCAAGATACTAGTACGTAGGTGCTGACCTACAATCTTCCTTCTTCCAGGTATCACTTTTCATACATTTTCAGACTTGGATATTCCTGAAGCACAACATTACAATCTGAAGACCACAATTCATTCAATTTTCACAACAGATCATTGAAGCATAAAACAACCCAACTTTGAATCACTGAACCACTGAACCCTGTCAATCACCAGTTACCAGAACACAGAGCAGACTACAGAACTCTGTAATAACAGTCAGACCCCACTGTAAACCAAAATCAAGCTTCAAAAGATATACGCTACTTTAATGAGCAGAAACCGCGTATACACGCTCTTTTACCGAAGCCAACCTGCGTACAGATCTAAAAATAAACTTTCTCAACTTGCAGCTGTACCAGATATTAGTTAGACTCAGAACGTAACATTGCGACAATATGCAGATCTAGAAATACGCATAATCAACCATATCATGATAGTGCATTTCAAACCATTAGATCCCGATCTATCCTTAGATCTAGTCTTCCATTAACCGATGTGATCTCTCCTTGGCTTAGATCAACCAACTCAGAACCTACATATCAGATCTCTTTCTCTCTTAGATATTCATGCCTTGTCGAAAGATAATCTTTGCCTAATGATCTTCTTCTCCTTATATAGCCTTAGGCCTTTCTCAATACCAAGAGCCAAAACCATAGTAACACAATACCATCAACTTTAAAACTAGGGATCGACACGCCCGTCGAGACATAATGGTCCGAAATCATAGGCACAACTTCCAAGGTCTAACCACCATGAACCAAAGGAACCTTTCCACATACACGCACTTTTTCTGAAACGAACTTGCGTGTACACGCGACTTGGGCTTAACGAAACAGCGTGTATGAGTTTCCTTGGCATGCTGTACTGAGATCTGTCTTCTGATTAAGTTGCCATCACCTGTACCAACTTCTGAGCACCTGTACCATCCACTGAGTGAGTTGCCATCAAGGACAACACTTGAACCATAATGCCAACATTGGTTGCATAACACCATCATCTGATCGGTCTCTATCCTAGCCATTTAGAGCTCCAGAGTGTTTGTTCCAACCAAGGCTCCAGGACTAATAACTCAACCCACTTTTGTCGTCACGCTCCAAAGTGTTTGTCCAACCAAGGCTCCAGGACTAGTAACTCAATCCACGAAGGGATCTAGAGCATTTTTCCAACCAAGGCTACGGGACTAATAACTCAACCCGAGTTGTTACAGGGCTCCAAAGCATTTGTCCAACCAAGGCTCTAGGAACTAGTAACTCAAACCAAGGTAAGAAAACTTGAGAACCAACCAAAAACAAACAATGAATGTAAACACACAATTACCATGGCTATCCAAGAAATGGCAAGGCTAAGCAATCCACTGTCAATCCAAGAAACCATGCCAATGATAGATCACAACTAAGAAATCACATGCATGTGCCATGCATGCCGAAACTAGTGAAGGAAACATACACACAACCTGGTACCTAGAAGAAAATATTATGTATCTGCTAATCCCAATGCCTTCTTGCATTTTCATACTCTTCCTTTGCCTTCTTGGTCCAAGAATCCAAGTATGCCACACCCACCAAGAGTGCTCCAAGAAAACTCCAAGTCTCCAAGAGTATGAGAGAGAGAGAGAATAGAAGAGAGATCCAACATTGAACTAACAAAATGTTACCAAATTATCCTCTAAAGCCTTTTTATGAATGAGGCCTCTATTTTCTTCATTTTCCATTATTTTCGTTCAAGTTCCTCCTCACATGCAACCTGTGACCTTTCACCTCCCTTTTCTCCTAATTTCCATTATTTTCATAAATAAATGTGCCAAAAATGCCATTTCGCCTTTCCAAAGCCTTATGAATTGCCTTTTCCAATTTCCTTAGCTATAAACAATCACAAGTGATCCCCATCACTAGGATTTTGCTGAGCATGCAACTTGGAAGAACTGCACCAACATCCGTGGTTATTGTTTTTAAATTTTATTACATGGAATTTTCATGAGGTTTGTTACATCAACATTTACTATGACTATTGTGATGTATTGCATGGAGGTTAAATCTATACCATCCATATAATAATTACAAATAATTAAATTAAAATTCTGGAAGGCCTATTTTGGAATAGACACACCTATTGACGTAATTATTGTCCTCTTATAAAATTGGATTACTTTTACATTGATTTTAATGATTTTTCAAGTTTGATGTTTAGTTTTTCACCTTCCCATCTCATAGTTATTGTCAAATATGCCATTATTAATCGATTATTTAAGCTTATATCTATATCTATATATATATATATATATATTATGGGATCTCCCTCTCTTATTCAAAATATTTGGATGATGAGCATCTATATCACCATGGAAATAGTAACTCATAAACCCAAGGGACTCAATTGGATTTGAATATGAGACATGGTTTCCTTATTGACAATAGGCCTTAGGTGGATGGTTTAATAACTTGAACTAAACCTTAAGAGTCATATATAGATATAGGACTGGTGTGCTTAATGATTAAGAATTTGTGTTCCTCCTTCGAGGTCACATGTGTGAGGAGGGGGTGAGGTAAATACACTTTCATAAATTTAGTAAGAGAGGGTTCTTTGTTCCATAAAAGGGGACATTTCCTATGTCAACTTGATGTTGGGCTAGGTAAAACATGTGTTCCCTCCATGGAAGTCACATGTGTAAACCTATATGGGGATAGGTCACCTTTGTAAACTAAGAAATCAAGTAGTTTTGTTGAGGGCGGATTTTGTCCCATAGACAAGGGGGTTTCATATGTCAACTAAAAATTTGGTTAGGTCATATATATATATATATATATATATATATATATATATATATATATATATATAGAGAGAGAGAGAGAGAGAGAGAGAGAGAGAGAGAGAGAGAGAGAGTATCACTAGGAAACCTTAAGCACTTCCTCACATTTCATCGATGATACCTAATGTAAATCCATTAGTGTTGATTGGGAACTCAATAGAGCCCAATATCTCAAGGCGTTGACCCAAATACCTCCTACATGTAGCTCAAAGCACTCAACCACTTTAGCTATCCCTCAAACCTTGTAGTTGCCACTATAATACCAAGACACCAAGATTCAATTTGGGCAAGGCCCAAGATCAAACCTAGAAGTTGTCATTATAACACCAAGAATCCAGATATCCTAGGAATTTATGACTTAGCAAGAACAAGAGTTGAAACTCCCCAAGAGTAGGGAATCTTACTCCTTGAGCCTTAACACAATGGGCGAAAGATGTCCCCCATGGGATTTGCGCAAGGCCCAAGATAAATTGTTCTTATATATTAAATATGTCGTCATAACTATGTTTTTAGCAGGGGAAGGCATACTTCTATGCAGGTTATAAGATAAGGGTCATTTCCTTTAATTTAGATTATTGAATATGAATTTGAAGATTGAAAACCAAATTAAAAAGTTGACAATAATATAAGTAACCAATTATTTTTTATAAAATACTAAAATATACAAAATAAATTATAAACATTAGATAAATAGGTACATCAATGTTGAGGTGAATTTGTGAATTGAAAAGTTGACCACTTCCTCTCTACAAAAAATACTAAATGTATTAATATTTCTCCCTTGAGGGAAATGGTTGTTAATGAACATGTATGGAGAATTAAAGCAAATCCATGATTAATTATATGAAGATTCATAATGTAAATTATGATAATACATTTTTTTGGTGTAAGATATCATTATGATTCTTTTTCACAAGCAAAACCTCACTCAAAATGAAAAGACGTTAGAATTCCAACCAAAAAACTTTGTAATTATGTGAGCAAACATTTTTTAACCGATGGAGATGATTAAAGTACAGAAAATCAATGAAAATTAGATATAGAGAATAATTATATTAATGTTGATTCAAAAGTGGAAATTTAAGAATTAAACATTACCTTGGGAGATAGTGTTATGTATCTAGATCAAAATAACATAGAAAAAAAGAAAGATCAATGACTTGATAATCAGCCACTTGGAGGCAGCTACCTCATTTTAGATCACATAAATCAACAATTATTGGATGATTCAAATGACAAGACCTCCTTGGTATATATAGGAGTCTAAAGGGTCAAATATAATTAGGGCCTACATAAAAATAATAATATAAGGGCACAACAATAACAATAGTGAACTTCTATGGGGCACACAATAACAATATAGGGGCTACACTAGTATTATAGCGACTTAACAAGCCTCTCTCCTATAAAAAATTGTTGGCATCAATGTTTGAGTAGCTCTGAATGCTTCTATATAAAATACTCATCCTCCCATGTGGAATCTTCAGCAAGTAAGTTCTTCCACTTAATGAGATTCTCTGAAATTGATTGATTATGTAGTTGTTAGATTCTTGTTTCCATGATTGCTTCAGGATCCAATATGATTTTTCCTTCCTCATCACGATATGGCAATATAGTTTGAACTAGGAGCTTGTCACCTATCACCTCAGTAACTATCCTTTCAAACTCACTCAAATTTATAATAAACTCATTATTTGTGTTCTTTGATATATTACAACACTCTTGGAACCCTGATAATGGATTTTCGAAGTAGAGAGACATTGTAAATGTTTTTGATTGGTTTGCTTTAGAAATCTATTTTTTTGCAAGGGTTTAAAGGTTCTCATTTCAACATTGTGTTTTCCTTTCCTTGCAAGATAGCATAGAGGTGTGAAAGTGTGCTTTCGTTTCATTGCAGATAGTGTAGAATTGTATCTTCTTTTATTGCAACTAGTCTAGGTTTGTGTGTCATTTTCCTTTTAGGAAGTCATTTCCTCCAATTGCAAATTTCCTATAACACAAATTACTCAACTTGGTCTTTGTACATCTATCTTTCATTTCAGTATTTCCACATACATAAATCAATAAATCAATAAGAGAAAAAGATGGTGTCTACTACATATACAGTCGCAACCCCTCTTGAATTTGTATGAACAACATGTTGACAATTAAAACTAAAACCCTTGAGAGTTACAACATTATTGATGCAATACCAAGAGCCATAATGTAAGAATGATAAAACACTAACAAGAATAAAAACACATGAAATAATGATTAAGAAAAATTAACACATTTATGTTCAAAGTATAACGTATATACTTTATTGCCTCTCAAACTCTATAGACATATAATTCTACACTCTTTTAACCGAAGAGTAGAACTATTTTTAATAGAAAACTCATTTAAATTGAAATCACATCAACACAATTAATTTAAATTGGTATATTCGATTTTGTATTGCTCTATTTCATAAACAGTATGCCAATCACATTCCATTTAAAATATGTACTTCCAAGCAGAGTAACCCAACTGTGATTCGGTTGTCATACGTAAGTTCACTAAATTTCTCCTTTAACGCAAAGCCGCTCTTCTTTATAGTGATGACTTTCACGTAGAAGGGCTGCAAATGCGTTTGGTATTTTGGAAGGGAGGTCAGATGGTTGATAAATATGCTCAAGTGTCCATTCTACTATTCTGCTATTGGAGAGATGACGATTGTTTTAAATTGCAAATCTGTGCATGTGTTTTGAATATATATTTGATTCGAGACTACAATTTATCATCATTCTAAGTAGAATCCGGTGATTATCCACTACGTAAAGGAGAAATCCACTATGATTTCCCACTATATAAAGTAAAATTCCACTGTTATTTTCCACTATGTAAATATTGTGTGCTTTACCTTTGAATGTATGGAAGATAGCAATCAGTTATAACTTTTTTACATCATTTTTATGTTACCAATCACATTCTTTATTCAATCTTCACTGGTTAAAAAGACTTAACATCCTTCATAATTTTTTATAACATCGTAAGATTTGAGTACAGAAAATGAGATTTGGTCCAATAATTTTTTTCTAAGAAATTAATAGGCATTCTAAATTGATACCGGCCACTCTATTATATTTCTTTTATGAATGATATCTTAGAATGTGATTTATTTTTCTCAGATCAATGAGAAGTTACAATTATTTTTATATGTGAAAATTATATATATATATATCTTATCATAACTTAATTGTGAGGTGGTAATAATGATATTCATTACTTATTGATATTCATAAACCTAAGCTAACTCAACAATATTATTTTAAGGAAAATTATGCCACCTGAAATGATTTATTGGTCAATCATAGAGGGGTATAATTCCACTCCCATATGCCTTAGGTCTTAGGAAATTAACTTGTTTCCTTATGTCTCAAGAATACAAGCTTTTAGTCAATAGAAAATAGTTTTAAATCTTACTATAGGGCCAAATGTTGTTGTAAGTTTGGGGCATTACAAAGTAGGGTAAGGTGAGGTCTATAGGTTGGTAAGGTGGGTTGGTAGAGAAGGTAATCAAAATTAAAGGCAAGTGCATCTGAAGTGCCTTTCCTAGCAATGCAGTCTAAATTAATAACAAGTATCTGGCCAAAAGGTAGTTTTAGACTAGATAGTGTAACTTTCAAGAAGGCCAACTTCTCTTGTAGTCATCATTGAGGCTTCCTCTAGTGGATTCATGTGATTTCTAATGGTGTCTATCCTTAGTCCTTGACAAGAGACTAGATATTACCTTTAATTGGTGTTTAACCTCTTGCCAAAGAAGACATAAAATAAATATACTATTTATATGAAATTAATATTCTAAACTATAAAAGTGATGAAAGATATTTATTAGATTAATCATATTGATAATATAGAGGTATGGATGGAAGAAAATTTTGCAGTAAAGAAGTTTAATCACATGTTGTGGTGAAGATTAAAATGAGCTTTTAGAATTTTTAAATAATGAAGATGTCATGAACCAAACTCCAAAAATAACCTAAGAAAAATAAGTAACTCCACACTTTCTCAACATTAAAGAGTCTATGAATGATAAACCAGTTCAAAGGGAACATCCTTTTACTATATATATATATATATATGACAAGATACTTAAATAAATAAATCTTCTTCAATAATAAAATAATGTGATTATGATGTAACATACCATTAAGCTAACTTAACCATAAATAATTAATGAATAAGGAATGAGGGTAAGGACTGCACATAGGGACCTTAATAGGAGATGAAATAGAGGAAGAAAACGTACACCACAAAGTGTTAGGTCCCCATAATACTAGTGTGTCCCCCTTATTGTTATTGTTACTGTAACACCCTATTGTTATTATTGTGCCCATCTATCCCCCATGTTGTTATTGTTGTTCCCCATAGAATCCCAGTATGATTAATGTTGTGCGCTTACATTATTATTGTTATCTAGGCTATGATTATATTGTAACCCCTTAAATTCCTATATATGCCAAAGAGGTCATATCATTTGCAGCATCCAATAATTATTCATTTATGTGTTGTAAAGGAGGTTTCCCCCTTAAAGAGGCTATTTCCCAATTCATTTATCTATCTTTACTTTTATTTTGTGAGCTGGTCGCATAACATTTGGTGTCAAAGCTTTGGATTCTAGGGTTTCACTGCTACAAACAGGTCATCTTGGAATTTTTTCTATAATTTGTTTTTACAAAAGTTCAAAAGCCGAAATTGTGGCCACGTAGAGCCGAAATCTCGATGAAGTTCCTGTAAAAAGTTTAGACCTTGGTTCGCTATAGTTTCAAAAATATCATCTGAAGAAGTTAGGGTTTTTCATTTTCCATAATTTAGTCTCAAAAAGGTGACCTTGGGAAAGACGTCATAACTTCCTCTATGAGCATTGGATTTAAATTTTGTAAAAAGTTACTAAAATTGCATGGACTGTAGTTTTTTTGTGTCATTTTCAGGGCCAAAGGTTGAAACAGTGACACGTGACATTCCTTACAAGTTCTTTCTACTGAACTAGTTCAAAATCGACTCATTGTGGGTGATTGGGCATAAAATTATCTTGGAGAATCAAATTTTGGTATGACTTGTGGCATTAGAAAAAAGACTCAGGGGGATAACATAAGATGGAAGTTCAGAACTTCGACATTCTAAATGATAGAGATACATCAATTTCAATATCGAGCTCCTAAAAAAAAGAAAAAGATTTGTATTTTTAAAAAATTTTGCATAACCTTTGTTTGAAAAATTAGTTTGAAGTGATTCGAATGGCATAGTGAAGCATAAATATCATTATTTGATTCCAAAATTCCTTGAAACAAAAAAATGGACACACATAGTAATAAACCAGAAATATCTTCTATGAAGCATGAAGAAGAGGATGAATTGCAACATGATATATCAAAATTACGAGACCAAGTGCAAAAAATTTCACTCTCGCAAAAAGCAACCAAAAATAAATTGGAAGCTATGATTTAAGGTTTAAAGAATGGATCAAGGGAATACATGGAGGCTAAGATGGATGGTTTTAATAATGGTTTAAAAGTAGTCATTGATGGTTGGAAGAATGGTTTAAAAGTGGACATGGAAGGTTTGAACAAAGGTTTGACAAAGTTGCTACAAGAAATGCTTCCTAATGGAAAAAAGGTATTCCATGAAACTCATGATGAAAACAAAGGGAATGTCAATCATGATTTTAGAGACTCTAAATTTGGATTAAAGACCTACCACATTCTAAAGATCGATATGAGGAATTTAGATGGCAAGGATCTGGTATCATGGATACTAAAGATGGAGCAATATTTTGATCCCCAGGATGTGCAACACGCACAAAAGGTACACATTACATCTTGATATTTAGAACCCAATCAGTTTCTATGGTATCAGTGGATTTGTTTTCATAAACACATTGTCACTTGGTCAATGTTTACAGAGAAAATGATAGCACATTATGAAGATATAAAGAGAAACACCTTCTTTAGCCAATTGATAAATCTCAAACAAAAGGCTCAATGGAGGAGCACATTGAGGACTTCCAAAAATTGAATATCAGGGTAGCTGAAATTCAAGAGGAGCATAGGGTTAATGTCCTCATAGGGAATTTAAAGGATAAAATCCAACATGAGGTTTGTCTTTGGGAATCTGATTCATTGGCGAAGTCATTCAGTGTAGCAAGAAAAGTTGAAAGAAAAATTATGGCAACAAAGAAGTCTACCACTCACAACTATAAACATGGAAGTGTTGCTACTCCTAGCCTTGCACAATGTACAAGATTAACACCACAAAAATTGGTGGAAAAAAGAGAAAAAGGGATTTGTTACAATTGTGATAGAAAATATACTAAAGGTCATAAATGTGTTGAGAACAAATTATTCTACATAGATTGTGAAGAAGAGGAAGAAAAGGAACAAGAATTATTAAGAGAGGAGGATATACACCAGGAACCAACCCCAGAGAAACAAGAAATGAATTTGACCATGTCTTGTAATTCATTGGCAGGAATTACCTCTACTCAAACTCTCAAGATAGAAGGATATATCAAAAAGAAAAAGGTAATAGTGTTGATTGATTCACATAGTATTCGTAATTTTATTCTTTTTAATTTATCCAAGGAATTGAATTACTTCCTATATCCAGCACCAACGTGGCAAGTGATGGATTCAAATGGAGGAACTATAAACTTCTCTTAAAAGTGCCATAATATCAATCTAACCATGGGGGAATATGTATTTAATAGTCCAATGTTTTCCATTCCAATGGGTGGTGTTGATTTTGTACTATGAGTCCAATAGTTAAGATCTTTGGGGACAATAGCTTTTAATTTTCAAGAACATTTTCTCTATTTTTTATTTTAAGGAAAGGAAGCTAAATTAAGGGATATCACAAGGAAACTAGGAAAGATAATTAACTCTAATGGAATACTATACTTGTCTCTATGCTTGTCCATACTATATATAGACATGCTGAACAAAATTGTGATGGTATAGAAAGCACTAGTTAGAATCAACATGTTATTAAAGAATATCACTTTTATATTAGCGATGATCATACGCCTGATACACATTTTGTATCACATTATTTTGATCAGATTTATGACTCATGGAAAGGTCGTGGAATAAAATTCAATGAATATTGGATATGGTCAGATGGATGCACAGGGCAATTCAAATCGTCACGATCATTATTTTATTTGCGTCGTCTTCATATGTAAACACACATTAAACATTGTTGGAATTTATTTGAGACTAGTCATGGAAAATGAGAGCATGATGGTGAAAGGGCCTGTATAAAATGATCACTTCGTAGATATCAAATGGACCACTCTGCAAAGAGACATGTCTCAGGTAGACAAGTTATTCAATGGTGCGATTTTGCACTAAACGATCAAACTAACCCATCAAGGGAGGTACAGAGGTATGTACATATAAACAGATTAACTTGTATATAGTTTTAATATATTATAATTTTTATTCATTTTCTAATTTTAAGCATTTATAAATTATATGCTTTAAATGGTATGAGGATGATTACCTTTGATATATAATTTGTATTTTAAATAACATATTTTAATTCTTGTTTGAATTTATTATAGTTTTTTTTTCATATTGGAGCTGATAATGTAGATAGATCGATTACAGGTGAAGGTGAAATGGTAAAAGGGACTCAAAAAAGTGCATTCAATTAAAACAAAGGATTATCGAAATGCGATTGCATTATGATAAAATAAAATATTCTTGTTTTTTTCCTATTCGCACAGAGGACACACAATCCAATCATGTGTGAAAACAATATGCATGTAAAACCTTGGCAACATACAGAACTAAATACAAAGGTGAAAATGTCAATTGCAAGCTTTGAAGAGATGGAGTGAAAGGAGACTATAGAATCATCTAAAGATGATCGAGTTTCTGATCTTGTTAGGGAAGGTAACATTTCAATTGATTTCACTATCTATCTATCTATCTATCTATCTATCTATCTATCTATCTATCTATATATATATATATATATATATATATATATATATATATATATATATATATATATATATATATATATATATATATATATATATATCTGATGTTTTTGAAATAAATGCATATAAGTGTTTAGATAATAGTTAAAATATAGAGATCTAGAATTAGATAATAAAATCAAGTCCATATTGATAAAGTTAATTTCATGTTAATTATGATCATAATTTACACTTGTTTTATTGTGTGGGAGATGTTTTTGTTGTAGTTGCACCTACTAACAACATAGAAAATTTCAAGTATTATTTGATGTGGTGCACTGAACGAAAGATGAAGTTGTTGGAAGACTATAATGATAATAGTTTTGTATATGAAAGACGGTCTATTATGCTGAAAGGTTATTTTGTCCAAGAAAATCACCAATCTGAGAGTAATGTTTACTTTCAAGACTATCAGCCTGATGTCATAAGTTGTCAATACAGTCTCTTGGTGTGTGCAATGCGCATAAAGTTGATACAAGTTCAATAAAAAAAACAGTTGAAAGTTAAAAATTGGAGAATGTCAAAAGCTGACCATGAACGGATCATTGAAGATGGCATTTCATTAGAATTTTTTTAATTGAACTTCCCAACAATTTCTTCTACTTGGATTCATATTCGAGAACTTAGAGTTCAAGTGTAAATTGTTAGCATTTCTGTTTGTAAATTCGTAAGAATGTGATGAGGTGAAAGCGATACTCATTGTGTCTTGTATTGAGTTACAAAGTTATATGTATATTGCCTATTATGTAGACCTGTATTGAGGATTTACTGCTCTGTTAATTCGTAATGTATACTACGCTATTACTACTCTGTTAATTTGTGATTGTGGTTGGTTGAGCCGAGTGCTGTTACTGCTCTATTAATTTGTGATTGTGGTTGGTTGAGCCATTTACTAAGAATCATTTACTAACATTATAGGAATAACTGAATGAAAAATGTACCAACTAAATGCAAATTTACTTTCGTTTCTACATATTCATGAACTTAAATTATATGTAAAACCTTTAAAATCATCAAACCATGCATGCATCATGCAAATTGTGGTCCATGTTTTATAATGCAATTTTATCTAAGTTATGTTTTGGTATTCAAACAACTCTATATTGAAAGTGAACTATCAACCAATATCCATAGTAGCCTTTCTATACATGAATTAAAAATGTACATTTTATAATGAAATTTTAAGTTATCATTGTTTTAGACATCTACACTGAATTATAAGATTCATTCAAATACAAAATGTAGACCTCGCTTTTTGTAATTTTCAATTTTAATAGATTCATTTTAAATAACTCAAGGAAAAAAAACTTTAAACAAAACCTAGGAATAATGTACTAACATAATAGGAATGATTGTGTTGACACCTAATCATAGGGATTGGGTGAACAATATTAAATATTGAAAATAAATAATAAGAGAAAATGGAGAGTCATCGGGAGATGAAACTCAACAGTCACTCCCTCATGTATATAACTATGGACAACCTCAATGAATATACATAATCTCATTTGAGGAGTTACCTCCTGGCCTGGCATATTGAATGCAAAATGTACCAACTAAATGAAAATATGTAAGACTTTTAAAAACATCAAACCATGCATGCATCATGCAAATTGTGGGTCATGTTTTATAATGCAATTTTATCTAACTTATGTTTGTGCATTCAAACAACTTTATCTTAAAATTCAACTATCAACCGACATCCATAGTAGAATTTCTATACATGAATGCAAAATGTACATATCATATTTTATATTGCAATTTTAAGTTATCATTGTTTTAGACATCTACACTGAATTATAAGATTCATTCAAATGAAAAATATAGACTTCAAATTTTGCAATTTGTAATTTTAATATATTCATTTTAAATAACTGAAGGCAAAAAAACTTCAAACAAAACCTAGAAATAATCTACTAACATTATAGGAATGATTGAATGCAAAATGTACCATCTACATGGAAATATGTAAAACCTTTAAAAGCATCAAACCATGCATGCATCATGCAAATTGTAGGCCATGTTTTATAATGCAATTTTATCTAACTTATGTCTGTGTATTCAAGCAATTTTATATTAAAATTCAACTATCAACCGACATCCATAGTAGCCTTTCTATACATGAATGAAAAATGTACATACCATATTTTATAATGAAATTTTAAGTTATCATTGTTTTATACAGCTATACCAAATTATAAGATTCATTCAAATGCAAAATGTAAACCTCACATTTTGTAATTTGCAATTTTAATATATTCATTTTAAATAACATAAAACAAAAAAACTTAAAAAAAAAACTAGGAATCATCTACTAACATTATAGGCATGATTGAATGCAAAATGTACCAACTAAATGCAAATATGTAAAACCTTTAAAAGCATCAAACCATGTGCACATCATGCAAATTGTGGGCCATGTTTTATAATGCAATTTTATCTAACTTATGTTTGTGCATTCAAACAACTTTATATTAAAAGTTAACTATCAACTGACATCCATAGTAGCCTTTCTATACATGATTCGAATTATATCCATGAATAATAATCAAAACACCATGGTTGTACCAAAACAGGATAGACTTCAAAGAATTATGAGCACAGAGCAATCAGGAAGACCTCTGAACAGTGGCAGTTGGCAACCAGCAAGGAACGATGTGGACCTCGGTCAAAGTGCGCTGACCGAGGCACATGGAGACTGTGCAGGAGGAGAAACTAGCACTTGGGAAGCATGGATCGAGAAAAGGAGGCAGTTTCTAATGCGCAATTAGCACTCGCGCATCACTGGGCTAAAACCCTCGAGAAGGAATGGCCCCAAGTGTTCGGTTGCATGGAAGTTGGGAAAACCGTGGGGAAAAGCACTAAAGGCTAAAGGTGGGACCCGCACTCCAAAACCAGCGGTATTTATCGGGGGCACCCTTGGGCGGTAAGTGGATTTGGCTAAAACCTAGTGATTCCATTCAACACCTGATGCGTGGTAGGCAGAGGAGAGAGAAAACTGCCACTCATCACACGCTAATGTTCGAGCAGGTCAACCGCGTGAAATGAGAGAATGATGTCAGATTTGGGGGCTCTATATCTAACAGCTAAGAATGCCCCCAATGGTGAAACCAAATTTGATAGGGGATTGAGCCACAATGTATAGGGATTTGAGGTTCGATTTGACCGTTGAAGTGGCGGACGAGTCATTTCCCAACATAACTAAAGAACCAAACCAACGAGGAAGAGTTGGCGCAGTTCGTAGGAGGACAAGTGGCCACTCTCTGTGAGCCATTGATGATGACACCGAGACAGGGAACGCCAAGCGAGCAGCAGCAGGCGATCCGACTGGGGAGGAAGAGGAAATGAGAAATCATGAGAGCGACTAGCTTTAAAGCCATGAAAAAAGAATGAAGGACACAAAGAGGACACCGAGAGGAAGAATAGGAGAAAGAATAAGAAGAAGACAGAGAACGAAGAGACAATTAATCAAAGAGCAGAAAGACAGAGAGTTGAGCTAACCTGCAACATAAGGCAGCATCGAGCCATCCTTGAGTGGATTTGTCGGGAACCAAGAACCACATTGGGCTCCTCCCATTAAGGACCAGAGAGGTCAAGAGCTGGTAAGGCAAAGAGTCTGTGTACTCTAGTGTCTTGGGAAATCCAAGAACCACTTTGCCAAGCAATTCTATTTCAGGAGACTCAGATTGAGCTCCTCATTTTAATTATCTGCTTTAGAGACACAATAAAAGAAGGCCACCATTGAAAGCTGGACCGGCGATGTAGCCCTGGAGGATAGGGTGAACTCCTTATTAATTGTTGTGTTCTTGTATTTGCTTACTGTGTTTCTCTGTTGTTTTCCATATTTCCAGTGTCTGTGTATTTTTCAATATGATCGATCCATTACCTAAAATGGCATAGACACACACTAGCACATGAGTTTGTAATACCTTCATTCATTAATTAATTAACTGAGGTCACTTAAGGGTGATTTTTAGATCAAGTGGTATCAGCACTTTAGGCTGTTAAGGTTAGACAAGCTTGTGTTGGTTTAGCTGTGAATGCTCACTAGATCAAAGCTCAAATTAGGAGAAGGAGAGTTGGTCGAAACAAATCTTGAAATTGGGAGAGTCTATCCTTAGAAGACAATGTCAGAGGAAGGTTCTATGGGGCCAGACCCTCAATTCATAGAAAGTTTCCTAGCCATAAAGTCCATGGTAGAGGAAATGTATAGTACAAGGATGAAGACTCATCAAGCTTTAAACAAGACAAAGAAGAAGATGAGTCTCACTTCCATGACCATTCAAAAGGAAAAGGGAAAGAGGAAAGCTTTCTCACACCTCCTAATAGCCCTAAACACAAAAAGAAAGCATCTTTGATCAAACTAGATGTCAAATTTGATTTACCTATATATGATGGAGAGTTAAATGCAAAAAAGTTGGACAATTGGATTAGACAAATTGATGTTTATTGCAGAGTACAAAACATCGACTCAAACAAGAGCAAGATTCAACTGGCAAGCCTGCACCTAGGAGGCACTGCCTTGGTTTGGTGGGAAGGTAGAACCCAAGCTGATATGAAGAGACATGGTAAGACTATCTCTGTCTGGAGTGAATTTGTTTCTGCAATCAAAAAGTAGTTCTATCCATTAGCCTACATGCAACAAGCCATGATGAGTTGGCAAACTCTTCAGCAATTGAAAGGGCAAAGTGTGCAAGGGTACACTCAAGAATTTAGAAAGAGAGCACTGATTCTAGGAATCTCATTAGGCTCACCAGAAACTCTTTTGAAGTACATTGGTGGTCTACACAGCTACATGAGGCATACCATCCTCATGTTTAATCACACTAGTATAGATGAGGTATCTATACAAGCTACTCATCTAGAAGCTAGAGGAAATAATGGAAGTCTAGAAGTTGGGGGACCATCCCAGCCCACTTCAAGCAAGAGCAAGGAGAAAATAAAGCAGAAGTGGAAAGCAAGGAAGGCCAACACTGCACAGAAGAGAAAAGCTTCACGTAGTCACTGTAAAAAGGATGGGCATGATAATGAGCATTGTTGGATTCTACATCCAGAGTTGAGACCTAAGAAGTTCGAGGGCAAGAAGAAGAAGCTTGCTGCAGCTATTCAGAAAGATTTGGGGTTAAACTTGGGAGATGAAACAACCACTGAAACCATAGGTATAAAAGGTAAGAATTCTGAAGCATCTACTACTAATTCTGCACAATCTATTATTGATGAAGAAAATGAAAGAAAAATACATGAGATTTTCCATATTCGAGTCATTTCCAAACATCAAAATATTGATACTTTGTTTGATAGTGGCTCACAAGTAAATTTAATTTCTGAAGCAATTGTAAATAAATTGGGATTAACAACTACTCCTCACAAGAAACCATACCCATTAGGATGGTTGAATGATAAAGCACAACTACAAGTGACTAGACAGTGCAAACTCAAGTTTTCTTTTGGGTCAGCATTTGTAGATGAGGTTGAGTTAGACATAATTCCTTTGGATATATGTGGAATTGTTTTAGGATGTCCTTACGTGTATGATAGAAAGGCTATTTTCTATAGAGCTGAGAACAAGTATCTACTTGTTAAAGATGGAATCGAATACTTTGTAAGAGCTCATAAGCTCAAGAACAATTACACTCTCATAAACTCAGGGTAGATGAAAAGAATGATAAATTCATGCAAACAATTCTTACTGATGGTTGTAAAAGAAAAGAAACCTGATAAAACCAATGTATTTGAGGGTTGTAATGCTATAAAACAAGTTGATATAGAAAAGGATGTTTCAGAGTATGATATCTTGTGTCAAGAAACTAAAGGTCTACCACCCAAAAAGGAAATAGTACATGATATTATTTTGCAACAAGATGTTCCATTGCCTAACATTGGAATGTACAGGTTGTCTGCTTTAGAGAATGCTGAAATCAAGAGGCAGGTGCAGGAGTTGCTAGAGAAAGGGTTCGTCAGGCCTAGCACATCACCATGTGGGTTAATAATCGTTTTGGTGAGAAAGAAAGATGGCTCGTGGAGAATGTGCATTGACTACCGAGCATTGAATAAGATAACAATAAAAAATCATTATCCCCTTCCTCGCACAGATGATATTTTAGATCAATTGAAAGAAGCTATTTATTTCACCAAGCTAGATTTGCATAGTGGATACCATCAGGTTAGAGTTGCAGAACAAGATGCATTGAAGACTGCTTTCAAAACAAAACAGAGATTATATGAGTGGCTGGTTATGCCTTTTGGCTTAACTAATGCTCCTGCTACTTTCATGAGATTAATAAATGATGTACTCAAACCTTTTCTTGATGATTTTGTTATTGTGTATCTGGATGACATTCTAATATTTAGTAAAACATGGGAAGAACACTTAAAGCATGTAAAGCAGACACTAGATGTTTTGAAAAGAGAAAAACTTCATGTTAAACTCTCAAAATGTGAATTTGGAAAAACATCTCTAAATTATTTGGGTCATATAGTAGGGGGTGGTGAATTGAAAATAGATCCCTCTAAAGTGGCAGTCATTGTAAATTGGTCTAAACCCAAGTCTGCTACAGAAGTGAGAAGCTTCTTAGGGGCAACACAATATTGGAGGAAGTTCATTTACAAATTTTCCTCAATTTCAGCTCCCTTACATGCTTTAACACGAGTGAACAAAGTGTTTCAGTGGGGAGGCAAACATCAGAAAGCCTTCGACACCTTGAAAGAAAAGATTAGTACAACACTTGTACTAGCACTGCTTGATCTGCAAAGACCATTTAAGATCCAAACAGATGCCAGTGACTATGCCATGAGAGCAGTGTTGACACAACATGGTAAACCCATATGTTATCATTATGAGACTTTTAATCCTGCAGTAGTTAACTATCCTACATATTATAAAGAATTGTATGCATTATTTTAGAGTGTGAAAAAGTGGAAACATTACTTAATGGGCAAAGAGACAGTAATACATACTGATCATCAACCACTTCAATATCTACACTCCCAAACTAAGTTGCAGCAATCAAGACACTATAGATGGATGGCTTTTCTACAACAATTTCATTTACTCATCAGATATAAAAATGGCATACACAATAAAGTTGCAAACACGTTATCTAGACCCATTATAAATGCATCTACTATACTTAAGCATAATTTTGTGCTACATGAAAGCTACATTGAACAATATGCTCAAGATATAGACTTTAAAGATGTATATGAAACTTTAAGTCAAGGAAAATGAGTAGAAGAATTGGATTATCATGTGAAGGGCCGACTCTTATACCATTGTGGGAAACTTTGCATTCCACAAACTAAGAGAGTAAAGATAATTAAAGAAGCACACACTTCTCTGATATCGGGTCACTTTGGGGTAAGTAAAACAGTTGCACAGCTGCAAAGATTTTGTTATTTTCCAAAAATGAATGAGACAGTTTCTAGATATGTAAGAGGGTGTACAATGTGTGCTAAAAGCAATCTCAACAATAGAAAACTAGGCTTGTACACTCCATTACCAGTTCCTTCTCACCCTTCGGAATTCCATGGATTTTGTTGGAGGACTGCCTAAATTTAGGAAAGGTCATGATTATCTATATGTTGTTGTGGATAGGTTCAACAAAATGTGTATTTTGATACCTTGTAATAAACAGATTACAACTGAACAAACTGCAAAACTGTTCTTTTGGATTACCCACTTCCATTGTATTTGATCGAGACACCCGATTTGTGGGGAAGTTTTGGTCAAGTCTGTGGAGTTGATGGACACTAAACAGAAGGAAACAACAACTTTTTGTCCACAAACTGATGGCTAGACAAAAGTAGTGGGATGAACATTTGTGTTATGTGCAGCATGCTTACAACAGAGCAAAACACTCTTCTACATAGAGATCTCCTTTTGAGACCTATTTTGGTTTCACACTAAGGTCTACTTTGGGTTTTGTCTTTGGTAAAGATACCACAGTTGATGGACATAGTGATGTGGACAAGGAAATTAGGTTCATTGAACAAATCCAGGAGATCCACCAGGCAGTACAGGAACAACTAGAAAAGAGCCAAGCCAAATACAAGGCTAGGCATGACAAGCATCAGATGGAGCATAGTTTCCAAGTTGGTGACCAAGTCTAGCTGTATATCAACAAGGACAAGATGCAAGGTGAAGGTAAAAAGCTAAAGCCTATCAGGTATGGACCTTTCAAAATACTTGAGAAGATTGGTGAGAATGCTTTTTGCCTTGATCTACCAGCTTACATGCACATCTACTCAGTCATAAATGCAGATTGCTTGAGATTGTTTGAACCCTCTCTAATTGAGGATCCTGAAGAGCAGAGTCAATTGCCTTCTATTGATGACCTGCTACCTGAATATCTTAATGAATTGCAGGAAGGCAGAGTTTTAGATAGGAAGGTGAGGACGATGCGCAAGGGAGATGTTGAGTACCACAGAATTGGACTCAAGGGTTCAAAGCTGAGCAGTGCAAAGTGGATAGAGATTGGACAAGTGAGACAATTGTACCCTCACTTAGTCGATGCTTGAAAATAAACTTTTGGTGGTCCAAAAGCTTTTTCAATGGGAAGGCCGTGATCCAAATTGGATTCATGAAGAATAATCAAAACACCATGGTTGTACCAAAACAAGACAGACTTCAAAGAATTATGAGCACAGAGCGATCAGGAAGACCTTTGAACAGTGGCAGTTGGCAGCCACCAAGGAATGACAAGGACTTCGGTCAAAGCACGCTGACTGAGGCCCATGGAGACCTTGCAGGAGGTCAAAATAGCACCTGGGAAGCACGGATCAGGAAAAGGAGGCAATTTCTTATGCGAAATTAGCGAATCTCACATCACTGGGAAAAACCCTTCCAGAAGGAAGGGCCCCGAGCGCTCGGTCGCATGGAAGCTAGGAAAACCATGGGGAAAAGCACTAAAGGCTAAAAGCGGGACTCGCGCTCCAAAACTGGTGATATTTATCGGGGGCACCCTTGGGTGGTAAGCAGATTTGGCTGAAACCTAGCGATTCCATTCAGCGCCCGACGCGTGGCAAGCAGAGGAGAGAGAAAACCGCCACTCATCGCACACTAACAGTCGAGCAAGTCAACCGTGCAAAATGAGCGAATGACGTCAGATTTGGGGGCTCTAGATCTAATGGCTGAGAACTCACCCGATGGGGAAACCAAATTTGACAGTGGATTGAGCCGTGATGTGTTTGAGGTTTGATTTGACTACTGAAGTGGCAGACGAGTCATTTCTTGACGTAACCAAAGAACCGAATAGATGAGGAAGAGCTAGCGCAGTTTGTAGGAGGAAAAGTGGCAACTCCATGTGAGCCATTAATGATCACGCCGAGACAAGGAACTCCAAGCGAGTAGTAGCAGGCGATCCGACAGGGACGGAAGAGGAAATGAGCAGTCATGAGAGCGACTGGCTTTAAAGCCATCAACAGAGAACAAAAGACACAGAGAGGACACTAAGAGGAAGAATCAGAGAAGAAGAAGATGAAGACAAAGGACGAAGAAACAGTGAAGCAAAGAGCAGAAAGACAGAGAGCCGAGCTGACCTGCAGCATAAGGCAGCATCGAGCCATCCCTCAGAGGATCTGTTGGGAACCAAGCACCACATTGGGCTCCTCCCATTAAAGAACAGAGAGGTCAAGAGCTGGTAAGGAAAAGAGTCTGTGTACTCTAGTGGCTTGGGAAATCCAAGAACCACCCTGCCAAGCAATTTTGTTTCAAGAGACTCAGATTGAGCTCCTCATTGTAATTCTTTGCTTCAAAGACACAATAAAAGAAGGCCACCACTGAAAGCTGGACCGAAGACGTAGCCCTGGAGGATAGGGTGAACTCCTTATTAATTGTTGTGTTCTTGTATTTTCTTATTGTGTTTCTCTGTTGTTTTCCATTTTTCCAGTGTCTGTGTATTTTGCAATCTGATCGATCCATTGCCTAAAATGACATAGACACACACCAGCACATGAGTCTGTAATACCTTCATTCATTAATTAATTAACTGAGGTCACTCAAGGGTGATTTTCAGATCAATACATGAATGAAAAATGTACATATACCATATTTTATAATGCAATTTTAAGTTATCATTGTTTTAGACATCTATATTGAATTAGAATATTCATTCAAATGCAAAATTTAGACCTCACATTTTGTAATTTGAAATTTTAATAGATTCATTCCAAATAACTTGACAAAACAACTTTAAACAAAACCTAAGAATAATTTTCTAACATTATAGGAATGATTGAATGCAAAATGTACCAACTCAATGCAACTTTACTTTCATTGCTACATAGTCATGAACTTAAATATGTAAAACCAAGCATTAAGCATCAAACCATACGTCATGAAAATTGTACCATGCAAAATGTACATAAACTCCCAGATTAGCATGTCTTAAATCATAATGAAGAGTTCAAGATTTAAAATATGTCCAAAATTTATATCATTATAGTAAATATATAATATAAATGTGTCAAATAATAAGTTGCATCAATTCATAATAAATAGTTTTACTTTAAATATGTCCAAAATTTATGTGATGATAAAAGAAAATATAACATTAAAAGACTGTTTGATAAAAAGTTGCATCAACTTAGAGAATCTCGCAGAAATGTATGATCTATCAACCTCCTCATTGACTCATCTGAATCATGGGTGCCCTACACAACATGTGTAATTGAATATATATACATAATATTATATACTTTAAAATTAAATTTTAATGTTTTAAAATTAAATATGAATGTAATCTTAGATCTAAGACTTTTGTGATCCATAGTGTGGAATAGATGTCTTTCCGATTAATCACATAATCATAATTTGGTCGATGTTTTGAACCAGATAATGTGTTCCATCCTAAGAACAAGGTGAAGAATCAATCGATCTCATGGAATAAATAGTATGGATTCATCATTACCCAGAATTAGCTGTTCAAAACTAGTTGTTGGTAAATTAGTTAAATTAGTTACTAAGCTAAGTAGTACAAATAATAAAATATATTTGGTTAAAAAACTAGTTGTTAAGAAAAAATAAATGTAAATTATTAAAAATATAAAATAATTACAATATTATATATTTCTTTAGTATATAGTATTGTAATTATTTTATATTTTTAATAATTTACATTAATTTTTTCCTAACATCTAGTTTTTTAACCAAATATATTTTTTTATTTTTATTACTTACCTTAGTAGCTAATTTAACTAATTTACCAACGACTAGTTTTGAACAACTAATTCTGGGCAATGTTGTATCCATACTATTTATTCCTTGACATCAATTGATTCTTCACCTTGTCCTGAGGATGGACCACATTAGTTGGTTCGAAACATCGACCAAATTCTAATTATGTGATTATTCTAAAAGACATGTATTCTACAAGAATGTAATCATCAAAACAAAATTATAAAACGTTTCAAATTCCAAGAAATATCTTATGGTGTTCCCCCTCCATTGTTCCCTTTTGGTGTTCACCATGCATTGTGCCCTCGCGGATGCCTTGTACAATACATGTACATGTATTTATTAAGAATTTTAAATTGTACATGAAAATTATCCATAAACTCGCAATATTAAAAAAAATTGTGAGATGACTTTTTCAAATTGTTTAGATGATCCTATCCCCATTGTCAATTCCATTGCTAAAGTCCTTAGAGAATGGAAATCATCTCCACAAACCTAAAATTCCAATTTTTTAAAGCTATAAGATAAATCTATCTCATTTTTTAATGAAACTTTCACTTCAATTTATAACAAAACATAAGTGAAATATTCAATACTTGTGGCACATCTCCCAATAGGGAGGAAGAGGGTGGCACTATGTACAAAACATTGGTCAGAATCAGAATCTGTTAACATTTAATTATATATACATAATTATTTCTTTTAAAAATGTGTCGTCACAATATACTGATATAATAAAAGTAGAATAATAACTGTATCAATATGAACTCTTCAAAAAAATGAACATCTCTCAAAATATCTGTATTGCAATCTGAACCCGGGACCATGAAATTATCAAAATTGTTGCTCAATAAACAAGTTAACTGAAAATGGTGAACACATGATACATTTGTGTTAGATTATATCTGAAAAAAATAACAAAATCCACATGAATCAAAATTAACACATACATTACAAATTACATTAAAATATCCAACCTAACCATTAACACATATCGATCCCACACCCTCTTCTTCATGAACAATTAGGTATTTCCAACCATTATGACAAGACTTTCCATATTCTTTAAGCTCCTCAAAATTCATATTATTTATCTTCTCATATGTTTTATATACAAAATTAGTACATGCCTTAGCTCTTCCATTTTGTTGATTTAGACCAATATCAATTCCAGTCAATGCACTCCATATGTTGTCTATAATGGCACTCCCTCCTTCTCGACCAATTTGAGAAGTGGCATCCATCTCCAACAGCAAAGTTACTAGACGAGGAGGTTGTCGTACCAAAGGTGGTTGAGGTTGAGGCAATTTAGTATCACGTAATGAACCCTTACAACCATATAACTGACCTTTCTTTGTACGATAATATTTAGATGGAAGGTCATTATATTCGGGTTTCATACCCAAAAATAATTGTGCATAAAAGAATTTTGCAAAATAAATTGGAACCTTGTCATTCCATAACATCTTTCTACATGCTCCAAGGAACCTATCATACAAATGGTTGTCTATATTAGGGTGCTTGAAATATTGCACCTTGAGCCTATTTCTTTTTGACCCTTCTTTGAAATTAAACATAGATTTTGCATTTTCTTTTCTAACCCTTTTATTAAGCTCGACCCATTTATCGAGACCCACCACTGCTTCCTTTCTATGCCTCATCATATCTATAAATGAATCTGTGGTTGGCCCAAGCTTCTCCTAAATATAAATAAATGAGATTAGAGAGTGCACAACTGTTTCTAAGCTTTCTTTACTCTCTGCAGGGAGCTCCAAACTCCCAAAATCTTTCCTCAATTTTGAATAATGATTTTTGCACCTTTGTAATGTATATTGTTGGAGGTTTGTCTCCCAAGGAAGCTCATCAGGAATATCAGATGGATAAGTTGTAGTTGGTGTATGGCCTTGTTCTTGAACTGTCTAGCTTCATTTACATCTAGTTGGACCAACATTTTCACCCTTTGGATCGATATATAAAATTACATAAATATTAAAACATGTGAATAAATGTATTCATACATGTATGCAAGATAGACATGTACACACATATGTCCATACAATTGATATACATGTACAAATTTGTTTTAACATAATTTTTCTTTTATATAATTTACCAAAATGATGTTGACCACCCAAAAAAAGTTGAGCACCCTGATATTGATGACCACCTGGAGAATGTTGACCACCATGAGATTGATGACCACCCTGAGAATGTTGACCACCGTCACATGAGAACATAGTCAGCGAATCATCTAAAAAAATATAAAATGATCTCAATATATATGTGTACATACATATGATTATACTTATTTATCATTTATGTAAATGCACATAAACATATATCTATAACAAATACTACGATGTGAACGATGGACCTCCCCCAATTCATTTGATATTCTCTTTGATCCATGACCTCGACCTCCCCCTCTAGTAGATGCTTGAGCCTCTATTGATGTTCACCTTCAATAATCATGTGGAAAAGGCTCATCCATGATATGGATATCTATAGATATATAGATTCATGATATTTAAAAAGTTACCTCATGCATTTACAATTCTTTTAAAATTGTTATTTAAAAAAGTCAAGAATTCAAAAAATTGTTGTAACCCTTGAAGTTATCCCATGCCTTTAAAGATCTTGAAATTTCTATTTAAAAATATCAAGAATTCAGAAAATTGATATAACCCTTGAAGTTACCTCGTGCATTTTATTGATGTAACCCTTGAAATTACATCACGAATTTTAAGATCTTAAAATTACTATGTAAAAACATTGAAAGAGTTCAGAAAATTAATGTAACAATCTAAAACTCTTCATTTAAAATATACTCAAGACTAAAACAAAAATGTTGAAGCACGCACATTATGAAAATTAAATACAAAATTATCTAAAACATGTCAAGTTCACCAAGCTGTGTTACATAGTGGGGGCACACTTGGTATAAAATTGAAAAAAACGCATGGTCATGAAAAATGACATGTTTATAACTAAAAAAAACACACATATCAAACATATCTTACAATGTACATCAATAAATATTGATGGAAAACTTCTTAACACTAATTCATATTTCGCACACAAATATTGAATCGGCATTGCCCCATACAATAGATCACTAGACATCCTATTAACATTTAAACAATGTCTTATGCTAAATGATTGAAATTGACTAAAAATATTTTTTTCTTTTCCATGGAGTTTTTTTAACATCACTTTTTTTAACTTGGTACACACCTTTCACCTAGTTGCACCAAGTTCGGAAATGGTGAAGACTACATTTCCATTGTATGCATACTCCCTAGTTGTTCATAAGCCTTCTATCAATGCAATATAATATGCTTCATTGTTTGTTGTTATTCCATGTACATTCATTTTCCTTTGTAGGACTTTGTTCGTCACAATATTGCATAGCACATAAGTAATCAATGCTTGCCCTAGATGGGGATACAAAGAAACTTCTATGCACAATGTCCATTTTTCAACCATGTTTAATTTGTTTTCTGATCCCTGTAAAAAAAAAAAATCAATAAAAATAATTTAATATATTTATACATGTATTTTTAGGTTGTGTAAAAGATCATTGTTTAGACAAATCTGTCAAAAAGTTAGGTAACAAGAAAGGTTTTTTCTACTTGGATGGATGGTTGGAGAATTGCAAGAAGAAAACAACTAGGGATCTCTAATTCAAATCAACTACAAATATCTAATTCATTGATATTAGCTTCAACTCAAGTGAAGGATAAAAGTATTTACTAATTTATTTTTATGTTCAGTCCACAGATACAAATCTTTCTAATTCAACTTAGCTTAGAATGACCCATGTTTGAAAGTAATTCTTAATTTATTTTTATTTTCATTCTTTGAAATTTAACAGTTATTCTACCTTGTTATAAGATTTGTTTATTAAATATATAATATATGTTTATTTATATGCCATACATGGCTCTATTTATATGCTTCTTTAGAAACTATAGTTAACAAAGGAAAAAAAAATGAAAAATGATAGACTAGTTTTATTCTAGTAAATTTAACACTTATATTATCTTGTTATAAAATTTTCTTACTAATACTATAATACATGTTTATTTATATGGCCTAAATGGGTCTATTTATATATGCTTCTTTCAAAATATAGTTAATAAAGAGGAAGAAAAAATAAAATGAAAAATGATTGACCCAATTTTATTCTAGTAAATTTAATATCTATGTTGCCTTCTTAAAATTAAAACACTAGAATTAGAACGAAAACACCAAAAATAGATGGCAAAGCAATTCCAACACTTTAATTAGCTTCAATTGCATGCACCCATCAAAATAGAAATGAAAAAGTTGTATCTCAAAAAGAAACTACTGCTTGAAAAGAGCAAGTACAAGAACCTTCAACTAAGTGTATTCTGCCTCATCTTAGGAAGCTAATAAGACCCTTGTTCTAAGAAAATAGGGAAGCAAAATGAATTATACATAATGAAAGGCGAAACATAAATGAACATATAACAACATAAGTAAGGAAGGTATGTTACCAAGAAGTATCAAGGTTGTTTTACTAAATAAATCAAGGTATAACAAGTCAACCCCATAACATTAAAATTCAAACACCAAAAATAGATGACAAAGCAATGCCAACACTCTAATTAGAAACCTAGTAACATTAAAATTAAAACACCAAAAATAGATGACAAACCAATTCCAACACTCTAATTAGCTTCAATCTCATGCACCCAACAAAATATAAATGAAAAATATGTAATTAGCTTCAATTGCATGCATCTAACAAAATAGAAATGGAAAAGATGTATCTAAAAAAGAAACCACTGCTTGAAAAGAGAAAGTACAAGAACCTTAAATTAAGTGTATTCTGCCTCATCTTAGGAAGCTAATAAGATCTATGTTCCAAGAAAATAGGGAAGCAAAGTGAATTACACATAATGAAAAAGAAAACATATATCAACATATATCAACAAAACCAAGCAAAGTATGTTACCAAGTAGCATCAAGGTTGTTCTACGAGAAAAATCAAGGTAGAACAAGTCAACCCAATAACATTAAAATTAAAACACCAAAAATGGATGACAAAGCAATGCCAACACTCTAATTAGCTTCAATCTCATGCACGCAACAAAATAGAGATGAAAAATATGTATCTCAAAAAGAAACTACTGCATGAAGAAAGAAAGTAAAAGAACCTTCAATTAAGTTTATTCTGTCCCATCTTAGGAAGCTAATAATATCCATGTTCCAAGCAAATAGGGAAGCAAAGTGAATTACACATAATGAAAAGGGAAAGATAAATGAACATATAACAACAGAAGCAAGGAAAATATGTTACCAACGATCATCAAAGTTGTTCAATGGCCATGATATCATCATATTTTTCATTGGTGTCCTCTTTGTTGATAAATTGTTTTATTTTGTTGATTAAAATGGTATGTGCTGAAAAGATGGGGATATGATACCAGCATTAGTGGTAGGTCCGTCATTTCTAGTTATTTGGCACTGCATCATATGCCCACATTCTCAAGATAGAACATTTTGATCGAGTAGCAGCTCCTAATAATCATAGGGCATCTCTTTGGAGCATTTTGGTGCATTTGGACCACAGTTCTATGACATAAATCAAGGTATAAAAAGTCAACCCAATAACATTAAAATTAAAACAACAAAAATAAATTGACAAAGCAATGCTAACACTATAATTAACAACCCAATAACATTAAAAATAAAACACCAAAATTAGATGGCAAAGCAACTCCAACACTCTAATTAGGTTCAATCTCATGCACCAAACAAAATAAAAATGAAAAAGATGTATCCCAAAAATAAACTGCTACTTGAAAAGAACAAGTACAAGAACCTTTAATTAAGTGTATTCTCCGTCATCTTAAGAAGCTAATAAGACCCATTTTCCAATCAAATAGGGAAGCTTGAAGTGAATTACACATAATAATAAAAGGAAACATAAATGAATGTATAAAAACATAAGCAGCTTCTGGGAGAACTCAAGCAGTTGTGTGTGAAAATACCACTTCTCCAGGCCATAAAAGATGTACCGATATACAAAAAATTGATTAAGGAGAAGTGTTTCAGGCACCGAGGCAGGCGAAAGAGAGATGCCTCAACCATCAATGTCATAGGACAACTGTCCGATCTCATGTTGGGGCAAGTAATATGTCCAAAGTATTTGGACCCTAGGAGTCCTGTAGTTGATGTCCACATCAATGGCACCATCATACCCCACACCTTGATTCATCGAGGGGCCGCCATTAATGTGATGACCAGGGACACCATGCTTAAGCTCAACCTTCAGAGTTCCTTAAGGAAGACCTCGACAGTGCTGCAATTGGCAGACCACTCCACCGTGACTCCCGAAGGGATTGTGGAAGATGTCTTGGTCTCTGTTGACTCTTGGGAGTACCCTGCAGACTTTTTGGTCCTTCAGCCAAAGGAAAAAATCACGGGATATCCCCTCATTTTGGGAAGGCCTTGGCTGGCTACTGCGGATGCTTACATCAGCTATCGAGTAGGAAGCATGACCATCAAAAATGGGCCTATGTCCAAACAGTTGGTCCTATACCCTCCTGCCCAACCTCTGCTAGAACATGACTTACCCTTCTGGTTGGAAGAAGGAGAAGAGGATGAGGTCTACTCTGAACCATTATGCATAGTAGAGGCCACTAGGGGAGGTCCTCAAACTGAGGATGATTTGATTGAGAACTTAATCCAAAATCCTCCCCCTGGTGCACTATCCTTGGAAGAGTTGGTGGAAGATACCCAAGCCAATGCTTTAGTGGACCTATGTGCGACTGATCTGACCACTCCCAGAGTTAAGAATGTGGAGTTTGGCCTTGAAATAACTTTAAAGATCAGCTCCTCTCTCTCTCCCTCTCAGGAAAAGGAGCTATGTAGCCTCTTGACCCACCATTTGGAGGCTTTTTCCTGGAGCTACAAGGAAATGAAAAGAATCCATCCCTCGGTCTGTACCCATCATATTTACATTAAGGAGGATTGCAAACCAGTCAGGCAACCTCAGAGGAGAATGAATCCAGCCCTTAAGGACATTGTTAAAGAAGAAGTGAAAAAATTGTTGGATGCAGGATTCATCTACCCCATATCGGACAGCGAATGGGTTTCCCCTCTGGTGTTGGTACCCAAGAAAAATGGGAAGTGGAGAATCTATGTGTACTACAGAGAACTGAACAAAGCCACCAAGAAAGACCACTTCCCTCTGCCTTTCATAGATCAAGTGTTGGATGGATTGGCAGAGAAGTTTTTCTCTTTCGTAGATGGGTTCAGCAGGTATAATCAGATCCAAATCAGCGCGGAGGACCAAGATAATACCACCTTCACTTGTCCATGGGGTACCTTTGCCTACCGAGTCCTTCCCTTTGGGCTATGCAATGCCCCTGCCACTTTCCAGAGAGCTGTATTGAGCATCTTTTCCGAGTTGGTTCATGATTCGGTGGAAATCTATATGGATGACTTTACTCCTTACGGGTCTAGCTTCCAAGAAGCCTTGTCCAACCTGGGAAAAGTTTTAAGCAAGTGCATTGAGATGAACCTATCCCTTAGCCCTGAAAAATGTGAATTACTGATGACTGAAGGGACTATGTTAGGTCATACCATTTCTCGCAAAGGATTATAGGTGGATCCTAATAAAATTGCTATCATCAAAAAGGTTCCACCTCCTCAGAAGGTAAGAGATGTTCGGAGTTTCTTAGGCTTAGCGGGATATTATAGAAGATTCATTAAAGACTTCAGTAAGCTAGCCTTTCCATTGTTTGGCCTCTTAGCAAAAGATGTTGAGTTTAAATGGACTGACGACTGTCAAAGGGCTCTGAATTAATTAAAGGATAAGTTGGTGTCCGGCCCAATTTTGAGAGGCCCAAACTGGGCCCTACCTTTCCACATCCACACTGATGCCTCAAACAAAGCCATAGGGGCAGCCTTAGGAAAAGGTGAATAAAAACTTCCATATGCCATATACTTTGTCAGCAAAAACTTATCCAAGGCAGAAATGAATTATACTGTAACTGAGAAAGAGTTCCTGGCTGTGGTCCATTCCCTGAACAAGTTCCGACACTACATCACTAGCTATCAAACATTTGTACATACTGACCATGCTGCAATTAGATATTTAATGAATAAGCCTGATGTGAATGCTCGTATTATTAGATGGTTACTTTTGTTGCAGCAGTTTGATTTGACTATCATTGACAAACCAGGTAAAGAAAATTTTGTTGCTAACTTCTTGTTTAGATTGGATTTGCCTGTAGGTGAAGAAGGAACAGTGGATGACCAGATGCCAAATGAACATATGTTTGCTATCTCAGTACTCTCTCCATGGTTTGCTGATATAGCAAACTATCTGGTCTCAGCACAGTTCCCTCCGCATCTATCCTCGAAGGAGAAGAGCAGAATCGTGAGGAAGAGTGCCTCATTCACTTGGATCGGGGGAAACTTGTTCAAACTTGGCCCCGATCAGATCTTAAGGCGTTGTGTAAGGGAGGAGGAAGTCTTTGACATCCTCCTAACCTGTCACGATGGGCCTTGTGGAGGACATTTTGCAACCAAGAGGACTACCTTCAAAATTCTATAGGCAGGCTACTATTGGCCCACTCTTCATCAAGATGTCAGAAGATATATTAGCCAATGTGACCAATGCCAAAGGATGGGGAAACCGACTCCAAGGGAGGAAATGCCTCTCCAACCTCAAGTGACTCTTGAGCCATTTGAGAAGTGGGGTATGGATTTTGTGGGTCCTATCAACCCTCCTTCAAGGCAAAGGTCTTACATCATTGTGTGCACAGACTATCTGACAAAGTGGGCGGAAACCAAGGCAATCAAAGCAGCAACGGAAGAAAAGGTGGCTGAGTTTATAAGAGAAAACATCTTCTACAAATTTGGCTACCCAAGAGAGTTATTCACCGATCAAGGAAGCCAGTTCACCTCCAACTTAATTGAAGACTTTCTCGCTCATCACAAGATCAAGCATAGGACTTCCACCCCGTATCATCCTCAAGCAAATGGGCAGGTGGAAGTCACCAATAGAGCATTAGAAGGGATTTTGACTAAGGTGGTGAGCAGCAGCAGAAAGGATTGGGAAAATCGCCTGGTTGAGGCCACTTGGGCCTACAAAACCACTTGGAAGACAACAACCAGTTTCACACCTTATGAGCTGGTCTATGGGAAGAGAGCTTTGCTGTCAATCGAGTTTGAGTACAACACATTGAGGATGGTAGCCCAGCTGGACCTAGATATCAGCCATGCTCAACAAGAAAGGTTATTGCAGCTGAATGGGTTAGATGAACACCGAATGCAGGCCCTCCTCCACTCAGAAGTGGTTCAAGTTCAGAGGAAGATATGGCATGACCAGCACCTCAATGACAAACAATTCCAGCCGGGAATTGGGCACTGCTGTATGATTCCAGACATAAGGATTTCAAGGGGAAGCTGAGGACAAGATGGCTAGGACCATATACAGTGGAGAAGTGTAATGACACTGGTTCTGTCCTTATCTGGACCATTGATGAAGAAGCCATCCCTATGCTTGTCAATGGGCATCGACTAAAGATCTACAGGAAACCTCTTTCGAGGTAAGAGTTCATCAAAACTGTGGAAAAATCAGTGCTGGTCATAGAGAAGGGTTCTGCCTCTATTTTGGGCACACCTTGAGCATCATTATATATATATATATATATATATATATATATATATAAATGCAATAAAAAAGATCCTTGGTTGAAAACCTTTCTGAGGCGCCCAAGGCAGATGGTAGGGGTGAAAACCTCATTGAGGCGCCCCCGCTATCTCTCTAAAAAAAGAATTGGAATAAAAAGATCCTTGGGTGAAAACCTCTCTAAGGCGCCCAAGGTAGATAGTAGGGGTGAAAACCTCATTGAGGCACCCCTGCTGTCTCTTAAAAAAAAAAAAAAAACAAACAAAAAGAAAAAAGAAGAAGAAGGAAGAAACAGAAAAAAAAACAAGTTTAATCTCTGGAAATTGTTGCAGGTTGCATGAACACAATGCAAAAAGGAGGCCTCTCAACTCAAGGACAAGGGTCCCTACCAAGCTACCAGGAAATCTCACATACACTCCCTCCATGAACACTCATTTTTTCCAAGGTTTGGACACAATCTGGTCATGGTTTAGCCTTCTACAGGAAGCTACAGGACTTTCTACAGGAAGTTCTATATTTCTACAGGAAACATCCTATAGAGCCTTTGGGCAAGCCAGGATCGATTTTGGAGAAGGATTTGAAGCTTGAAGTCCGTTGAGGAGGCATGCATCCAATCTTTTCTTCCATCCTCCACTTATTTCACCTCCTTTCACCACCATTGCTGCCATCTGGTCGAATATACCTGCACAGTCATACCAGAACCCTATTTTCTCAGATAAATTTTTTTTTTTAAGTGGGAAATAAAGCATGCAGAGGCTCACACACTTTACCTGTCAAGGCGACCTTAGGACCCTGTACCTGTGAACGCGACTCATTTATTTCAGCATGCACCCCAGGAGGAGAAACGGCTACAGGATGTCCTACAGGAATCATGTAGTAGCTGATTCGGCTGGAGCACATACCATGGAGACACCAGCAGCTCATGAAGCCGGTGCATGCAGCATTCACCACTAGGAAATCGGGTCTCAAGGTCTCGTAGCCAGCAGTAGCCAATGAAGAGGAGCTCCAGCACCTGTGCACGAAGAAGCAGCAAGTAGGTCCAGCATTCCTCGTCCCGAAACCTGAAAAAACCATGTCCACGGCCGCACAGGTAAGTGCCTAACCTTATTTCGTCAAATTACATAAGCTATACTCTAAATGTGCATGACTGTGAGAATGGACGGATTGAACAAGTCTGGTAGCCATTCAACTAGCCACCACAACCAGTCAGACGGCCTCGTAGGATTTGAATGGGCTTGGTTATGTCGAAAAAACGGGCAATTGACACGTGGGAAGTGTCTAGTCGGGGAGAAGCGGCAGTATGACAGGAATGGCAGCGATGAATGCAGAGGGAAGAATTCAGCGGTTAGGGACACGCCGAGGAATGATGGTTGTGACGTCGGCCAACAGATCGACTAGGACAGCTCACCCCCGCGCCATGAATTCCACAACAATTCAAAATCGGCCGGTTGAATAACTTATGATACACTGCAGTCATTTACACTCACAACCGTTTTGCAGCCGAGTACGCGTCCTCCTCCTCTGCAAGTTGTTAGCTCGATTTCTCGGTCTGTTCCAATGTCCTGCTGCTACTCAGACTCATCCAGAACCACCGTAACATCCTCCAGAAGCCATGCACGATTTCTACAGGAAGCTGTGCTACAGGGGGCCTGGCATTACGAAGAAGCTTGGACTATTCACGTCGAGGGTGGCAATTCTCAGTGAGGTAGGCCTGAACATAACTTTCCCATGCAAATAACTCAAAAGGTGGTGAATTTGATGTGTTGAGCGGGTAGGGAAAATGTGAATGCAAGTCTGTCTATGAATTCACAAGTCGTTTTCTTATCGCTGCATGAAATTGTCTTCGTAGTCTGCATGTGACATTTTCTCCAGGGTCTTGAATTAAAATCCCTCTTGTAGAAAAATTGAGACACTGTCAAGGCTCACCGGTGAAAAATTGTGAATTTTATATGACTGTGTGCATAACGGAGACATAGCTCTGCGCTCTGTGTAGAGAAATCCCGAAGTCCTCCTTCTATACACAAGCAGGCAAGTTCAGAACAACAAAAACAGAGTTTTTTACCATGCCGGGACGGTTCATTAGAAAAGAACCTTTGGAATCCAAGAAATTACGGGAAACCCCTAAGGTGGTGGACTTGTTTTCCCGTGCACACTGGATGTCATTCTGTGACAAGATTCAAGGTCACGATGACGAAATTACAGAAGAATTCCTAAGGTCCTTGAAGCCAAAGTCAAAGACATTGGCCGTTGTCAACTTCAGAGGATTGACCCTCAGACTCACCCCACAGCTCATTAGCAAAGTAACTGATCTACCGATGGGGGTACCCTGGGATAAGGAGAGAAAATTGGGTCAGAAAGCTAAAAAAGAGTTCTTCTTGCCAAAGGAACAATTTTCAGAGGCAAGAATGGAGTTCAAAGAACTAGCCTACAACCGTTCTAGAGTGAAGTCAGCCTCCAAATTATGAAGTATATTACGTGTGAGGGGTGATTTAGCATTGTGTATGACTATCATTTCCGGTTGCTCACAAAACTCAGGCACCAAATGGACCTACCCTCAGAACAAAAATTTAGCATTCCTTACTTCCTCCTACAATCCATGATTGAGTGTGCCACCAAACTGAGAGAGGGGACACCAGACCAGCTAGCCCATCATGGGCTTATCAAGCTCCTCTTGGAAGATGCATTCCAAGCTTACACTGTCCCTCTCTCCTGGGAAATTTTTCGGAATATGTCTAAGGATGATGACATCCGAATTTTGGCCAAGGAGCTCACTTCCCCCAGCAGCGAGGAGAAGGAGCACACTCAGGTAGAGAAGAAAGCTAAAGGACAAGAAACCCTGGGCAAAACACCAAAGAAAGAATAGAAAGGAACACAAGAAAAAGGCCAAACTGCCAAAACAGGGGGTGGTAAAATTACACCAACACCCACGGAGAAAAGACTATAGAGCAGGGTAGAAAGGACTGAGAAAGTCCAAGCCAGTGAGGGCACCCCTAAGGCAGCCTCAGCCAAGCTAAAGGAAAAATCACCCTCAGCCAAGCAGGCTAAAACGGTGCCATCTGCTTCTACAGGAAACCAGAAGGCTATTTCTATAGGAAGTTTAAAAATGGCTTCTATAGGAAGCCAGAAACCAGCCACTACAGGACTTTCTACAGGAAGTCTGGAAAAAGGACAGTAGAAGGAGAAATCGGCCGAAATTCTAGCTAGGGAGGCAGCAGTTGTGCTGGCCACCCTAGGTACCTCTCCCAAGCCAAAGGAAAAACAAAAGAGGGAGACTCCTCTGTATTTTAAAGCAAGAAGGAGTGTACGAATTAAGACTGGTAGACCTCGGCCTCCATCAAAAGAGCCAATCAAAATTGTGGATACCCCTACCACACCAAGGGATAGGTCCCCCTCAAAGGCATCCATTACTTATGAGCGGGGGAGCCCGAAAACATCCTCATGGAGGGAAAGGATGGAGAAATTGAACTCGGAAGCCTCTCTACAGGATGCCGAGGTGGTTCTACAGGAAACTTTGGATAGGCTGAAGGAAACTGAGCAGATGGAGGAAAGAGCGGCCAAGTCACCACAGGAGGAGGAGAAGACCGATGTCATCATGGAACGAAGCTCCCAGCCTAGCCTGGGCTCTTATTATAACTTTTTGGAGGCCGGCAAAATTATTCCTCAAAAATTCACAGTGCCACTATTTCTAGCACTAGAGGAAGAAAGAGTATGAACCCACACTTGGATGAGGATCGCTAAATCCAAGGGGGTAGTAGATATAAGGCCTCTAGAGGAAAGGCTCAAGGAAACACAAAGGAAGTTGGCAAGAGTATGGCATGTGGAAAGCTCCCAACAGGCCAAGTTAAGAGAAGAGAATGAGCTGCTTAGACAGTAGCTACAACTACAGGGACAAAGGAAAGAAGAGGACACAACAGCCAAGGACACCACAGCAGAACCTCAAGAAAAATAAGGAATGCAAGCTGATCTTGAGGAACTAAACCGACAACTACAGGAAAGGGAATTGCAGGTAGTCATAGAGATACAATCTCTAAAAGAACAGATGGAAGAAAAGGAGGCACAACTAGATTGCATTGCCAGTTGAGCAATGGAAGCTCTGCGATGTAGGTAGCCAGCCAAATCCTATGGCCTATACCTAAGGGATCAGTGGCTGCAATTCCAAATCAACACATTGGCACAAAGGGGTATCTCCCAAATCCAAAACCCCCAGCAGTTCATGGATTTATGTAACAGCAGTTCATCGGAAGATAAGGCTAAGCTTTCAGAGTTTTACCTTCATAATTTGGCCCTTCCAAACATAACCTCGTAGGACCCCAACACAGCAGTAGGGGACATGCAGCTGATGGCAATGACCTCATGGTTAAACCACGAAGAAAAGAGAGCGGCAGAGGTCAAAAATGTTATGGACCGAGAACTACATGAACCACTGCTAATTAGAGCAGAGCCAGGGGACCCCACCTCATTGATATCTGCTCACCAGCACCTAGCAACCAACTCTCAGGCATTATTAGAGTACATGAATCGGCAGGCTCAAGCCATAGAACACTTCAAGGATATGGAGCGATTATTAGGGGACAATTGTGTTCATGCTTGCACCCATAGGTGGAACACATTGTCCCACAGCCTCAAAATCAGGGAATGTCACACTCCAAATAGAATGAGGGAGGCCTTGGCACGAGTGCCTCTCTACAAGAAGTCTATGTGGAACCTCCAAGCCAGCTGGATAGGCCTCAAGCTAAGTCCACCTTTGCTTTTGGGATTGTTAGAAGGAGGCACAGAAGAAGAAGAGCATAAGCAGTGGGAAGAGGTGGAAAGGAAGGTCGGATTCCATGACAGTGAGGAGGATACTACTTCAAAAGCCTGGGATATGAGGGTGGCAATTAAAGCAATGAAAGACGAGGAGCTGGACTAGTTGCTCAGAGGATGAGCAACCCTTTTAGCAGGGGGGTGATGATGAGCCCCAAATTTGGTAACTTGTTGGGCTCATTTGGCCTAATTATCCTTGTTCAGTCCTTGTTCAATCCTTCATTTTTCATAGATTATGCATTATTTTTCAGTATGTTTATGTCATTTGTACGAATAAGGGTAGTCACTCTTCCTAGGTGGCTAACACGTGCTCATTTTAGGTTTTTTGACACATGTTGGAGCAAAACTAAGCAATCATGGGCTAGAAGACAGCCAAGCTTGAGGTGAGGATTCGTAGGGGGGTTGTCTATGGCATTAAATAGCCCTTCCTCGGGATCTTCACCCCCAAGTCCGAGCTCCAAAGGCCACCAAAACCGGATCTAGAAGGCAGCCAAGCAGATTTTGGAAGGGCTTGTCTACTCACAGTTTGGACAGCCATGTCCCATAGATTTAGGAGGCCAGCTAGGGCCCTCATGGTGTATAAATGTTAAGGCCTCAGCCTTCATAAGGGACTTTTGAAACCATTGCATATTTTGCACTACAGTGTTGTTAGCTTTACTTTGTTCTCTTGTAGCCATTTTGGCATAACTCTTGACTTATGACTATTTTTGATAATGAGAAGCAGTACGATTTTATATCAACTCTAAGTTTTCTATAGGAGCCATAGCTCTTAGGGTTGGGCCCAACCCAAGAGCCTAGGGCTTCCTTTTTGTACTGTTACCTTTCCCTTATGCATCGTTGTTTTCCTTTTATGCATTTGAAACGTATTTCTGTTGGGCAGATTTAGTTGTGTTGGTTAAATAGGTCACTGTTTATGAATAGAATTGCTTCAGATGTTTAAAATAGATTGGTAGGATAATAATAGGAAAAAAGCTCCAAGAAAAGGGTCAACAACACTCTCAGTTTCACCTCATCCTTATTGGATCAGGGGCTGGAATTGAAGAAACAGTGTTGCCCCAACAAAAACACTAGTTTGCTTGACCATGCAATCCTTAGTGTATTGTTTTCATTTGCAGAAGTTAGTTATGGGTTCATATCTCTGAAATGTTTCTTTTCATGATTGATGTACATGGTTTTCTTTCCAAATAAAGCTGTTGTTCATTTGTTTTATTGACAGTTAGATTAGATTAGCTAGGACTTTGATTATTTGTAAGACTTTGTTGATTCGGTTAAATGTACATCGTGCAGGGCATCTCTACCACTCTCTCATCCACCTAAGCTTCATTAGAGCCAGCTGTTCCATCTCCTAGCTAGGTTCCTTGTCTCACACCTGTCCTTTTGCCCACGTAACCCTACCTTCTTGCTCCATCATTGTCTTAGCCTTCTTTAAGCCAAGTCAGCCTTCTACACCCTCTCACCACTCCATCCACCAGTCCCTGGGTCACTCCAAGCCCCTATCCTACCTCCCTATCCATTCATGCATCTTCCCTCACTCACCCATCCTCTAAAATCCACTTTTTAAACATCCTGTAGAAATCTTTGAACATCCTGTAGAACCCCTGCAGACTTCCTGTAGAAGCTCACAAATGAGGTTTCTTGATAGCCAAACTTTGTGAAACTCTCCGGAAGGGTGTTAGGGACTCCTTAGACCCTCTCTGAACCTTCCCAACCTTTTCCAATCATTTCTCCTCCTTGATCCACCCCTGCACAGTAAAAAGCCAGTTAAAAGCACATGCATGATAATTCTAATAACTTATTCAAAAATACAAAAACATGTTTTCTTCAGGTAGAGGTAGTCTAGACACATGTATTTTACCTTCATAGAAGTAATGGCATCCCTTCCAGTAGTTTGCGTTCTCTCCTTCGCATCAGTAGGACTAGCTGGTAGAATTAGGGTTTGCTAAGGTTTGCGTTACTTTTTGGCTTTCAGTTTCTTTCTGCAAGTAGATTAACTTCCTTTGAGTTAGCTTTCATCCATCAGTTAAAAAGCTTCTTCTAAGAGCTCATAGAAGTTGGCTTAATCCCCTAGCGGACTTATGCCAGCTGACCAAGTGACAGCTGCGACAAGAGCTAGTACTTGTGCATATAGCACCGTCGCTTCCAAGTTTGTTACGGACTACTGAGTTGATAAAAGTAAAGAAGGGAGTCCCAGGAGTTGCAGCATTATTGCTGCAATACTGGAGCCCACCAACAAGTCAACCCAATAACATTAAATTTAAAACACCAAAAATAGATGACAAAGAAATGCCAACACTCTAATTTGGTTCAATCTCATGCACCCAACAAAATAGAAATGAAAAAGATGTATCTCAAAAAGAAAATACTACTTGAGAAGAGAAATTACAAGAAGCTTCAATTAAGTGTATTTTTCTTCATCTTAGGAAGCTAATAAAGGCCATGTTCCAAGAAAATATGGAATCTTGAAGTGAATTACACATAATGAAAAAGGAAACATAAATTAACATATAACAATAAAAGCAAGGAAACTATGTTACCAAGAAGCATCAAGGTTGCTCTACAAGATAAATCAAGGGACAACAAGTCAACCCAATAACATTAAAATTAAAACACCAAAAATAGATGACAAAGCAATGCCAACACTATAATTAGAAACCCAATAACATTAAAATTAAAACACCAAAAATATATGACAAAGCAATGCCAACACTCTAATTAGCTTCAATCTCATGCATCCAACAAAATAGAAATGAAAAAGATGTATCTCAAAATGAAACTACTACTCCAAAAGAGCAAGTAAATGAACCTTCAATTAAGTGTATTATGCTTCATCTTAGGAAGCTAATAAGACCCATCTTCCAAGAAAATAGGGAAGCAAAGTGAATTACACATAATGAAAAAAGAAACATAAATGAACATATATGAACAGAAGCAAGGAAAGTACATTACCAAGAAGCATCGAGGTTGTTCTACGAGATAAATCAAGGTAAAACAAGTCAACCCAATAACATTAAAATTAAAACACCAAGACTAAATGACAAAGAAATGCCAACACTCTAATTACAAACCTAATAATATTAAAACTAAAACACCAGAAATAGATGACAAAGCAATGCCAACACTCTAATTAGCTTCAATCTCATGCACCGAACAAAATAGAAATGAAAAAGATGTATCACAAAAATAAACTACTACTTTAAAAGCTCAAGTAAAAGAAGCTTAAATTAAGTATATTTTTCCTCATCTTTAAAAGCTAATAAAACCCATGTTCCAAGCAAATACGGAAGCAAATTGAATTACACATAATGAAAAAGGAAGCATAAATGAGCATATAACAACAGAAACAAGGAAAATATGTTACCAAGAAGTATCAAGGTTGTTTAATGGCCATGATATCATCATCTTTTTCATTGTCGTCCTCTTCGTTGATCAAATTTTTCATTTTGTCGATTAAATTGTTATGCGCTGAGAAGATGAGGATATGATACTAGTAGTAATGATATGTGTATCATTTCTAGTTCATTAGCACTGCATCATATGCCCATATTCTCAAGATAGAACATTTTGATTGAGTAAGGGCTCCTAATTATCATAGGGCTTCTCTTCAGATCATTTTGGTGCATTTGGACCATAGTTCTATGAGATAAATCAAGGTAGAACAATTCAACCAAAAAAACATTAAAATTAAAACACAAAAAAAAAAGATGACAAAGCAACATTAACACTCTAATTAGCAACCCAATAACATTAATATTAAAAAACCAAAAATAGATGTCAAAGCAATGCCAACAGTTTAATTAGCTTCAATCTCACTCACTCAACAAAATAGAAATGAAAAAGATGTATCTCAAAAAGAAACTAATACTTGAAAAGAGCAAGTACAAGAACCTTCAATTAAGTGTATTCTGCCTCATCTTAGGAAGCTAATAAAACCCATGTTCCAAGAAAATAGGGAAGCTTGAAATGAATTACACATAACGAAAAAGGAAACATAAATGAACATATAACAACAAAATAAAGGAAAGTATGTTACGAGGAAGCATCAAGGTTGTTCTACGAGATAATTCAAAGTAGAAGAATTCAACCCAATAACATTAAAATTAAAACACCAAAAATAGATGACAAAGAAATGTCGACAGTCTAATTAGCTTCAATCTCATGCACCCAACAAAATAGAAATGAAAAAGATGTATTTCAAAAAGACACTACTACTTGAAAAGAGAAAGTACAAGAACCTTCAACTAAGTGTATTTTGTCTCATCTTAGGAAGCTAATAAGACCCATGTTCCAAGCAAATAGGGAATGTTGAAGTGAATTACACATAATGAAAAAAAAAACATAAATGAAGTAGTCATGCTATAAAGAGAAGCAAAAGTCACCTGGAACAAATTGGTAATATGGAGAATTGAAATTGATAATTTGACAGCAATGATTTGGGGGAATCTGAGCTAGATGTAAAATTTAGGGAATATGCATTATAATATTATTGTCCTTTGAAATTATTATTGTCGAGTGACCTCGTTGAATGGGTCATTTACAACATTTTTTTAAATACTTACACATTCTAATTTTATTTAAAATTAAAAAAAAAGAACTGAAAAGCTCAAAATGAAAAATGATACATTAAATGAAATATAAAAATTAACTGTCACTTCTTAATCAACACCATGATAGATTATATCGAATAAATTTGATATTTTTAAATCATGGTTTCATGGATATGCACTGAATTTGTTTCTAACTCTCAAACTGAATTGCATAAACCTCAATAAAGTTATGTATATAATGGTTACACGTTATATATTAGAGGGTAATGTTTTTAGCCGAGAGACGTTACTGTACTGCAACTACTTTATTGTAGCTGACAATCAGGATTTAGTGCTAATAGACATCTATGAAGGGGAAAGGCCCAATATCAAAGACTGAGACTACATTATAACAAAGTGTCTCGCATCTCAGTTGATGGAATAAATAAATGTATGAAATTATGGACAGATATACAATTTGTGTGGTTGCACATTCAAAACCACAAATTGCATTATTTCTTTTACATGACATAACATGAATTTTTTCATAGTTTGAGAATCAGTGGGTAACAAAATCGTACAACATTGTGAAAACCACATGCTACAATCATCTCTTAGTCTATTAGATCCTAATGCACCAATACATAGAGAAACCATCCATTCCTAGGCTTTGTGTTGTGACTATAAATGAAAGGATCTATGAATGGGCAAATTTGTCACTGGTTTATAAGTTGGATATGACTTTGGTTATAAGACAGAGTATATATATTGAAATTGGGTTAACAAAATTAGTGAGCTAGTTTGAACATCAAGCAACAAAGGTGCATTAATTTCCTGTAATATAGCTAGAGATAACAGAGTTGGACTTGCTTCCCATTGATGGTCATTTATATGGCCATCAAAAGAAACCAATAAATCCACAACATTTGAAAACAGAGATATCTAATCATGCCTTCTGGTGAAAACAAATATATCTAGTCATTCCTTCTAGTGATTAGTAGTGGATTAGATTTAAACTTAGCATTGAAAAAGTTGTAATTGTATTTACATTTTTAAACTTAACTTATGTATAAGATTTATGTTGATGAGATGGATAAGCCATAAACCTACTGCTTATCAAATCTCCAACTAATCATCCATTATGTTAACAAGGTTCACTCATTTTTTCCATGCCCTGTTAGAATAAGAATATAACCAATGTAAAAGGTAAAGGAATTTATAATTATAGAAACTAATTTCCCCAAAGCATGGAGAGTTATGTTGGACCTTTTTTATAGTGATGGAAATGTTACCCTAAAATGTTGATGTGTATGAAGAATTCTGCCAAAATGATGAGATGATGATATTTCCAAAATGATTGCAAAGGCAGAGAAACTAAAAATTGAAGATCGAGACTAGAAAGAAAGAGTGGAATTGAGGAATGCATTGGATCAATACATCTACGACATGAATAAAATATTGAATAATGAAAAAATAAGGGAAGAGGTGAAGAATGAAGATGTTGAAGACATCAAAGCAGGCCTTGAAGAGTATCCAAAATTCGAATCTCCTTTGTTTATTTCAGAATATTGAATTCAAAACTAGTCAAGAATTGGAGTGACAAAAATGACCCTAAAAAAACGACCTTACTGTTATTCCACAAATAGTTGAATATTATTTTGAAAATTAGGATCACTAACAATAATGTTAAGGTTTTCAATGCATCATTTTCTCATGCACGGATTTATCAAGAAATGGACTACATATCTTTACCATTGTTTAGATAAATGTGTTTTGTTCAACAAAAACTAACCTAGATAATTTGTAAAATCTAATAAGCTAATCTGAATTTCAGTCTCTAGGAATGCTATTGTGTTGCATGGACAATTACCCAGACAAAATGATGGCATGCACTTCTGTGTTCTGCAAACAATGGAGCTTTGGGATGCTTATTTTCACATTATAAAGCTTCTATATCATCACAATCAATGTCTTCATTGAAATTTAATTTAGGTAGAGAAAGTTATGTGAATTTAATTTAATGGCTTCTACATTATTGAGTTTTCTGTGAATTCATGATCATCATAGAAGATAGTTCATTAGGAGCCTTCGGTGACTTACATGGTCCGGATGAGGAGGTTGAGAAAGCTTTCAGCAACGAGTGCAACCAACTGAATTAAATATATATATATATATATATATATATATATATATATATATATATATATATATATATATATATATATATATATATATATAATCCAATTAAACCTGTAAACAAAAAAATTTAAATTTCAAACGAATCTCACAGCACTCAGCAAGGCTTTGACTTAAACCAACCTCACAACGTTTGGCATGGCTTCATCTCAAATCAATGGAGAAGTAAATTTAAATTACAAATGAAACTCATAGCACGCAACATCACAGAATAAAAAATAAATAGAGCAGAAAACTTCACAGCAGGGTTTGGCCCATTGTATATATAAAAGTTTTTTCAGTCAAATAAATTATGCGGCCAAACAAAAATGATTCAGCCGAACTATTTTTTTTAATTATTTTTTCAACTCTGGAAAAAATTCCAGTTAACAGTCGGTGTTAGTCTGAATGACAGAAAGTTCACCCGAAAGTTAGTAAAATAGTTCAGCCGAACAAATTTAGAAAATTCGGCCCAAAATAAATTGTGTTCATTCGAAAAAATGAGATTGTGAATTTTTTAGAGGCATTTCTTATAAAAGTGTAACCCAGCTTCACGATTTCTCACTCCTCCAAACATCAAACCTTACAAATACCCATATGCCCAAAAGAGTGAAATTGAACGTATGGTTTCAGAAATGCTAGAGGCCGGTATAATTCAACCTAGTCAACGTTCTTTCGCTGCTCCAGTAGTATTGGTGCACAAGAAGGATGGATCATGGCGTATGTGTTTGGATTACAAGGAGCTCAACAAGCTCACGATTAAAGATAAATTTCCCATTCCCGTCGTTGATGAATTCTTGGATGAATTACTCAAACAAATTTAGTACACCAAGATGGAACTTCGTTCAGGGTATCATCAAATTAGAATCAAGACTAAAAAAATTTCAAAAACAACATTCTAAACACATGAGGATAATGAATTTTTGGACATGCCTTTTTGCCTTACTAATGCACCTTCCACATTCCAAGCTTTGATGAGTTCCATTTTCAAACCCTTCCTTATAAAATTTGTGTTAGTAATTTTTTATGATATACTAATCTACATCAAATCGTGGAAGGATCACGTTCAACATGTTAACATGGTGCTCAAACTATTGGAGGAGAAACAATTATATGCAAAAACCTCCAAATGTTTCTTTGGAGTACATGAGGTGGAATATTTAGGTCATATTATATCTCATGAGGGTGTTAAAGTAGACCCTAAAAAAATTAAAGCCATCAAGGAATGGAAAATCCCCACAACCATAAAGCATATTCAAGGATTTCGCACGTTAACAGGGTATTACAGCAAGTTTGTTAAGAATTATGGGAGAGTAGCAGCACCTTTAACAACATTACTGAAGAAAGATGCATTTTATTGGACTCTAGAAGCAACTGAGGCCTTTGAACATCTTAAAGAGGTAATGGCCAAGCACAGGTCTTAGCTACGCCAGACTTCACAAAAACCTATTTTGTGGAATGTGATGCCTCAAGAAATGGAATTAGTGTTGTTTTAATGCAAGAAGGAAGAACCATTACTTTTGAAAGTTGTCCAATCAATTGAAAGTATTTACAAAAAGTTATTTATGAGAAGGAAATGTTGGCAATACTACATGCACTAAAGAAATGGAAACCTTGCCTAATGGGAAGACACTTCAAGGTAAAAAAAGATCACTATAGTCTTAGATAATTTTTGGAACAAATATTATCTTCAGAAGAGCAACAAAAATGGGTCATAAATATGTTGGGTTATGACTTTGAAATCAACTACAAAAAAGGGAAGAAAAATGTTGTTGTAGATTCACTCTTAAGAAATTATGAGGATGTGGAAGCATTGCTTTGTACCATTTCTACCATCCAACCTGATTGCATAACTGAAGCAAGGGATGAATGAAAGAATGACGAAGAGGTATGGACACTCATCCAAACTTTGTAGCAAGGTCCCAGTACATCTGACACATTTAACTAGAAAAATGATTCATTATGCTACAAATATCTCTTATATCTTTGTAAGAATTTAAAACTCAAGCAAAAGATTCTTTTGGAATTGCACACCTACCCCTTAGTAGGGCACTCAAGATTTTTAAAAACTTACCACAACGCTAAGAAAGATTTTTTTTGGGATGGCCTTAAATATGATATTCAAAAGTTTGTGGAAGAATGTTTGGTTTTCCAACAAAAAACAAAGTTGAGACAATTAAGGCCCTGTGTATTTTACAACCTTTAGTCATTCAAGGTTAGCGTTGGGAGGAGGTCTCAGTGGATTTTATCACAAGTTTACCCAAGTTTGAAGGAAAGAGTGTCATGATGGTAGTAGCTGATAGACTTACCAAATATGCACAATTTTGTGCATTATGTCATCCTTTTAAAGTCAATACAGTTGCTAATACATTTATGGAAACAATTCAAAAGCTACATGGAAGCCCAAAGGTTATTGTAAGTGACAGAGATCCCATTTTCACCAGAAATTTTTGAACATAATTATTTTATTGTCTTAGTACTCAATTAACTCATAGCTCATCTTATCATCCTCAATGTGACGGGAAAACTAAGATAGTGAACAAATGTTTGGAAGGACATCTCCATTGCTTTGTATCTGATAAACAAGCACAATGGGTCAAGTGGTTACCTATAGTTGAATGTTGGTATAACACTTACTTCCATATTGGATCAAAAATGACCCCATTTATGACACTTTATGGATATCATCCACTATCCATCACATCATCTTTAAGAGAAAATTCTAAGGTTCAAGTAGTGCAAGATCACATCGAGCATCAACAACAAGTTCTCTAAATATTAAAGGATAACCTCACTCTCGCGCAAAATCAAATGAGACAATAGGAAGATCAGTATCATAGTGAAAGAAGTTTTGATGTAGAGGATTGAGTATTTTTACGGCTACAACCATACAAACAAATGTCCATCAAGCAAGCTAAGAAGAAAAAATAAATTATCACCCAAGTACTATGGTCCTTACAAGGTGTTGAAAAATATTCATACTATGACATACAAATTGGATTTGCATGCATCTTCCCAAGTACAACCACCTTTCCATATTTCATACTTAAAGAAGGTTATCAATGACAAGCTCCCAGTTCAAACAATGTTGCCAAAACTCGATAAATAAGGAAAAATGATATTTGAGCCTGAAGCAGTCATGGAAACAAGAACCCAAAAACTACATAATCGATTAATTTTAGAATATATCATTAAGTGGAAGAGCTTACTCACTAAAGATTCCACATGGAAGGATGAGAATTTTATACAAAAGCATCTAGAACTACTCAAGAGTTGCGGACAACACTTTTTTCAAGGAAAGGGACATACAATACAATACAATATATATATATATATATATATATATATATATATATATATATATCCAGAGAGAGAGAGAGAGAGAGAGAGAGATTATGGGATCTCCCTCCCTTCTTCAAAATATTTGGATGATGAGCATCTAAATCACCAAGGAAATAGTAACTCATAAACCCAAGGGACTCAATTGGATTTGAATATGAGAGATATGGTTTCCTTGTTGACAATATGCCTTAGGTGGATGGTTTAATGACTTGAACTAAACCTTAAGTCTTATATATATATCACAAGTGTGCTTAATGATTAAGAGCTTGTGTTTCCTCCTTCGAGGTCACATGTGTGAGGAGGGGGGTAAGGTACATACACTTTCATAAATTAAGTAGTAAGAGAGGGTTCTTAGTTCCATAAAAAGGGACATTTCATATGTCAACTTCGTGTCGAGCTATGTGGAAGATGTGTTCCCTCCTTGGAAGTCACATGTGTGAATCTAGATGGGGATAGGGCACATTTGTAAACTAAGAAATCAAGTAGTTTTGTAGAGGGAGCCTTTTATCCCACAAACAAGGGTGTTTCATATGTCAACTCAACATTTGGTTAGGTTATATATATATATAGATATATATATATATATATATAGAGAGAGAGAGAGAGAGAGAGAGAGAGAGAGAGAGAACATCATTAGGAAACGTTGAGCACTTCCTCACATTTTGTCGATGATACCTAATGTAAATCCATTAGTGTTGATAGGGAACTCAATAGAGCCCAATAGCTCAAGGCATTGACCGAAAGACCTCCTACATGTAGATCAAAGCACTCAACCACTTTAGCTAGCCCTCAAGGATGCCACACACACATACACACTTTAGAGTAATGATTTATGTTTTTTCTTTTTGTGCATCCCAAAAATATTTCTAATTTTGATTTATAAGCAATCACATGGGACATGTCTTACTCACCCTAACTTGTGTATTACTCCTATCTACTCTTATTGCAATAATGGTTAATTGATTGCAAGATATATATGTGTGTGTGTGTGTGAGAGAGAGAGAGAGAGAGAGCTCTACCTCCTCTATGGGCGTGGATTTAAGTAATAGTACAATCAATAATAATACATGATAATAGAGAGTCATAGGTGCAATCAAGAGCTTAGTTAGAACCCTTTCCTCATCCTCTAAGTTGCATAGACTTGCATCCCTTTGGGATGTCTAGGGTTCAAAACAAAAGTATTGCACCAAATTGTGCATTGAAGGTTGTGGAGTTTGACCAAGTAGAAACAAGTATAGGTGAGCATGGTGCATGGTTATTAGGGTGTGTTGGTAAACTAATTAAATATCGAGAAATGTAACTTGGATACTTACATCAAATTGATAATAAAGAAATAAAATAAAATGTAGTCCAATATATTGTATTTAACATCTCAAATTGATAATAAAGAGATAAAATAAAATGTAGTCCAATACATTGTGTTTAACATCTCAAAATGATTTTTATAATTTAAAAAATTGAAATAAGGTAACAAGGTGATAAACTCATTCTTCTTTTGGTGGAAATTCTTTCTTTAATTTCATATGAATTTGGCTAAAGGTCCAATAAGAACTTTTACTATAAAACTTTGTTCTTAAAAATTTTGACAATGTCTTAAAATTAAAAAAAAAATTTATATATATATATATATATATATATAACTCTACCTTGTCAAAAAAAAATTATTTATTTATTTATCGACTATTTCAATTTAAAAATTCTAAACTTTTCTACATTATTTATATCATTTTATTTCCAATAATATATACTATAAGTTCCAACATACCTATGTTATACCATGATACTTGAGTTATGTTAATGAAATAATGAAGGTTTTAGAAAAATAATAATTCTTTTTATTAGCTTGACCTTTACCTTTTCTTTAATGAAACTTAGCGCACAATTATTACGAGAGAGTATAAATATCACACCTCAAGCTTTAAGGTAACATTAAGTTTAACTCTTGGTCTTCCTCGACAGAACCACGATCATGTGACCAGTAGTTAATTGAACTCGACAACTAAACATGGCCGACTTATTAACTAGGGGTCAGATTTAATTGGATTGTGATTGATCATGGGAACGTCAAATGGCTACCCCTCCGCATTCTGGAAGTAATTATAGATTCCCTCCTCTCTGCCACATTTTCACAGAAATCAGATAAGGCAGTCATGTTCTCCATCATCCAACGATGGAATCAAGTATTTTTCATACGGCCCTGTAGAATTTTCAGGGTTATTCGCTTTCAAGAAACCCGAGCCTTCTATTAATTGAAATATTTAATCTTATATAATTACATAACATAACATAATTACATCTGAGGTCTCGAACTGTGGGATAGATCGTATTTCGATTGCAATTGTGGCATTTTAAAATCATTCGTGGGCCGATTTGGCTGTTTAATTGTGGGTTATTACCATTCTTTGGATGGGAAATTCTTCGCGCCCCATCTTGATTTGTTCCTCAACGTCGAGAGGATGTACATTAGTAGGTAATTTGGCATAAAATTGGACAATTTAACGCAACTATATAATTTCCCAAGTGGAGCACATTTATTGAAATGTCAACCTCAACATATAGTTTAATCCCCCAAATTGATGGTAAGGTTCTCAAATTTTGATACGTTTCTTTGGTAAATTGTTTAATTTTGTACTTATTATGTGTATCAATCAAATGTAATTATGGAATTATGCAATGACTAGATTATTTATATATACAGTTCTATGAAGGCATTTTTTAAAGCATGTTTCACTGTACTTTATTCTGTCTAAGCATTTTGTTTTAGTATTCATGAATTTTTGTTAAGCAATTATTTGGCTAGACAATTCAAACAATTTGTGGCAATGTTGTAGCTGGTTATTGCTTAGAATATTTTCTAGTTTGATGAGCACTTTGTTTCTTAACAACGATGTTCATTTCAGTGCTTGAATGTCTTACATTTCCAATCATGCCATACAATCAACTTTTGCAACTAAAACTACCACTGGAAAAGAAAAAAAATGTGAACACAAAATCAGAGGTCCAAAACATGCTAAGATCGATATTGTAATGTTCTAATTTAAATTTTCACGACAATTTTTGAAATTTTTACAAAAATCTAAACTTCTCACATAACAATTTCATATGAGGGCTTTGAGATGTGACATATATTTGTTGTAGTTCTTGTTGGCTTTTTTTTGGAAAAGAAAAAATGTTGATTTTATTATACTATAGGAAAACCAATACATTAACATTTATCTGGTTTTAGCATGAAAGCAATATATTACCACATAGACTAATAGTAGCCCAGTGTATCATATAAAATATATCAGGTTCAGTGTCTACAATTAGACTGAGTCCACATAAAAACAACCACTGTACCAAAAAAAAAATCAGAGGAAGAAGCATATAACAATGAAAGAGCCATCGAGTGCAAGACAAAATAAACCCAGAAATGTGAATTCCACAATGAGAATCTATATGATGTGGACACAGCAAAGAAACAAAATACAATGTAAAATGCAATGAAGACAAAAGCTCAAGGAAAAGGCATAAAACCAACATCTATCGAGCATCCATCCACCTCCAGAGTGATATGAAGCCCATCCAAAGTGTCGAGTATAGATTGCTTAGACAAGGCATCTGTGATAGTGTTGTGAACTTTGTGGATGTGTTGTCTAGTGACTCCCTGAAGAGTGTCCTGAAGATATGTGATGTTCCTTAGCCAACCCAGTAGATGGGGTTGTGAAGTAGTGGATTATTCCAAGACATGATTGATGATGGCCTAGGAGTCTCCATATATGTTTATGTTGTGGATGTCTAGAAATCCCGCATCCGCATTTACCTCCCCATTCAGCTTTGTAAAAAAACCAATTGGCTAGGAGATATATGGATATTTCGGGAAATTAAGACAACAAAGATGTACGTGATTGTCGCTTCAGCAATGGTTCCATCCAAGTCTGTATCATGTCTATGATCCTGTCAACATTGTGGAAAATGTTATCAAAGATAATGTTATTTCCAGCTTTCCATATTTTTGCAAATGTAAACAACGAAATAGCCCTCCCGTGCCTATTCTGGGTACTCCACCATAACAATCATGTTTCAATAAAACAATGGTCAATGTATGTGAAAGAGAGTAAAGAAGACAAACCATGCCAAACCTATACAACTATTGGACACCTTAAGAGAATGTGGACATTGTCCTCCTCCTCGTGCCTGCAAAAAACACATATACCAGCTCATAGAAGGCCCCACTTCTTCAAATTCTCCCAAGTGAACATCTTGTTCTTCCATACAAGCCAGGTGTATAATATAATCTTGAGTGGGATGTGTACTTTCCATAACTTGGTGAACCAACAACAATTTTGGTTATTATGTATGCTGCAGAAAATTTATTTGTATGTATCTGATACCGAAATGGGTCCTTTTTTTATAATGTTGTCCTATCCAATCTGATCTCCTAGTACATATTCACATATCCCTACATTTCGTAATGCAATAACAATGTCCCTCCAGATTCTGGCCAAGTCCCCCCGCAAGCCCAATGCATCTGCCCCTTTCCATATCAGTGTGATACTCGACCAATCCCGAATGGCCTGTTAAAAAAAAACACCTCGTGAGTTAAGATAGTGGGTAAATTCCTCTGTGTAGTGCATATGAAAACGAGCCCCGAGTATTTTGTCCTGCCCAAAGATGATCTCCTTCCTGGAGCCCATGATCCAGCAAGTCCGCTCAATGAACTAGTGCCTAACCCTGTTGAGGTTGTTCCAAAGGGTAGATCCATATCCCTTGCCCACCAGTCCCTCTCTCATCCAGTGACTAACCTTTATGTCCTTTAGATATTTTTTTCTGATGATCTCAATCCATATACCTATGCCAAAAAGTCCCTACCATAGTGTTTCAGTAAGGATTTCCCACCCAGATAGTTTAATGTTCAGAATACCCCAGCTCCCCATTGACTTGGGTTTAGTGATCATGTGCATTTTAGTAAGATGAAATGTATGCTTTGTTTCAAAACAAGCCCAAATGAATCTAGCCATAGCACAATTAATCTTCTTAATGATGGATGCAGGAATGCAAAAAAGGTGTGCCCAATATACAACTAGCTATTATAGTAACAATTGCACAAGTGTGGCTTTGCCCCCAAGCATTAGATGCCTATGCTCCCATCCCAATATCTTCTTGTGGAATCTATCCATAACCCATAACCAGTCTTGGATTCGATATTTGTTGGGCTTGATTTTGTAGCCCAGGTACTTCAAACTGCCACCAACCGGTATAGCCCTCACCCCAAATAGTTTTGAAATATATTAAATATCCTCCTTCTTACCTTCCCCAAATAAAATTTCGACTTTTGCTTCTTCATGTATAGTCCAGATGCGCTACAAAATCTGAAGAAGATGTTATGTAGAGAAGACCACATCAATCTGGATATGATCCCAAATATGAGAATATCATCAAACAAAAAAAATGTGAGATACCTTAATACCCTGTCTCATAGCATTGGCAAATATTCCCCCCCTATGGAAAGCATTTTTAATACTCTGGCTGAGCCCATCCATGATCAAGACAAACAATAGTGGGGAGAGCGAGCACCCTTGTCTCAAACCCCTTCCAATCCTAAAGAATTTGGTCGGATATCCATTCATAAGGACACCAAATCTAATAGATGTGATGTAGGCCATAATCCATTCAATGTTCGGAGTATGTAGTCCAATTCTATGTGGCGTGATGCACGGGAAGCTCCAATCAATGTTGTCATATGCCCTCTGAAAATCCACCTTCATGATGACAACTTCCAATTTCTCAATATGTATAGAGTGAATGCATTCTTGTGTCGTTGCAACCGCATCATGGATCTATCTATCTTGTAGAAATCCATATTGCTCCAATGTGATGTATTTAGACAGAGTACTTTTAATGTGGAGAGCAATGATTTTGGAGATCAATTTATAAATTAGATTGTAGAGTGAGATGGGCCTATAGTATTGGAAATTCCTCAAGTCGCTCTGTTTGGGGATAAGGCCAATATATGCCTAATTGATCTCCTTAGTGATGCATCCTTCCAATATAGGCTCTTCCACCATTTGAATGAGGTCCTATCCCATGAGGTAAAAAAATGTAAGAATAGTTCTACTCCATCCGTCTGGTCCATGGAATTTGTCTTTGCAAAAAGTTTTTAGAACGGAGTCGACCTCCTCCAATTCGACTACCTTGTACATTTCTTGATTCATGTTTTCATCAAACATGTTGGGGTAATAGTCGGATGACCAAATATGGTCCTCAATATTCACAGTATCCCTATTTTGATATACCTTCTCAAAGTAGGCAACAACAGCTTGTTGAACCTCTGTAAGAGTGTGGACCATGTAGTCATTGGAATCCTTCATGTTCCATATGGAATTAAACTACCTTCTATAGTTTGAAAATCTATGGAAAAAATTTGTATTCCTGTCTCCCTCCCTAAGCCATATAGCCCTACTCTTCAATCTCCAAGTCACTTCCTGAATGTGGAGGATTTTTTGTTTTTTCTCCTCCAGCCCTTTGATGTTGTTGATAAGTTCAATGGATGGGTTCCCCATATCTAGAGTTCGACCCAACAACTTCAGCTCACTTTTTATCTCATCAATATCCTTATGCAACATTTTTTTGCATCTTTCCCATCTTTTAGCCTTCATTTTGAGCGCATGTAGTTTCTATATAATAGCCATCATAGGGGATGTGGTTTCTACCCTAAACTATAACCATATATCCCAAAGTCAAGATCAGGATCCTCAAGCCAGATATGACTAAATTTAAAAGGCATGTCGATGCTAGATAGCTCCTTCCTCCAAATGAATGTGATGGGCAAGTGGTCTGAAATGTATGTCCTCAAGTCCGAAGTCTCCATATTTCCCATCCTTTCCAAAAGTTCATCTTGTATAAGAAAAGGAGCCAGTCCCTTAGCAATATGTTGTGTACTGGGTCTCCCATTGTGCCATGTAGGAACCAACATCTATGGCCTAATATCCATCAGATTGCATTCATAGAAAATGGTTTTTAATTTATCCGTCAGCAGGTCAATTCTAGGGGTCGTACCCCAACATTCCTCTAGTGCAATGGTGACATTTAAATCACCAGCCACAATTAGTGAGTCCAATTTCAATATATAAGCCCCCATCAGCCTGTCCCAAAAGTTGTTCCGGTCCTTGTATGGTGCATATATGTTGAGGATTTTGAAACAACCCTCTAGTCCTTTTAGGTTTCCATATAGTAATATTCTGGCAAAACATTATTATGCCTTAAATTTGACCCACCTCGGGTCCCACATTGCAACCAAACCCCTAGAGAGGCCCATAGAATCCATAGCCACCATATGCCAAGTAGGTAACATTTTCCTGAAGTATTCAAGTGCACTCTCGGAAAGAGTCATGGATTCCTGTAAGAGAATGATGAAAGGATTCACATAATGGAAGAGTTCCTTAAGGGCAAGATATTTGAGTGAGTCCCCTAATCCTTGCATGTTAAGCGATATGAATAGGTTCATTTTAAGATGGCGTCAGGCATCTTCACTCTAAGGGCCCGTGGATCAAAGGTGGAGCTAATGGGAATATATATTAGAGTATCAACAATGGTAAAAGGAAGAATTTTGGTCTCCCACAGAAATGTCTGCTGCCCCTATTATTTCTTCTTCTGACAGTGATATTGAGTCTAGAGTGAGGACATAATCATCAGGGATGTTTGGGGCCAGGGTTGATGTATAGTGAGGAATCAAAGGTTGAGCATCGTTATGGAAAGAAGGTATTTGATGTCACTATCAACTGAATTTATGGGAGATAGAACGGGTGATCCCGATGTAAGTGGGGTTTCGATAGAAGGTATGCCCTCAAGTAGTGGAGTGGGGATTGCGGAATTCCCCGAATGAACAACCTCCTCGATTATATCAGGGGGTGCATCAGTCGAATAATTCAACATGTGAGGAGGGGTTGTGCAAGATGGCATAGATGGGGGTTCACAATGCAATATGGGCAGATTCTGGAATGTGGGTACCATAAGCGAGGCAGCCATATGTTCAATGTGGGTGGTGGAAAGCACCAGAGGGGTCCTATTTAGTAGGCAGTGTTGAGAGTTTGAGGAGAAAGAATGGGATGAACGGGAGGATGAAGGTCCAACAAATTATGAGCAGGTCAATGTGTTTACCAGAGGAAAATTATCAGAAGTAATTGGATAAGACGAGGTGTGTGTACCTGATTTTTTTTGCCTCTACCAGTGCACCCCCCCTCAAGAGAATGATTCTCTAGTGTCCCACTACCCCTAGACTGGGCCACGAACTCCTTCTTCTTCATGTATCTATGTCTACGTGAGCATTGAGCCATCAAATCCCCCATGTGATGGTAGAGAAAGCAATGGAAAGGGATGCTCCATAAGTCTGAGCATTTATGTATCTTAATATTGTCCTAGGCGAGGTCAATATGTGCAAGTAAACTGTGAGAGAGCCCCCATTCAATCAATATCCATGCGACTCTTTTGTCCCTGGCTCCAATACATTTTGGATCCAAATAAATTAACCTACCAATAGTATTCCCAATGTCCATGAAGACACGTCTAGTGCAAAACTTGATAGGTAATCCAGGAAGCTTAAGCCAGATGTACCTGTTCTAGGGGTATCCCTGAGAGGGTTGAACCCAAAACACCATGGATGTAATGACAGGAAACCCCTTCCCCTTACCTATGACATACCATGAATTTTTTCCAGGTCCTCATGATGTAAGAAGTGAAATCTATACCAGGAGTTCATGAGTTTATCACAGTAATGTCTTCAATATATCTTCCACCCAGCTCCTCATCTCCTACTCTGGTAAATCATCAAAATACCAACGTCTAACCAAGGCCCTTTTATGTAGGCTGAGAACTTTGTCTAGAAGCACACTATAGCCAAAACTAAGTAATTAAGTCTGTGTGGTAGTGTGAACCACCCTTCTCTTTTGTTTAGATTTGTGTCCTAGGGATTTCATGTGTCATCCAGTTGGTCGTCTAATCGGATGGTTTCAACAATTAACTACCTTCGATATATTTCATTAGGTCATGCTAGAGAGAAACCATGGGCTTTAAATTGTAAAGGCTTGCAATTTCTGTTGTTATGGATGAATGTATCTATTTCATCCACTAAATTTCCCACCTGGTATTAAACTTCTTCACTATCAATAATTATTTAGTTTTTTTCCCAATTTTACCATTTTCTCTATAATGAATTCATCTTGTTGTGATGCAACCATAGACCATGGAATTGATGGTGATATCAGCCTACAATCTAAAGTACACGAGCATTTTATCCAAAACAAAGGCCTACGGAATCACATGAATCTCTAACGATATCAAAGGCTGAGAACAGATGCCTATGGAAAAGTACAATGGAAACGATACACTAGGTGATAAAGACACATGACACTTGTTACTACATTGTAAAATAGGGACACATGGCATTTTTTTTATACACTATCGAGTCACAAATGACGAATGGCCCAAGAGGAACCTACTCTTAATAGAATTCCTTGATCTTAATAATAATGATCATTAATTTTTACTAGGATTAAGAATGTTTTTCTGATAATAAATATTTTGAAATAGAATATATTCCTAGTATATGTTGAGGATTCTAAAAGAATGCTCTGCATTTTCAACCATTTCATTTCAACTAGTTTTGGGGATTGATTTACACCAAGTTTTACTATGGAGTTCATGAGAATTAGTTATTATTTTAACAACATTTATTTTCTTCTTTACTCTTATGAGATCATAGAAATAATTTTGATCTTCTTTAATAAGGTTGATCACCTCCATAAAATATGTTAATATATTAATTTAAAGAAATTTTAGGAAGTATATTGTATTCCATGTAATTTATTTATTTTTATTTTATTTTATCATGGTTAATCGATAACTCATTGGAGTCATATGGGCGAGGCCCAAGATCAAACCTAGCAGTTGCCATTATAATACCAAGAGTATAAATATCCCAGGAATTTATGGCTTAGCAAGAACAAGAGTCAAGACTCCCCAAGAGTGGGGGATCGTACTCCTTGAGCCTTATCATAATGGGTGAAAGATGTCCTATGTGGGATTTGAAACTATCTCCAGAGTATAACATCTCGTTGTGCCAACTATTCGATCATCCTACAAGGAGGCTTCCATGTTATTTATCTTGTTCTTATATATTAAATATGTGGTCATAACTATATTTTAATGAGTGGAAGGAATACTTCTATGAGGATTATAAGATAAGGGACATTTCCTTTAATTTATATTATTGACTATAATTTTGAAGATTGTAATTTGAAATTAAAATGTTAACAATAATATGGGTAACCATTTTTTTATAAAATACTAAAATATATAAAATCAATCAACATTAGATAAATAGATACATCAATGTTGAGGTGAAATTGTGAATTGAAAAGTTGAACACTTCCTCTCTACATAAAAGAATAAATGTTTTAATATTTCTCTCTTGAGGGAAATGGTTGTTAATGAAAATATATGGAGAATTGAAGAAAATCCATGATTAATTATATGAAGATTTATAATGTAAATTATGATAATACATTTTTTTTTTGGTGTAAGACATCATTGTGGTTCTTTTTCACAAGAAAAACCTCACCTAAAATTAAAAGACATTACAATTTCACAAAAAAAACTGTGTAATTATGTGAGCAAACATTTTTTAATTGATGAAGATGATTAGAGTAGAGAAAATCAATGAAAATTAGATATAGAGAATAATTATATTAATTTTGGTCCAAAAGTGGAAATTTAAGAATTGAGCACTATTTTTGGAGATAGTATTATGTATCTAGATCAAAATAATATAGAAGAAAATATATATCAATGACTTGATAATAAGCCACTTTGAGGCAACTACCTCCTTTTACATCACATAAATGAACAATTCTTGGATGATTCAAATGAGAAGACTTCCTTGATATATATAGCAGTCTAAAGGGTCAAAATATAATTAGGGCCTACATAAAAATAATAATGTAGGGGCACAAAAATAATAATAGTGAGATTGTATAGGGCAAAAAACAACAATATATTAGAGGCTACACTAGTATTATAGTGACCTAACATTCCCCTCTCCTTAAAAAAAATGTTGGCATCAATGCTTGAGTAGCTCTGGATGCTTCTATATAAAATACTCATCCTCCCATGTGGAATCTTCAGCAAGTAAGTTCTTCCAATTAATGAGATTATCTTAAATTTATTGATTCTGTAGTTGTCAGATTCTTGTTTATGTGATTTCTTTAGGATCCAATATGATTTTTTTCCTTCCTCGACATAATATGGAAATATAGATGTTGGGTTGTGTTATATTATTTCAATGAATAGCTCCCCTAGTTAATCGGGGGCTTAGAGGGGGGTCGTAGCCCCCCATTTGTTGCACCGATTGCATAGTGGGGGGGTCACAGGGGGTTTGAGGGGGTTGGGTAGCTCCCCTCTACAAGGTTCGGGGCAGCACCCCAGTGAAATTTTTTTGGACCCTATATTAGGTGGGACCAACCTACCTATGGTTTTGTGCATGGTTTTCAAACATGGTTTTCAGTGCGATGGTTTTTGGTCCATGGTATTGGATGCTTCGGCATGTATATATATGTATTGTAACATTGAAAGGAACATAATGAAAAATCAAGCAGGTAGTCCTGGTTTTTGGATCCAGGGGAAAATCTTTGTGTATATGTGTTTTATGTGTTATGCTCTCGCATTATTTATTTTCTATGTTTTAGAATTCGTATGTAAGTAATTACTGTATAGGGTTAAAACCTACAATAGTTTGAACTGGGAGCTTGTCACCTATCACATCCGTAACTAGTCTTTCAAACACACTTGGATTTGTGATAAACTCATTATTTGTGTTCTTTGATATATCACAACACTCTTGGAACCCGGATAATGGATCTTCGAAATAGAGAGACATTGTAGATGTTTTTTATTGGTTTGCTTTAGAAATTGTTTTTATGCAAGGGTTTATAGGTTCTCATTTCAGCATTGTGTTTTCCTTTCCCTGCAAGATAGGATAGAGGTGTGCAAGTGTGCTTTTGTTTCATTGCAGATAGTGTAGAATTGTATCTTCCTTTATTGCAAATATTCTAGGTTTGTGTGTCATTTTCCTTTCAGGAAGTTATTTCATCGAATTGAAAATTTCCTATAACACAAATTACTCAACTTGGTCTTTGTACATCTATCTTGAATTTCATTATTTCCACATACATGAATCAATAAGAGAAAAAGATGGTGTCCACTACATATATAGTTGCAATTAAAACTAAAACTAAAAATTAACAATTAAATGAAAGTTGCGACATTATTGTTGGAATACCAAAAACTACCCTAATGTAAAAATAATAGATCACAAACCAGAATAAAAATAGATAAAGTAATGATTAAGAAATTAGCACATGTATGTTAAAAGTATAACTTATATACTTTATTGTGTCTCAAACTCTATAAACATATAATTCTACACTCTTTTAACAGAAGAGTAGAACTATTTTTATAGAAAACTCATTTAAATTGAAATCACATCAGCACAATTAATTTAAATTGATATATTCGATTTTGTATTGCTCTTTTTCACAAACAGTATGCCAATCACATTCAATTTAAAATATGTACTTGCATAATTGTATGCCAATCACATTCAATTAAAAATATGTACTTAAAAGCAGAGTAACCCAACTGTGATTCCGTTGGCATACGTAAGTTCACTAAATTTCTCCTTCAACGCAAAGCTGCTCTTCTTTATAGTGATGACTTTCGGGCAAAAGGGCAGCAAATGCGTTTGGCATTTTGGAAGGGAGGTCAGATGGTTGATAAGCATGCTCAGGTGTTGATTCAGCTAGAGATGGCGATTATTTTAAATTGCAAATTTGTGCATGTGCTGAATATCTATTTGATTCGAATCTACAATTTATCATCATTCCAAGTAGAATCCAGTCATTCTCCACTACGTAAAGGAGAAATCCACTATGATTTCCCACTACATAAAGAAAAAATCCATAGTTATTTTCCACTATGTAAATATTGTGTGCTTTACCTTTGAACTCCATGTTCTTGAATGTATGGAAGATAGCAATTAGGTATAATATTTTACATCATTTTTATGTTATCTTCGGCAAGGATATTTTTTTGCCATCAGTGGGATGTTTATTGTCTGGATGGTATGTACTATAGGATTGAAGGTATGTATTTGCTCCTTTATGCTAACAACGTGGGATCACTTACTATGGATTATGGACCGGTCACTGTTGTCTTTGTATGATAGTTTTACACCTGTGACTGACTCCTGCGCTGGTAGATAGAGTTTCTCGGTATTGTGAATAGTGTTTGGTAGGGTTTGGGGTAGCTTATGGACCTCACTATCGTCTTTGTTGTGGAACTAATTATTAGGATAGTGGGGTTGATATATTGATCTAGTGTGGTTTGCGTCTCTCCATTGGGCTGTGGAAATGCCTATTGATTTCTAGTATGGCTTGTTAACCTTATTACAATTGGAGATAATACATATTCTGATGATTTTCTTTATTGCCATCTATATAATAATTTGCATGATTAGGAATCATTTTCCTCGCTCTACTAGGTGATCATATGCCTATTTGGATTGATATCCTTTCTCTCGCCTGCCGAAAACACAACCGAGGTGAGGGATATTGCCTAAGTCCTATAAACTACTATACGCTTTCAGAACGTTGGGTGAATTCCTTCATTATTTCTAGGCCATGCAAGGAATTTGGATTCAGACTTTGTAACAGGTGGTGTACTTATCTAAGGTGTTGCTGTGAAGGGTAGATGTTTGGGGCTATCCTGCCTCAGCTTTGGGTGTTGACTGCTGAGTCTAATGGGAGTTTTTCCCTAGGAACTACTGCATCGGGGCTGATGGGATGCTCCGACCACTGGTTACTAGTTTCTGGCACAATTTGAATATTCTGATGGGGGGACGTTGGGGCATATCTTACATGAAGTGATAAGGGTCACTATCCATATATCCCTGACTGTTGGATTCTAACCATTTTGGTCGTTGGTAAATGTGTTCTGGGGTTCAAATCGAGAAATTTATTTTTCTATTGCACTCTTCCAATATTTCCATTTACGGACAATGATATGGCGACAGTTTCCTCATTTGGCAGAATGCGGGTGTATTGTGGGGTGTGTATATCACTTTGCACCTAATGGCTAGGATCTCGAGACATTCTTGGGGGTAAGATTTGTGTAGGATACACCTGTTTGTTGACCTACCACATTTTGACGTGCTTTTATGACTGTGATTATTCCCCTACCTATGGAGTTGAGAAGGCCCCCCCATATACACACCATGCCCTGCATAAAGAATGATGTCCATCACTGACGCTTTTGCGTCAGATATATCGGCACCTGAAGCATCCATATGTGCCATGCTGGAGGCAGAATTGAACCACCAGGTTTACCCTGGGATGGACTAGGATGGTGGGCCCATAAACACAAATACTTGACACATGGTGGACAACCCGAATGTTTTGCTACGTGGTTGATATGTGCATCCATGTTCACATGGGGGGCTACACGGCTACCACAAGGGCATCAAATCTCGAAAAGAACATCAAGCCATCAATATTTCCACACTGACACCAATTCTAGGTTTCAACCATGATGTTTTGATAGATTAGGTTAACAATTTGCAGAAGAGAGCATTGGTTGGAAGATGGCACTTTGTTGAATTGGGAGAAGGAGATATGAGGTGCTAGGTAGAAACAAAATGGAAGACTCTCCTGGGATATATGCCCTCGGTGGTAAGGCTGATGAATGGATGGTACAATTTTCATTTCCTGAGTTAGGATGACTTGAACAAGATCAAGACGTTGTCATGGATTAAGGGGAGGGGTTTTTTGGAACTGCACTCATGGTACATTAGATTCAATCCCCTTAAGGAGATGCCAAAAAATAAACTTATATGGGTCAAATTTCCTGGTTTGCCGATTGAATTCTGGACTCGGCAAGTCTTCATGGATATCGGAAATGTGATTGGGAAGTTCGTTTATGTCTAACCTTAGTGTTTAGGGGGTCGGGATAAAATAATTGCATTGATCTTGATTGAAAAGGAATTTATGGGGGGGTTCCCAAACTACATCGAGCTACTCTAGGAGGGCACACATCTGGTACAAAGACTGGACTTCTGGGGTGTCCCATTCCGATGTCTCATTTGCTACCACATGAGACACCTCATGGCTCAGTGTCCACGCCAGATGGGTAGATTTTGTATGGCACACAGGTGGATAATACATAGAATGAAGGATAAGGCTAGCGAATGGGCTGCTAATTCTGCGGTTGGCTAGGATGCAACCGAGTATGCGGGCAGTACACACCACTGTTCATATACCCCTCCTCTTTTTATGTCATTCCCATCCTATAAATTAAATCCTGATAAATGTGATTATTCTACCCCAATTGTGGTTCCTTCATCTCCCTAGACATCTAGTGGTTCTTACTCACCTGCTGCTAATGACACTTCCTTTTCCCCATCGGAAAAGATCTCGTATAAATTATGTGTTGACCCGCCAAATATGGGGTTAACTCCTCCCCCTCTGATGACATATGACGCCATCTCCCCAACACACATCATGTATATCCCTGCACCTCCACCCCCCCTCATATCAAAACCATCCCCAGTGACTAGGACTCGACCTATTATGCCTACTTTGCCTGTCTCATCCCCTACAAACTCAGTGGATAATGACATTGACTTCTTACTCAATAAGAAGACCCTGGATCTTCGTACACTCACTATTCACAAACCACTTTGTTCTTCATCACCGCACATTAGTCCCACCTCGATGGGCAACATCACAGTCCGCCGAAAACATAACCAGGATAGTCGTCACTTCAGAGGACGACCAAGGCCCCTTTCTTTCAGTTCGTCTGATACACATGCTCTGGTTGATATCCCCATCACATCATCCATCACCCCTCGGGCCCTTAGAGAAAATGTGCCTGCTCCTGGGCTATCATGAATTTCATTCTATCTATGAATATCTAGGGTTTGGGGGCTGCTCCAAAATTTTTGGCCCTCAAAGAACTCTTCCTCTCGACCCATCCCTACATCATCCTTATCTAGGAAACTATGCACTCGGCACAACAGGTGATTATATATTTTAGGAAGATGCTCCCTAATTGGCATATGGTGACGACAGATGCTGCAGCCTCTCGGGGGGTCTTGTCGCTCTATGGGACCCGAGATGGGTCTATATGATGACTTTTTCTTGTTTTGTAGGCATATTACTAATTGGAAAAATCATAGGGATCCCAAGACACATACATATTTTGAATATACATGCCCCGTATAGAGACAAGGAAACATTTTGGGAACTACTAGTTGCATCAGGGGTTTTGGTACTCGAATCCTTTATTTCGGCTGGGGATCTAAACTTCACTATTTGGATGGATGAGGTTTCGGGGGGGTCCTGGAAAGTAGATGCCATTGCAGAACAAAAAAAAAAGACATCATTTCCAATTTCAATTTCATGGATATATGCCCCTCTAGGATTGCACCTACCTGGGATAATGGAAGGACTGGAGATGGATATGTTGCAAAAAGGCTGGATAGATTTCTTCTACACGAACAATTGATAGAGAGACTCGGGTCCATCCAATTGGGCATCATAAATAGCTTTATTTCTGACCACAGACCCATTATTCTCCAATGGAGGCGGGGGGACCTCAGACATGGGTTGTCGTTCAAATTTAATCAGGTGTGGCTGGAGGACCCGAAATTTAACACTTTGGTGCAGGATGTCTGGAAAAAGGATAAGGCACAGGACATCTCCCCTATGGTGAATGTTCTGGGAAAACTATGAGCCTTAAAGGTGGTTGTAAAAGAATGGGATAGGAGGAAGAAATCTGAAATGGAAAAATAACTAAAAGATATATCTGCTGAATTGGATATACTGAGTCTACAATTGCAATAGCACAATCCCTCGACATCACTACAAGCAACAATATACTCACTGGAACAAAAAATAAAACATATTCTACAAATTCGAGAGGCAACTTGGCGCCTTAAGAGTACGGCCATATGGATATAGGAGAGTGATAGAAATTAAAAAAAATTCTAGAGATATGTCAATCCCAGAAGGAAGATAATTGACACAGAAGGGAACCAGATACAATCTCAACAGGATATAAGTAAAGAGGTTGTCCAACATTTTGAAAAGGCATACAGTCGCAGAGAGGTGGACTGTGCCGAGGACCAGATTTGGGGGGTGGATGTATACCCCACCATGTTTGATGATGATGTAAATGCGACTCTATACAATGAAGTCACAAGGGAGGAAATATTGAAGGTGCTCAAATCTTTTAAAAGAGATAAATGCTAAGGACTAGATGGATGGACTGTCGAACTATTTACACATTTTTTCGACATTTCTTTAGGGGGACCTCCTGGCAATGGTGGAAGAATCAAGGATCAGGGGTTATATCCATCCTCATATAAATTCAACCTACATTGCCCTCATTCCAAAAAGGAGATCCATTGGATCCTTCATGGATTATCGACCCATCTCACTATGTAATCTTATATATAAGATTATATCCAAGACTATTGTTGGAAGGATTAAGCACACCCTATCAAAATATATATCGCCCGAATAGTTCAGCTTCCTACAGAATAGACAGATACACGATGTTGTGACCACTGCTCAAGAATGCATACATACGATCCACATCAAAAAACTAAATGCTGCAGTTATGAAGGTGGACCTACAGAAGGCATATGATTTCTTAGACTGGGGATATCTGAGGATGGTTTCACAAAAAATTGGCCTACAGGCCAGGAATACAGAATAGATCATGGCATGCATCACTAATGTTAGATATGTTGTTATTATAAATGGATATCCCACTTGTTTTTTCGGGGTGGGCCGAGGGCTCAGACAAGGATGTTCCCTCTCACCATTATTATTCATTTTGGCAATGGATGGACTTAATTTGCATATTAAGAAAGTTTTGGTGGGGGATGGTATCAGTGCTATGGTTCTGGGTCGAAATATCAGAATTTCTCATAGTTTTTTTGTGGACGATGTGCTGATAATGGGTATGATCAATAGGATTGCATGGTTGGCTTTATTCCACATATTTTCCAAATTTGGGAATGCCACGGGACTATACATGAATCTATAGAAGTCTATCATTTTATATGGATATAGTGATCTGGAGGACATTGCATACATTCAAAAATTATTTGGGGTGGAGGCTAATGATTTGGTGGGGGGCATGAAATACTTGGGATTGCATATCAAACCCAATAAATACAGGATAAATGACTGGATGTGGTTAGTGGATTGTTACTACAAAAAGATCTTTGGGTGGGCGTACAAATGTCTATCACTGGGTGGGCGCATTACTCTCACCCAATCGACGATCACACAGCTGGGAGTGTTTTGGTCCCATCTATACTACCACTTGAGCACCATTATCACGAAACTTAATAGGATTATGGAAAAATACATTTGGTTTGGATCAAACACCATGCACAAATACCATTTGACTAATTTGGCATCCATTACATTACCAAAAAGACTAGGTGGTTGGGGGATCTTGGAGTTGAGGCATTTCGGATGGGCGTTGCTACAAAAAACATTGTGGAGACGTATATGTGGGGCATGGGGGCTTCACTCAATGAACCTCTGACGTATCACGTGTGTTCGTGACATATTAAACAATACCCTTAATTTGACTACATATTGGAAAATACCTCTAAAATCACATTATTTAACCCCTTACAAATACGAACCCAATACACCTTCCCAATTTAAATAGCCCTACATTCACTAGACATTGTAAGTATCCTTTTTTTCATTAACATTTTTTATACCCCTTTATATTTTTTCATGAACTTTAGCTTCCAATTTTTATACCTTCCAATATAAAAACCCTCTACCCCCTATATATCCCCCAATATATTATGTCATTTTTCCCTTAGTAAATATCCCCCCAATATGAACCCACGTGATATGGTATTTCTCCCCCAGTGAAGCCCCTGTGATTTGGGGAGGGAATATGGACTAATATTATGAGACATAAATACCTCAAAGACAGATTTTAATGTATGGATGCATAGGAAGCTCATTGGGACTATTTCGGGGTCGGCCATATGGCTCGGCTTAAATAAAATAAGGCGAAGTTTTCTGCAAAACTTATGTTGGATCTTTGGATCTGGGCATAAGATACTGATTGGCCAGGACCAAATTTTGGGAATGGGATGGGATTTGAGCCCATCAGAGGGGCTCATCCAGTGCATCAACAATAAGGGCATTTTCTATTGGAATCAAGCCATTAGGTAATGGCATGGTAATATACCTATCTGGAAGAGATCGAGGGAGATGGGCATGGAGGGGCCGATGGCACAGGAATGGGAGTAGATGAGGTCTAAAATGAAATTGATTGGTGTCAGTTGGGAGGCTGGCGACGATCAGATTGCTTGGCTTGGAAAAATGAAGGAAGGAGGCATAGTGGTGGCAGACGTTTATAATACATTCTGCTACTATGAAGTACACAACTCAGAGGTATGTTGGTTTTATAAGTTTTGGAAATCTAGAATTCCTATTAAGATCATTTTATTTCTTTGGCTTGTTTGGAAAAACAAGAACTTGACCTGGGAAAACCTACAAAAGAGGAACTGGCAGGGGCCTGGAGTATGTGCATTATGTAGGAACGTGGTGGAAGACAATGTTCATCTATTTCTGAAATGCCCTGTTACTACACAGATCTGGAGCAATATTGTTGGGAACATTGGTTTTCCACTCAATCAATATGATAACATCACTGACTGTTTGGGCTGGTGGAGTAAACAAACCTCCCAATGGAGGAACATCCCATTAACATTTTTTTGGGAAATATGGAGATGGCGCAATAATATCATCTTTGAGAAATATATGGAAAATGAAACACATGTGGTAGACCGCATAATTGGATGGTATACTTCTGCAAATGCCAACAACAATGGACCTAAGGATCTGATTCGTAGGAAGACATACCTAGGAATGACTACACGGCAGGGTTCTTTGATGGCGCGGCACAAAGGGGCACATGTGGGTGTGGTTTCTGGATAATTATATCTAGGGAACAAGAATACTGGGTCCATTGTTGGTAGAGGCACAAATATGAAGGCAGAGGCTATTTCATTATGGGGACTTCTTTGGTTCATTTCTTATCTAAACATTCCCACCATCCACATTTATGGAGATTCACAGACTATCATAGACCATGTACGGGGTAGCACTAAAATAAATCAACCACAGCTTCATGGATGGCTCAGAACAAATTGAGGTCATTTGGGGATCTTTCAAGAACTCAACTATTCAGCACATTGGAAGGGAATTCAATCAAAATGCGGACAACATGTCAAAGAAGGGTCTACTAGATGCACTGGATGGGATGCACATTGAGATAAATATGGGTGGCAACACACTCGAGGCTGGGATCCTTCCACTCACTGGGTAACATCCCCTCTTGGATGGGATCTATCCAATTGCAAGATTGGTGTTTTTTGTTGAAATATAATTTCAACTGCAGCAAACCGTTTTTTTTTCTTTACCTTTGCGATGCGATCAGATCGCAGATCGCAAATCGCATGCATGCTTGGAGCCTCTGTCTGTTCACTTGATTTCTCCAATTGCGATGGTGCAATGCGATCTGATCGCATATCGCAGATCGCACCATATGTTTGTGCTCCATTTTTTTTTGTTCCGCCAAATGCGATTTCGCGATGCGATCAAATCGCAAATCGCATAATTTCAAATGGTTGAAGTACATGCCTGCAACAAATGAATTTGGCGTGAAGTAAAAGTTTCATTTACTGCCAGTTTTGTCAATAAAACAGTAAATGTAATTTACTGTGGGTTGGTAAGTTTTGGTAAAGATTTTAATTTTATTATTTTCTATTAGCGGGAGTATGGGCACAAGTAAAAGTTGGTAAAACCATTTAAATTTTATTGTTTTTTTATTTTACGGCAACATGGAAAGTGAAAACGTAAAGTAATTTTCTTTTGGCTGTCATATATATATGTAATTGTAAAGAGAGGCACAGTAGTGCGTATGCATAGTTTTGAATATGCAAAAAAGAACACGCAGCAGCGTGAGAAAAATCTATGTGTAATTTCCACACAGCAGTGTGTTAAACTCTCCAGCAGAGACAAAAGTTTTTTATTAATGTAGCACCGTGTGAATGTAATAAAAATTTTACACACACCAGTGTAATCTTTGTGCAAGCTGAGACAGAAAAATTTTTGGTGAGAGAGACTTTTTTTGTATGGAACTGGAAGTTCTTGGTGAATCCCTCTGTTAAGAGGAAGAATCTTTTGTAACAACAATCTTTTAATGAATACAAGTTTTATTTGTGTGTGTGGGTAAAGCTCTGTGTTCTGGAAACTTTTTTTTGTTGTTCCACTGTGTTAAGATCCTGTGTGTGGAAAAATAGAGCATTGTTCTCTATTCTGTGATTTTGTTTTTGGAATTTTAGCAGAAAAATTCCAAACAGTGGTATCAGAGCTAGTCCAGGCTCTTTGAAGGTGTCAAAGAAGCTGAAGGAAGGTTCCTTTTGTTGCAGCAGCTTCTCCAGCTGAGTGAAGACTCAGTCAAGAAAGGATCCAGGTATTTCTAAAAAAAAAAATTGTGTTGCTGCTGAAAAAACAGTGAGTTATTTTAAATACACAGTGAGGTATTTGAAGCATAGTTTATAGTGCAAGAATGGCCAGCACTAGTACCAGCACTAGCATGGGTATTTTTAATACTCAGCTCCCACAGTTTAATGGGAAAAACTATGACTATTGGGCAATAACCATGAGAGCCCTGTTTGCCTCACAAGACTTATGGAAAATATTTGAAGATGGTTTTAAAGAACCAGTAGATGAAAATGAGTCTAATAATTTAACTCAGGTAGAGAAAGCTCTGTTGAAGAGCTACAAGAAGAAGGATTCAAAGCCCTTGTATTTTTGTATCAAGCAGTGGACCAGAGTGTGTTTCCAAGGATAGCAGCAGCTAAGACATTCAAAGAAGCATGGAAAACCCTCAAGACAGCCTATCAAGGCATGGAGAAAGTGAAAACAACAAAACTACAGTTGCTGAGGAGAGATTTTGAGAACCTGTGCATGAAGGAGTCAGACAATATTGACTCATTCTTCACACATGTAATTGGTTTGGTCACACAGATAAGGACTCATGGAGAAACTCTTGAAGAAAGGAGGATTTTGGAGAAAATATTGAGAGTCCTACCCTCAAGGTTCCATGTGATTGTCACCACCATAGAAGAGACAAAATATCTCTCAAACTTTTCAGTTGATGAACTTCATGCATCACTGATAACACATGAGTAGAGGTTGAGTAGAAATGAAAACTCTTCTCTAGAGCAAGCCTTCAAGACCCAGATGTCATTTGGAAGAGGAAGAGGTCAAGGCAGAGGAAACAAGAGAGGAAGAGGGAGAAGCCAAAATAGAGGTGGAAGGAACAGTCCAGCAAATGCTCAAGGAAGAAGCAGTAATCCAAATCAGAACCAGGGCCAAGGCAGCAACCAACAAAGTGGACAACATCATGCTCAAGGACAAAGGTATGAAAAATCTAATGTCCAATGTTATTACTGTAAAAAATATGGGCATTATGCCAATGAATGTAGGAAGAAGCAGCATGATATGAACAATAAATCTAGTGCAAATATCACTAGAGAAAATATCAACCAAGATAATGTGTTGTTAGCCTGTAATATAGCTTAAACAAACAGTGATGATATATGGTTTCTAGATTCCGGTTGTAGCAACCATATGACAGGAAACATAGCCCTGTTTTCTGTCTTAGATAAGAGTGTGAAGTCACAAGTCACACTTGGGACTGATAGTAAAATTTCTGTTATGGGTAAAGGAGAAGTAAAAATATTTACAAAGCAAGGTGAAAGGAAAACCATAACAGATGTCTATTATGTTCCTGGAATGAAGTGTAACCTCTTGAGTATTAGACAACTTGTTCAAAAGGGGTACAATGTTTTCTTTGTGAATGATGTATGCACCATCATGGATAGAGCACCCAGCAAACGATGTATTGCTGAAGTGAAGATGACGAGGAACAGGATGTTCCCTCTAAGAATAAAGGCAGATTTGAGAAACAAAGAAGTAATTGCAGCAGTTACCCAAGAGGCTTTCCAAAGCGTACCAAAGGATGAAAATTGGTTGTGGCACTTGAGATTTGGACATCTCAACTTTGGAGGTCTTAACTTGCTGAGCAGAAAAGGAATGGTAAGAGGATTACCATTGATAGAGAAATCGGACAGCCTTTGTGAAGGTTGTATCTTGGGGAAACAACATAGAGAAAGTTTTCCATCAGGGAAAAGCATCAGGGCAAAAGCACCTTTAGAGATTGTCCACTCAGATTTATGTGGACTGATGCAAACTCCATCACTAGTAGGCAGCGAATATTTTCTAACATTCATTAATGATTTCACCAGGGAAACTTGGGTTTATTTCCTAAAGAACAAAAGTGAAGTGTTTGAAAATTTTCAAAATTTCAAAGCACTTGTGGAAAATCAAAGTGGGCTGCGTATCAAAGTTCTGAGAACTGACAGAGGAGGTGAGTATATCTCCAAAGAATTTTTACGTTTTTGTAGAGAAAATGGAATTCACAAGCAATTTACGGCAAGGTACACTCCGCAACAAAATGGAGTTGCCGAAAGGAAGAATAGAACAATCATGGATATGGCGAGGAGCATGTTGAAGGCAAAGCATTTGCCAAATAATTATTGGGCTGAAGCTATACACTCTGCAGTATATATTTTAAATAAGTGTCCTACAAAAGCTATGATGAACAAAGTGCCGGAAGAAGCATGGAGTGGGAGAAAGCAGGGAGTCACCCACATGAAAGTTTTTGGATGTGTGGCTTATGCACACATTCCAGATCAGCTAAGGAGGAAGTTGGATAGCAAAGGGGAGAAATGCATTTTCATTGGCTACAATGAGGAATCCAAAGCTTACAGGTTGTATATCCCATCTACCAAGAAGTTTTTTGTGAGCAGAGATGTTCAGTTCATTGTGGAGGAAGCTTGGGATGGAAGCATAGAGAAAACAGTTAATGTTAAAAACTGTTTGTCTCATGATGAAGATAATGAAGAGTTGGCTGAAACACATCCCCAAACAGTAGCGCCAACACAAGGAGAGCAAGAGACACCCTTGAGGAGAAATGAGAGTGCTTCTCCAAGCACACAACAAGGAGGAAATTCAAGTGCGTCCTTAAGCACTTGCACACCAAATGAAAGAGGTAAGAAATTCAGAAATTTAAGTGACATTTATCATGAAGGAATGAATTCTTTATTTGCTTTGTATTGTCATGTTGATGACCCTGTTCATTTCGAAGAAGCAATTAAAGATGAGAAATGGATAGAAGCTATGGATAAGGAGATGAATGCCATAGAAAGAAACAAGACATGGGATTTGGTTGAGCTACCAAAAGGTAAAGAAGTCATTGGAGTTAAATGGGTCTATAAGACCAGGAGTAATGCTGAAGGCAAGATAGAAAGGCACAAGGCAAGACTTGTTATCAAGGGATACAAGCAGCAGTATGGGAGAGACTATGAGTAGACTTTCACACCGGTTGCAAGAATGGAAATCGTGAGAGCAGTGTTGTCCATAGCAGCACAAAACAAGTGGAAAGTTTACCAAATGGACGTGAAGTCAGCATTCCTAAATGGAGTGTTAAAGGAAGAGGTTTACATTGAACAACCTCCAGGATATGAAAATAAGGGCCAAGAGCACAAAGTATGCAAATTGAAGAAAGCTCTTTATGGGCTGAAGCAAGGACCAAGAGCATGGTACAGTAGGATAGATTCCTATTTAGTGGAAAATGAATTTGCAAAGTGTGAGGGAGAACCCACCGTTTGCATCAAAGAAAAGAATGGTAAAATTTTAATTGTAGTGTTGTATGTTGATGATGTGATTTTTACACGTAATGATGACTACCTCATTAAAAATTTCAAATCAGTCATGAAAGAAGAATTTGAAATGACTGACATGGGTTTGCTGAGATACTTCTTAGGAATAGAAGTAGATCAAAATGAAAATGGTATTTTTATCTCGCAGGAAAAATATGTAAATGAAGTGTTGCGCAGATTTAATATGCAGGACAGCAAGCCAACAATCACTCCCACAGTAATGGGATTAAAACTCAGCAAAGAGGACAGCAGCAAGGATTTTGATTCTAGCGTGTACAAGAGCATAGTTGGCAACCTCATGTATTTGACTGCAACTAGGCCGGATATAATGCATGCTGTTAATTTGATTTCCAGATTCATAGAGAGGCCAAAAGAAGCACATTGGCAGGTAGCAAAAAGAATTTTGAGGTATGTTAAAGGTACAAAAAGATTTGGCATTTTATACACTCCTTCAGAATGTTCAGATTTAGTTGGATACACAGATAGTGATTGGGTTGGAAGTGTAGATGACCGAAAAAGCATATCCAGTTACGTTTTTCACATGGGTTCAGTAGCCATTTCATGGGCTTCCAAGAAACAACCAATTGTGGCGTTATCTACAGCAGAAGCAGAGTACGTGGCAGCTATAGCAGCAGCGTGTCAAGCGGTTTGGATGAGGAGACTGTTAAGAAGTCTATGCCAAGAGCAAGCAAAAGCAACGGTTATTTTTTGTGACAATAGCTCAGCTATTGCCCTATCCAAGAATTTTGTGTTTTACAACCGAACGAAACACATAGACACAAAGTTTCACTACATCAGAGAATTGTTGAACAATGGAGAAATCGTTTTACAGCATTGCAGGACTTAGGAACAGGTTGCAAATATTTTGACCAAGCCATTGAACCAGAAAAGTTTTGACTTTTTAAGGAAACGTCCGGGTATGATTGATAACCCAGCAGTTGAAATTAAAGGGGAGTGTTGAAATATAATTTCAACTGCAGCAAACCGTTTTTTTTTCTTTACCTTTGCTATGTGATCAGATCGTAGATCGCAAATCGCATGCATGCTTGGAGCCTCCGTCTGTTCACTTGATTTCACCGATTGCGATGGTGCGATGCGATCCGATCGCATATCGCAGATCGCACCATATGTTTGTGCTCCATTTTTTTTCGTTCCGCCAAATGCGATTTCGCGATGCGATCAAATCGCAAATCACAAATCGCATAATTTCAAATGGTTGAAGTACAGGCCTCCAGCAAATGAATTTGACGTGAAGTAAAACTTTCATTTAGCACCAGTTTTGTCAGTAAAACAGTAAATGTAATTTACTGTGGGTTGGTAAGTTTTGGTAAAGATTTTAATTTTATTATTTTCTATTAGCGGGAGTATGGGCACAAGTAAAAGTTGGTAAAACCATTTAAATTTTATTGTTTTTTTATTTTACGGCAGCATGGCAAGTGAAAACGTAAAGTAATTTTGTTTTGGTTGTCATATATATATGTAATTGTAAAGAGAGGCACAGTAGTGAATATGCATAGTTTTGAATATGCAAAAAGGAACACGCAGCAGCGTGAGAAAAATCTATGTGTAATTTCCACACAGCAGTGTGTTAAACTCTCCAGCAGAGACAAAAGTTTTTTATTAATGCAGCACTGTGTGAATGTAAGTTTTTTATTAATGCAGCACCGTGTGAATGTAATAAAAATTTTAGACACACCAGTGTAATCTTTGTGCAAGCTGAGACAGAGAAATTTTCTGGTGAGATATTTTTTTTGTATGGAACTGGAAGTTCTTGGTGAATCCCTCTGTTAAGAGGAAGAATCTTTTGTAACAGCAATCTTTTAATGAATACAAGTTTTATGTGTGTGTGGATAAAGCTCTGTGTTCTGGAAACTTTTTTTTGTTGTTCCGCTGTGTTAAGATCCTGTGTGTGGAAAAAAAACAGAGCATTGTTCTCTGTTTTGTGATTTTGTTTTTGGAATTTTAGCAGAAAAATTCCAAACATTTTTTATTTCTCCCAGGATGTTAGGATGTTGTTTTGTGGCTGAGATTCTATCATTAAATATGCATAGTTTTATATTATTAGGTGATACGATGGACTGAATATGTTTTAATATAAGCTGGACAGTTAAAAATGTGCAGGATATAATGTTTTGATCTCCTCTGATGTTCAGTTTTATTCACACAGGATGTTATATTAGATATTAAAATGTCTAGGCACATTTTGTCACAAATGAATGGACAAATATAGGACAGAACAAGATATTGAAGCAAATGCACATGCACTGTAAAAATGCTGATTATATATAGTGTTTTTTATTTCATATATAAAAACAGTGAATCTGGTTTGAATACAGAAAATGAGATTCGGTCCATTATTTCTTTCTCTAAGAAAGTAATAGGCATTCTAAATTGATATCGGCCGTTCTTTCTTCTATAGCTACACGCTAGTATGTGCAGATTTAGGCAAAAGAAAAGAGAGATATTATTATTAAAAGGATCTATATATCCTTCCCTAGAAACTAAATGCTTCTTTCCCCTCCCTCTCTCCAATTTTCGCTTGCTCCCATATTAGGATGTGGGCAACCGGTGTTGGAGCCCAGGCCCCTCTTTACCACCGATCCTTACGAGTCCATAGCGGATTCGAATACAGCCGTGTCCTTCTCTAAATGGAGTGGAGTTACCCACAGCAACCGTCATCCAATGGACAAAATTATTGCCCTAAAACTCACAGCTATGGATCTGCACGACCCCATTTGATCTCCTCCTCCCAACACTTTGTCATTTCTCCTCTCACTTGATAATTAAGGAAACAAATTCCTCTTCAGCTATAGATTACCTCTCCTCTGTCCCATATCTACATCCGCATCAACGAAAAGAGAGAATCCGAAGCTCTAATCCCCACGGTCCTGCAAGTGGACAAGATGCACATCAACATCAATAAAAAGCAGCAAACCCTAAAATCTCAAACTTCCAGAAATGAAAACAAGAATACAATTTTGTGTCAAGACCGCAAACCTAAGCCTCGGCGTGGTAGAGATCACTTTTCGCCCGGTTCCTCTGTATCGCCACCACAGAACACGTGAGAATCCGTCTCATATTTGGAAAAATCAAGCAAGCGGAGGAACGACAAATTGCCAAGAGGAGGAGAAAGTGGGACCGTGAAGATCCATAGATGTGAGTTTGACGGCAACTAATCTCTCCCTTGGATAACCGCTGCTGTAGGTTACGCCACTCCAGTTGCACAAGGACGCGGCCTCGCTCTAATCTGCATGGACTCTCAAGGATCACCGGTGATGAGGGAACCGGAATCCAACAGTGGCCGCTCAAGATCTTGATATGGGTAAGCGAGGGAAGAAGAAGAGAGAAAAAAAGGGAAAGAAGAGAAACATCGTATAGCGAGCGAGTGTTTAGATGAAGTAATGAAGTAATGCAAATTTATATAGAAAAATTAAAAAATGGATGTTTGCATTTCGTGGGTCAGTCTAGAGATACGGAGAAAGGCATAAAAGTATGGAAATCAATATAAACAGGGTGGCGTCCTTCAAGTAAAATAATAGAATATGTATGTTTCCTTTTATGGGGTTACACTAGCGGACATGTCCCTCGGGATTCCCAGGTAGTCCAAACAGGGTACAAGCACCGACTCTGAACATAGTAAAGACAGGAAGAAGTTATGATAATTTGATGGGGGAGTGAATGAATAAAAAATGTTTGGCAAGTGGGAGGTGTTTAATTTAATGGCATTGAATCAGTAAATAATGTTTGGTGAGTGGAAAGCCCGAGTAGTCATGAGTGATAAATTGATGGGGAGTAAATGAATAAAATAATGTTTGGCAAGTGGGAGGTCTTTAGTTTTTTAACATTGAATCAATAAATAATGTTTGGCATGTCACAATCTGCAGCCATATCAAAAGTTGAGTGATAATTTGATTGGGAGTGAATGAATAAATAATGCTTGGCAAGTGGGAGGCGTTTAATTTGTTGGCCGTGAATCAATAAATAATGGTTGGCACGACGGAAGCTTCAGGCAGGCATATCAAAAGTTGTTCTCATCCGTTGCCACGTTGCTTTACGTCCACCGCAAGTTATTTGCCTAGCTCCCACCTATATATATTATATTATATTTTCAAAATATTTAAAATGTTGTGTAATTTTTGTTTTAAAGAAATAATAATGTTTTTTTAGTAAGATTAAATTGGTTTATTGAAGCTAAAATGAGTAAGGAGTTATTTAGAATTATTGGATTAAAGGATTCATAGGGTTTATTTGTAATAAATCTTTTGAAACTAGGATCTATTTCGAGTACATGCCAAGGATAGTAAGTTTTTGAGAGTGTTTTTCATTATAGTTTTTTTGTTTGGTTATTTTAATATGTGAAATATTTTTATTTCAACCAGTTTTGAGAATTGACCCATATCAATTTCAATTTTACTGTAGAGTTTATAAGAATTAATTATTATTTTATTTATTATTTATTTTTATTTTTATGAAATTTTAAAAATATTTTTTTGGAAAAAAGTTATCACTTTTTATATTATGTTAATATATTAATTTAAAATAAATTTAATTTAAAATAAATTTAATTAAAATTAAAATTTAAGAAATATTTTATGTTTTATGTTATTTAACTTATTCTTATATGTTCCCTATATAATTATAGTTTTGATTAAAAAACTCTGTAAGAAAAAGTTATAACATAAGAAACATTTTCTTTAATTTGAATTATTGAATGTAAATTAAAAAATATTGCAACTCCAAATTAAAAGTTTATAATAATATTGCTGACCAATAAAATATTAAAATCAATAAACATTAGATACCTAGATATATCAATATTTGTATGGAAGTATGGAAGTGCGAATTGAAAAGTTGGAGACCTCCTTGCCGCATAAAAGAATAAATTTATTAATATTCCTCCTTTGAGGGAAATGGTTGTTAATGAACTTGAATGGAGAGTTGAAGCAACTTCATGATTAATTATATGAATATTTGACATGTAAATTATGGTAATACATTTGTTAGTGTAAGATCAAGCAAGAAATAAGATAATTTCATGATTCTTTTATATACCCAAAACATTAATCAAAATGAAAAAAATACAGCTCTAAACCAAAAATATTTGTAATCTTCTGAGAAATAATTTTTTAATAAAAATGATTAGAGTAGAGAAAAATAAAAATAAAAATAAATATAAAAAAAAATAACAATATTGTCCAATGTGCAAATTTAATTTAAGAATTAAGCACTCTTGGTTGACGGATAAGAAGCAATGAATATTGGGATTTGCCCCTCGAAAGAGATTTTTGTTAATAAAAAACAAATGGAGAAATGAGACCAAATTTTAAATTTGTTAATAAAAACCAAATGGAGAAATGAAACAAAATTCTAAATTTTCTGAAACATTAATTCAGTTAAGTAGGTGATACCTCAAATTCTAAAAGTAGGTATTCCCAACGGAACTTTCTCTCGAGAAATGAATTGATGTCAAAAGGAAGAAACGTAGTAAACAGGGTTTGAGCATTATTTCCCCATTACGTTTAAAATATGTTTCCCTGGATTATATTACTTATTTTTTAAATATATATTCATAAATTTTATTATATTTCTTTTATGAATGATATTTTAGAATGTGATCTTCTTTCTTTTGATCAATGAGAAATTGCGGTTTTTGTTTTTATTTTTTATTTATGTGAAAATTATAATTATAATTATATAAATATATGAAAATTTTATCACAACTTAATTGGTAGGTAGTAATAATAATATTCATTATTTATTGAGATTTATAAATTTAATCTAATTTAATAATATTATTTTAAGGAAAACTACACTACCTGAAATGACTCATTGGTCATTCATAGTGGAGTATAATTCCACTCTTAGATGCCTTGGGTTTTAGGAAATTAACTTGTTTCTTGATGTCTCGGGAATACAAGCCTTTTAGTCAATAAGAAATAGTTTTAGATTTTGCTATAGGGCCAAAAGGTAATTTTAGATGAGATAGTATAACTTGCAAGATGGCCAACTTCTCTTGTAGTCATCATTGAGGCTTCCTCTAGTGGATTCATGTGCCTTCTAATGGTGTCTAGCCTTAGTGCTTGACAAGAGACTAAACATTACCTCTAGTTGTTGTTTAACCTCTTTCCAAGGAAAAAGTAGAAAAATATATTATTTATATGAAATTAATATTCTAAACTATAAAAGTGATGAAAAATATTTATTAGATTAATCATATTGATAATATAGAGGTATGTGTGGAAGAATATTTTGTAGTAAAAGAGTTTAATCACATGTTGTGGTGAAGATTAAAATGAGCTTTTAGAATTTTTAAATAAAGAAGATGTCATGAATCAAACTCCACAAATAGCATAATAAAATAAGTAACTCCACACTTTCTCAGCGTCAAAGAGAGTCAACCAATGATAAACTAGTGCAAAAGGAACATCCTTTTACAATATATATATAATGCATAAGACAAGATACTTAAACAAAGGAATCTTCAATAATAAAATAATGTGATTATGATGTAACCTACCGTTAAGCTAATTTAACCATAACTAATTAATGAATAAGGAATGAGGGGAAGGAGTGCACATGACGACCTTAATAGGAAATGAAATAGAGGAAGAATATGTACACCACAAAGAGGTAGAGGAAGTTACCCTAAGGTCTATATTTTGTTTAAGGGACATAACTATCATTTTGGAAAGGATATATGGTCTATATTTTGTTTAAGGGACACAATTATCATTTTGCAAAGGATTTAAGGAATATATTTGGAATAGATTGAAGAGATAAATAAGGGAATAAGGGAAATTTTTGACATTAAAAAAACATTATAAATCCCTCAAATTTAATGAATATTCCAAGTGAAGAGAAAGTACCAAATAATTAATATAGAGAAGATAAAGAATTACACAACAAGGAGTTAAGGTACATTGAGGATAATTTTATTTTAGACCATAGGTCAATGCTATGCAATGTTGTGTGGACAATATGAGGAGCATCAAATGAAATGCTTAGAAAAAGTATGGACATCATAACAATTCATGTTTTTCATGAGGTAAGTTCTTCATATGGAGGAATATGGAAACAACATGGGCAATTCATTAATTAGAAAATATTATTTGGTAGGAGTTCATATTTTGGAATTTAAAACCATACCAAATGAAGGAAACATATTTCTTACTATATAAGTCCTGGGAGTGCTTTTATATTAAGGAGGGAGTGATTTTAATATATTAAAAATAAATTTATATTAAGGCTTTTATGATTATTACTTGGGAGGATTTGAATAGTTGGATTAAAACGAGAATCATCTACACTATTTAATATCAATAACGTGGTACTTTTGCTCCATGGATGTTCTATTTTTTTTCTTTTTTTCTTTTTTTATGGCTAGAATCCTCTTTATGGCATGAAAATCTCTCACATCTCCAAAAATATACACAATTTCTCAAGCATTACAAGGCACATTAGCCATAACTATCCCATATCATTTTTTGTGTGTATTCACCCACCAATCTATGACTTATTGAAATTAATGATTTGACTAATACACAAAAAAATGTACTTGGTGGAAATACTTTGTAAAATATCCCTATTTGGTACAAACAAATATAGAATTATTTTCTTATAACTTCTAGAAATCACATTCCCAACCACATAAGTAATATTATGTAAAAATTGGTATACTGATAGCTCAAAATCCAACCTCTCTACAACTATCCTATTTGCTTGGTTTCTCATTGAGAAGGAAAAGTAGAGTCATGGTTTGGGTATCTTCACATGGTATTTATGCACAATCTAATATCATAGCACATGGGTTCATATTGGGGGAATAAAAATAATTAAAATATAGTTCAATATATTGAATGGTATTGAGGGGTAATTATCCATCTATTGTGGATATTCCACTAGAATAGTTTGTCACAATAGATTTGATGAAAATATTAAAAAAATTTCTGTGAAGTTCAATTTCTTTTAGCTATGAAATTGTTTAATTACTATTTTTTGGCTTAAATATATGAAATAGTTGAAATGTGAAAAAAAATAAACACACACACACCACAAATAAACAAAACATTTTACCATGTGAAACCCTTAGGGGAAGAAACTCATCTAGAAGGTGATGTTGCTCTGCCCTTTTCTAGTATGGACATATGCAAATACAAAAAAAGAGGTAGACTTCGTGGAGTTACTTGAGATTGTGGTTGCTTAGGAAGCTACATAATCTTATCCCCATCTATTCTTCTCACTAACATCTAAATCATGCCCACTCTACTCAAACATGGAACAAATACAATAACATAGAATGGAAACATTTCTCCTCCTATTGGTTGAATATTTAACAATCGTTGATAGTCATCTAGGGTTAAGGTTTTAACCTATTCAACCCTTAATTAGAGTTTTGGATTTAACCTTCTAGAATATTCTTTAAAGTCAATATGTGGCTAGCCCAATATGCATGATTAAGGGAGGATGATGTGATATCCTCTTGTACCATGGTGGTCAACATGGTAGAACAACTTGTAAGAGGAATAACCTTTTTGTACAAGGTTTTCTTGATGCCAATTTCATCATTAGAAAGGTATTTGAATATAGATCAACATTGAGGGTTCCTCACACAATAAAGGAAATATTAGCCCCAAAAAATGTCATTGGATACCTCAAAATGACTCTAAAAAGTTTTAAACCCAAATTTTCCAAACTATGACATCTCGCCAAAATGACCTTGTAATTTGATTCCTCCATTTTTTTCCACTCTGAAAGCATCAAGATAGATTAAAAAAATTATAATAATCCAATATGGATCAACCATTTTTTTTTTTTAACTAAATTATGGTATGCAGATAGGAAATATGGGGAATGAGGTATTTCACCAACCAATTTTTTTTGTGTCTTTATACTACTATCAATAAGTTTTCAATGAACTAAAAAAAATAACTCTAAATAAGTAATGACCATAGATTTCATGATAGGGAGATTTTAAATAAAATATTATCTTGATTAATAAGGAATGTGTTTGATGATTTTGAATGAATTTCAAGTAGCATACTATAAATATCATTTTTTAAATTAGATTCTAGAAACATGTGTAATATATTATCATTAACGTAATAAGGGTAGAAATAATAAAAAGGTATTGAAAATATTGTAAAAAGAAAGGAAATTATATATTTGGTGAAAATAGGGGGGTTATATTGTTTGGAAACATCTACTTAAAGGAGTATTGATAGTATAGAAATGAAATTAAGGTATTCTTTAATAATCCATAAAACCTTATGTTATGCCCTATATTTACTGAGTGAAAAAACACCCCCACATCCCACAATGGCCCTATTGGGTAATGGAAACTATATTTAGTGACTTTTCCTAGAGTTTTGAACTACCTAGGGTTATTTTGACGGTGCATGCCAATGTACTCTACAGATATTTGGAGCTAATGGTATGGAAAATCATTCTATTTACGTTAAATCTATTATTGAGAAATGAACTAACAATGGAAGTAATTCTTATATCATCCTTTTTCCTTAGAACAACTTCAAAAAGAGGTATTCAAAAGCTTTATATCAAAGGATAGTTTAAGATACTTATACATTTATAAAAAAAAAGAATAGACTATAAAGTTTAACATTGATCCTAAAGATGGATAGATGGAAAGAGAAAGTAAATTCACTTCTAGATAAATGTTGCAATCCTGTTTTCAAACAGCTAGATATATAGAGGTATATAGACTATCAAAGTATGCTTTACTTATCTAGGAGTGTCTTTAATATGAATTTTAATTGAATGGAGAAGTATCCCTACCATAAAAGGTTCAATATTAATATTGGTTTTCAATTGAAAAAATGAGGAAATCCTATTTATGTGTTGTTTTGGATGGCTCCTAAAGCTAACCTATAGGTCATTTTGTCATTTTTTCATGTATGCATTCTTTATCCTAGCATCTAATGTCTCGTAGGAATCAAGAAGATATAATGATGACACATAGGATGCATATATGTTATTCTTTATTGATCGTGATGATGAAAATGTAGAGAACTATATCTCTAGTAGTATCCAATGCAAGGAATACACCACCAAAAAGAGGTTTCTAGTGTTATAATATTATGGAAAATTATGAAAATGACATTTGCTAAAACTTCTATTAATAGGATATGTTTTAGTGGAGGATAATTTGTAACACACCAAACGCCTAATGTCGCTTTAGAATTATGGGGTGCCATTGGGCTTGATATTAAAAGTTTATTATGATCATGTGGTTATCAAATTGTGTTAGGTCCCTATAATACTAGTGATGCCCCATTACTATTGTAGTTGTATCCCTTATTAATATTGTTGTGCCCCTATTGTCCCCATATTGTTATTTTTGTGCCTTTATATTATTATTGTTAGGTCGGCTTGGTTATATTGTGACCCCTTAGACTCTTATATATAGAAAGGAGGTTTTTTCATTTGCATCATCAAAGAATTGTTAATTTATGTAATGTAAAGGAGGTTTTCCCCTCAAAGAGGCTAAATTCGAAGGTGTTCATCTATCTTTTCTATCTTTTTGTGAGTTGGTTTCATAACATTTGGTATCAAAGCTTTGAATTCTAGGGTTTCGCTGCTCCAAACAGGTCATCATGGAATTTGTGCTATAACTTTTTTTCTGCGACGTTTCAAACACTAAAAAAAAAACCTCCATTTGGGCTGAAATCGTTATGAACCTCGGGTCTGAATTTTAGAGCTTTTCGTGCTATATTTACGGAGATATGATCTGAGGAAGTTGGCCTTTTTGCAGACTCCTGAATTTCATTCCAAACAAGTGACCTGTGGAAAATCGTCATAACTTATGTTTTGAGCATCAGATTGAAATTTCATAAGAAGTAACAAAAAGAGGATGGACTATATTTTCTTATGTATATTTTTCAGAGACTAAGGTCAAAACAATGACAAGTGGCACTTCATACAAGTTTGCTCTTCTGGAAAGGTCTATAATCAGGCCATCTTGGGAGATTGTGCATAACTCTGCCTTGGAGAATCTAAATTCGATCAGACTAGTGGCATTGGAAAGAGGACACAGAGGGTTACTGTAGGTCACAATTTCAGAACTAGATGATCTGAAATTACAGAGATACATCAGATTCAATATCCAGCTCCTACAAAGTGAAAACATGTGTGTAGTTTTTTTTAATTTTGCATAAGCTTGGTTTAAAAAATTAGTTTGAAGGAATTCAAAGGGCATAGTAAAGCATTATTATTGGTAACTGATGCCCCGAGGAAAGAAAATGCAAACACCTAGTAAGAAACCTGAAAGCTCTAGCGTGACTCATGAAGAAGAGGAAGAAATGCAACATGATATATCAAAATTACGAGACCAAGTGAAACAAATGTCACTCACAAAAAAAGTAATAGAATCTAAGATGGATGGCTTAAAGAAAGATGTAGAAGCTAAGATGTATGGCATGGAAGCTAAGATGGATGGTTTAAAGAATGGCATGGAAGCTAAGATGAATGGCATGGACGCTGAAATGGATGGCATGGATGATAAGATGGAAGAATTGAAGATAAATTTGAATAAGTTGCTACAAGAAATGGTCACTAATAGTGAAAGGGTAGTAAAGGAAACTCGTGATGAGAACAAAAGAAATAATAATCATGATTTCATAGACTCTAATGTTGGATCGAAGACCCACCATATTCCAAAAATCGATATGAGGAAGTTTGATGGCAAGGATCCCACAACATGGATACTACAGATGGAGCAATTTTTCGATCTCCATAATGTGCAAAACACACAAAAGGTACGTATTGCAACTTTATATTTGGAACCAAATCAGTTTGTATGGTATTGATGGCTTTGCTCTCATAAACAAATTGTCACTTGGGCAATTTTTATGGAAGAAATGACAGCACATTATGAGGATACAAAAAGCAACACATTTTTTAGCCAATTGATAAGTCTCAAACAAAAGGGTTCAATGATGGAGCACATTTAGGAGTTCCAAAAATTGAACATAAGGGTAAAAGATATTCCAGAGGAGCATAGGATTGATGTGTTGATAGGGACTTTAAAGGAGAATATCCAACATGATGTTCACCTTTGGGAACCTGATTCATTGGAGAAGGCATTCAGGTTAGCAAGAAAAATGGAAAGCAAAACTATGGCAACTGGGAAGCCTACCACTCATAACTATAAAGATGGAAGTGTTGTTGCCCCTAGCCTTCCACAACCTATAAGGTTGACACCACAACAATTGGAAGAAAAAAGAGCAGAAGGGATTTGTTACAGTTGTGATAGCAAATACACTAAAGGTCATAAGTGTGCTGAGAAGAAATTATTCTACATAGATTGTGAAGAGGAAGAAGAAAAGGAACAAGAAAGGTCAAAAGAAGAGGATATACTCCAGGAATAAATCCTAGTTAAAGAAGAATGAATCCGACCATATCTTGGAATGCATTGGCTGGAATTACCACTCCTCAAACCATCAAGATAGAAGGACATATCAAGAAGAAAAAGGTAATAGTGTTGATTGATTCACGAAGTACCCATACTTTTATTCATTGTAAGATAGCAAAAGAATTGAAGTGCTTCCTATATCTAGCACCAGAGTGTCAAGTGATGGTTGCAAGTGGAGAAATGATAAATTTCTCTTGAAAGTGCCATAATATCAAGCTATCCATGGGATAATATGTATTGAATAGCCCAATGCTTTCCATTCCAGTGGGAGGTGTTGATGTTGTACTAGGAGTTCAATGGCTACAATCCTTGGGTACAATAGCTTTTAACTTTTAAGAAATTTTCATGAAATTTTATGTGGAAGGAAAGGAAGTTGAATTAAGGGGTATTGCAGGGAAAACGAGAAAGATAATCAACTCTAATGGTATGACAAAGGTTCTAAAAAAGGAACAACGAGGTGTAATTGCACAATTATGTTTGCTAGATGTTTCCACATCGAAATCATCTATTTCTCCAGATCTCCAAAAAGTCTTGGGCAATCATTCCAAGGTATTTGAGACTCCCAAAGGTCTCCCACCTATTCGTGATCATGATCATGCTATTCATTTGATTCCAGGAAGTGTTCCTCCAAACATCAGGCCGTACAGATATCACTATTCCCAAAAGAGTGAAATTGAACGTATGGTTGTAGAAATGCTAGAGGCTAGTATAATTCAACTTAGCCAAAGTTCTTTCTGTGCTCCAGTAGTATTGGTGCACAAGAAGGATGAATCATGGCACATGTGTCCTGATTATAGGGAGCTCAACAAGCTCACTATTAAAGGTAAGTTTCCCATTCCTGTCATTGATGAATTATTGGATGAATTGCATGGATCAATTTACTTCATTAAGTTGGATATTCGTTCAGGATATCATCAAATTAGAATGAAGACTGAAGACATTCCGAAAACAACATTTAGAACTCATGAGGATCACTATGAATTTTTGGTCATGCCTTTTGGCCTTACCAATGCACCTTCTACATTTCAAGGTTTGATGAATTCCATTTTCAAACTCTTCCTTAGAAAATTTGTGTTAGTATTTTTTGATGATATACTAATCTACAGCAAGTCTTGGAAGGATCATGTTGAACATGTTGACAGGGTGCTACAACTATTGGAGGAGAAACAATTATATGCAAAAAGATCTAAATGTTTCTTTGGAGTACAAGAGGTGGAATATATGGGTCATATTGTATCTCATGAAGGAGTTAAGGTAGACCCTAGAAAAATTAAAGCCATTAAGGAATGGAAAACCCCCACATCCATAAAGCATTTGCAAGGATTTCTCGGGTTGACAGGGTATTATCGCAAGTTTGTTAAGAATTATGGGAAAATAGAAGCACCTCTAACAACATTATTGAAGAAAGATGCATTTTCATGGACTCTAGAAGCAACAAAGGCCTTCGAACATCTTAAAGAGGCAATGTGCCAAGCACCGGTCTTAGCTACACCAGACTTCACAAAAACCTTTATTGTGGAATGTGATGCTTCAGGAAATGGAATTGGTGTTGTTTTAATGCAATATGAAAGATCCATTGGTTTCGAAAGTCGTCCAATCAAGGGAAGGTATTTACACAAAGCTATTTATGAGAAGGAAATGTTGGCAATACTACATGCACTTAAGAAATGGCGACCCTACCTAATGGGAAGACACTTCAAGGTAAAAACGGATCATGATATCCTTAAATACTTCTTAGAACAAAGATTATCCTTTGAAGAACAACAAAAATGGGTCACAAAGATTTTGGGTTATGACTTTGAAATCATCTACAAAAAAGCGAAGCAAAATGTTGTGGCAGATGCACTTTCAAGAAAGGATGAGGATGTGGAAGCATTGTTGTGCGCCATCTCTATTATCCAACTAGATTGGATAAATGAATCAGGGGAGGAATGGAAGAATGACGAAGAAGTATGGGCACTTATTCGAAAGTTACAACAAGATTCCAGTACATTTGATACATTTAGCTGGAAAAATGATTCGTTATGGTACAAAGATCGCTTATACCTCTGTAAGAATCCCCAACTCAAATGAAATATTCTTCTGGAATTGCACACTTCTCCCTTAGGAGGGCACTCAAGATTTTTAAAAACTTACCACAGGGTTAAGAAGGAATTTTTTTTGGATGGCCTTAAATCGGATATTCAAAAGTTTTTAGCGGAATGTTTGGTTTGCCAACAAAATAAAGCTGAAACAATTAAGACACCACGTCTATTACAACCTTTATCCATTCCAAGCGAACATTGGGAGGAGGTTTCAATGGATTTTATCACAGGTTTACCCAAGTCTGAGGGAAAGAGTGTCATCATGGTGGTAGTTGGCAGACTTACCAAGTATGCACACTTTTGTGCATTATCACATCCATTTAAAGCTAGTATAGTTTCTACTGCATTTATGTAAACAATTCAAAAGCTACATGGAAACCCAAAGATTATTGTAAGTGACAGAGATCCCATTTTTACTGGAAATTTTTGGACAGAATTATTTTCTTGTCTTGGTACTCAGTTAGCTCATAGCTAATCTTATCATCCTCAATCTGATGGGCAAACTGAGATAGTAAACAAATGTTTGGAAGGATATCTTCGCTGCTTTGTATCTAATAAACAGACACAATGGGTCAAATGGTTGCCTCTGGCTGAATGGTGGTATAACACTTCCTTCCATACTGCAACAAAAATGACTCCATTTATGGCACTTTATGGATATCAGCCACCATCCATCACATCATATTTAAGAGAAAATTCAAAGGTTCAAGCAGTGGAACATCACATCGAGCATCAACAACAAGTTCTCCAACTCTTAAAGGATAACCTCGTGTTGGCGCAAAATAGAATGAAGCAACAAACAGATCAACATTGCAACGAAAGAAGTTTTGATGTAGATGACTGGGTATTCCTACGACTACAACCATATAAACAAATGTCCCTCAAGCAAGCTAAGAAGTATAATAAATTATCACCAAAGTATTATGGTCCGTACAAGGTGTTGCAAAATATTGGTACTATGGCATACAAATTGGAGCTTCCTGCAACTTCTCTAGTGCACCTAGATTTCCATGTTTCATGTTTAGAGAAGGTTATAGGCGACAAGCTCCTAGTTCAAACAATATTGCCAGAACTTGACGAGCAAGGAAAAATTATATTGGAACTGGAAGCAGTCATAGAAACAAGAACTCGATAGCTACGAAATTGATCTATTTCGGAGTATCTCATCAAGTGGAAGAACTTATATGCTGAAGATTCCACATGGGAGGATGAGAATTTTATACAAAAGCATCCAGAACTACTCAAGTGTTGAGGACAACACTTTTTTGAAGGAGAGGGGCATGTTAGGTCCCTATAATAATAGTGATTCCCCCATTAATATTGTAGTTGTATCCCTTATTAATATTGTTGTGCCCCTATTGTCCCCATATTGTTATTACTGTGCCCCATAGAATCCCTCTATTTTTATTTTTGTGCCTTTATATTATTATTGTTAGGTCGGCTTGGTTATATTGTGACCCCTTAGATTCCTATATATAGAAAGGAGGTTTTTTCATTTGAATCATCAAAGAATTGTTCATTTATGTAATGTAAAGGAGGTTGCCCCCTCGAAGAGGCTGAATTCTAAGGCGTTCATCTATCTCTTCTATCTTTTTGTGAGCTGGTTTCATAACAATTTGCCTCTTTATTTTGACACCTCAAATCATATTTATGATACCCTTTCTCATTGCGAGTTTTCCAACAGTATAAATTTCATTTTGTTTTGACCTCCAGGCACAAAGTTATGCCCATTTGAAGATTTATCTCCCGTAAGGGCCACAATATCCTTTGTATAAGTCACGTGGCTAACTATTGATGTGCTTGGCCATGTGGTGCACCACACTGGTCCAAATCCACTAACAATTTTCTATACTAGATTCCCTGACATATCAATGGTTCTCATTGAATACTCCTTATGCAAACCTTTGAGGTTCTGGTAGTCCTATATGTTGAGATAACAAAAATACTCAATATATTGATATGCATGATATATGACGTGTTGAAATCGTCTAAGGATACAATATAACTAATAGGTTGATATGGTTGATACATAAATATAGCCAATATCCCAAGATGGAATACTAGGATATCAGGAATTTGGTGAAATATTCTATAAAAACAAAATTTCACAATTCTTGATATGTAGATGGGTGAGCTGCTAGATGAAGTTACCAATTCATATTTCCAGACTAGGAAGGTAACTCCCAATTATATTATTTCCATTAATGAGAACAGGAAGAGTGGGGACCTTTAGTATTCTAGTTCCAAGATCTTTTCCCATTACAACTATTCAAATTTCTCTATTTACATATTTACATATTTTTTCCCAATTCGTGAGGATTATGTTCCTAACATTCCCCCCTTTAATCCAAAGGGGTGTCTATGATTCCAAGCATTATTTTAAATATTTCAAACTTTTCTCTCCCTAGTGCTTTGGTGAAATGTTTGCAATTCATTCATTTGTGGAATAATGTCTTAGGTGAATAATCTTGGATTCTGCAAAATGTCAAATCAAATTATACTTTGTGTTAATATGTTTAGTTTGGTCATGCAATTTTCCTTTCTTGGATAATTTAATTGCAAAATTTTTATCAATCAGAAGAGGGGTAGATCTCACCTATTTCTGTTAAAAATATTCAAGAATTTTCCTAATCCAGACAATCTCCTTGGTTTCTTCTACAGGTTGCTACATATTCTTCCTTTGTTTTGGAATATGCCAAAACTAACTATTTGTGTGACCTCCAGGATACAACTTCTAATCGAAGAATCATAACATAGATTTATGTAGACACTCAATTCTCCTTATCTCCATCAAATTATGAATCAAAATATCCAATCAAGCTAAAGCCATCCACCTGTGAATATTTGAGTCCAAAGTCTTGATTTCCTTTCAAGTACCTTAGAACTATTTTTGCAGTAGACCAATGCCCTTCACAAGGCTTTTGCAAACCTGGAAAGGATTCAATAATAAAATAAATATCCAATCTAGTAGTGGTGAGGTAGATAAAACTTCCCACAAATTGGCGTTACTTAGTTGCATCCTCAAATTCATTTGTTTCTTTAGATGTGAGATTCAAATTTTATTCCATTAGAGTGGAAATTTTTTTGCATTCAGCCATGCCAAACTTTTTTAAGAATTCTCCAATGTACTTCTTTTGAGAGAGGAATATATATCTTGGATGTTGGGCCACTTCAATGCCCAAGTAGTAATGAAGGTGTCTGTAATATGTCATCTTAAATCCTTTCTTCAATTATTTCTTTATGGATGCAATTAGTTTACATTGTTTCATGTTATCAACATATCACCTACATATACCACAAGATAGACAACATTTTTTCCAAATTTCTTGACAAATAAAGTTGCACAATCAATATTACAGTGTCCAAAATTTAATTTTAGAAGATGCTCAGTCAAGTTTTCATACCATACACACGGTGCTTGTTTTATGCAATACAAGGATTCGATGAGTTTGCATACTTTTTTTTCTTGTACCTCAAAACAAAACATTTTGGTTGAGACATTTCTTTCAATAATTTATTCAAGAAATTAGTTTTTACATCAATTTAATGAACTTTCCATCCACCCCAAGCTGCAAAGGAAAAGAGAGTTTGGATGGTGGCCTATTTTGTTATGGGGGTGAAGGTCTCTTGATAATCAACATATTATTTCTATGAAAATCCTTTTTCCATGAACCTTGCTTTCTTCTTGTCAAGTGAGACATCTAATTTATATTTTTTCTCGAAGTCCCACTTGTAGCCAATTGGTTTTCTTCCAAATGGAGGGTCTACCAACTTCCATGTTCCATTCTCTATGAGAGCATCATACTCCTTCTACATTGCTTATTTCCATTCATAATGAGAAGTAAACTATTTAAAGGAAGTTGGTTCAAAATTAGTAGACAAATTTGATTCACAATCACAAGAAACATACATATCATTAACTGAATTAGAATCATCTACATCACCTCCCTTTTGTCTAGTGGAACTTCAAGTTCCTTTCTTTCCAACCTCATAAGGATGAACACTTTAAAGTTTTCTAATGATCCATTTCGGAGGAAATTTTTGAGGTTGTATAGGCTTCTCTATTGATTGATATGGGGTTTCATTAAGATTTAGCCTTCCAATCCTCTCAATCACATCACTCAAAGAGTATTCTTGATTTGAAGAAGTGGATAAAACTTCATGAAATGGAGATAGTGCTCAAGAAGGAGATTCCATTGATTGATCCAAGATATGGACCCCCCCTTCAAGATGTGGAATATCATTATCAAATTCATGTTATGTTTTTACATGATTGAATCTATCCAAATGATCAAGTTGTCGCTCAGCAGTATTGTCAGTATTGGAAGACTCAAGAAAAGTAACATCTCTATAAAATATAAATTTCTTATTTACCTCATCATAGAGACGATATGATTTGGTGGTATCTAAGTATCCCAAGAAGATTCACTTTTGACTCCTTGCATCAAACTTTCTTCTTTATTCCTTGGGAATCAAGGCATGATAGTTGGAACCAAAGTTCCTAAGATGTCTTACTAAAGGAATGTGGCCATACCACATTTCACAAGGAGACTTATTTTTAAGAGCATGAGATGGGCATAATTTTTTTATATACACTGCACATATAATTGAATTAGCCCAAAACATCATCTTTACATTTTCAAGAAACATCATTGAGAGAATAATATTTAAGATAGTCTTGTTCATTCTTTTAGCTTCACAATTATGTTGAGGATTGTATGGCACAATTATTTGATGTAGAATCCCATGTGGCAAAGATCGTTTTGAGGTTCATTAGAAGTATATGATTTTCCATTATCAGTACAAAGAGGGACGATATGTGATTATGCATCATTTTCAATCCATGCATGAGAACTTTAGAAAGTTTCAAAAGTTTTTTATCTACTCATTAACAAGTATACCCAACACATTTTGGTGTAATCATCAATAAACTTCATCATATATTTATTTTCATTTGTAGATGGAATAGGCATAGGGCCACACAAATCAAAATGAATTAGTGCAAGCTTTTTACATTTTCTGGAAGCGGAATAATTAAATGGTTAATTGATATGTTTTCCTAGGATACATTCATCACATTTCTTTAGTTTCCTTGTAATAGCTAGAAAACTAGAAACATTGTTTCTTTTTAATAAACAAAGATTGTCATAATTAAGATTTCCAAATATTGCATGCGAAAGAAGACTAGATGAAAATGCATCTTCGCTATACTAAGAAATATATGTAAAATTCTATGCATGAGAATATGTTCCTTGTAACTTCAACAACATTTCTTCGTATATTCATGAAAATTGTGTTTTCTAGTGCTTTCTTTATCTCTACTTTGCCATCAAAGATATGGATGGACTGGCCTTACTAGATAATATGAGCAACGGACAACAAGTTTCTCCACAATTATGGAAGGTAAAGTACATCATGTATAAAAGTCAAGAAATCTAAGAAATTTAGGCATGATGGTGCCAAGTCCAAATGGCTTGAGAATTGACTTATCTACAATGCAAACTACTCCATCTGCATTGTCACTGAAGTCTTCAAAGAAGTACTTCTAGAAGGTCATGACTCATATGGCAGGTTGCACCTATATCAATTATCCATGCATCTTTCCAAGAATAAAATGAGTATGAAATAGATCTTTAGTTACTCCAATATTGTAATGGGAATCAATATAATGAGAAAATTCAGGTGGTTTACCTTTTGCTAGATCCAATGTTTTACATTTTTCTTCTTTGCGTTCTTCTCTATTCTTTCCCAATGGATTTGGTATGTGGATGAATTATGTCCATCTCTATTACAATGAATGTATTGGAGGTCAAATTTTCCTCATTGATGGTTTTTACACCCCTGCATCTATTATTCTTCCTTCTACATCCTCTTCTACCACCTTGCCCTCTAAAAGAGTCTTATGATTGATTATTCTCTTTCTATGCAATGAACATTGATTCTTTAGGGGATTGAGAATTTGTATTCCTCTTCCCAAAATATTTCTCCCTTCTTACAAGCTTCTCCACAAGAGTGTAAAACGTAGTGTCCTTGAGTTGGGCATTAGCTTATAAAGATTCAACATAGTGAGAGTACGTAGCATAGGGGGGGCTATAAAAGGATGTGAGGGGGATGTCCATTTTAACTCCAGTGGCTTCTAAATCATGCATGATGGCTATAATTTCTGTAAATAGATCCATGGGGTCATTTTACTTCAACTCAAAGTTGAAGTGCTTGATCATCAATTGAACTACTTCCAATTATGAGTGTGATTCATATAAATATTTCATTTTTTGCAATCCATCATATGTATTTGTAATTGGAATAATATGATGAGACACCTTTTTACCTATAGAAGCAACAATTAAGGAATATGTCTTGCTATTCTTGTTCACTCATATGGCGAGTTCTTTGTCCAATATACACTTGATAGGTGCATTTTCATCTTCTCCTTCATAGATTCATTTACATAAATCATTAAAGATAAGGGCATTCCTAATAATTCTCAGCCATTATTTGTATTTTTCTTTTCCAATGATTACTAATCCAAAAATGGATATGAGAGAATGCATCTTAAACAATTTTTTAGTTGTGGTAGCAAGCAAGAAATTGACCAGGTAATGAAAGGTTGCACAAAGTTTCACTAGTTTAGGGAGCAAACAAAATTATGTGTGAAATTAAAATTGGTAGTGGCTACAAGATCTTTGATGAATCCAAATTTTTTGAGTAATGATATTTGTTTTAGGATTCTATGGCCAAAACTTTTTCACCCACTTTGACCTCTCTTTGATATGCAACATCCACTCGGCCCTCAAATGAGCTCTTGAGTTGGATCTGACAACAACAGTGTGAGCCAACACTTTTGCTAAAATCATATATATAAGTTAATATATCTATATATGTTACAAAAGAGGCTCTTGGAAATTATGGATTCTTGTCCCACCAGCCCTGCCATGGGAAAAAATAGAAAGAGAGAGAAAACATGGTTGGAAAGACTACAAATCTAAGAGATATAATAGGTGTCTGCTATGAAAAATGCACAAGAAGGTAGAAATGGAAAAGAACCAATGAAAATTCAAAAAGGAATTACTGATAACGATATAAAATATAACTCCTCATCGCCTAGCTCAAAAAGAAGTGGAAAACACTTATTTGGTTCAATTACACTTATTTGGTTCAATTACACTTGTTGTAAACTAATAACGAGTAAGCCACATTCCACCCCCACCATAGTTTCATCTACACTATAATCTTTCTTAGTGTTGGTTGCCCCTGTGCTAGATGTGATAACTTAAGGGAAGATTCACTCAGGGTTCATAATGTTCAAACAACATGGAAACCATGAAGGGCCCTCTCCCTTGTACATAGAAAAAACATTTCTAGACCTTTTGATTTCTAATTTATGACCATATAAAGCTCAAGATAGGGTCTATTTCGGCCTATTATTATTCATGGTATGGCCAATCCAATTCGATACTACACAAAGTGACCCCTTCATTGAATCCGAAATTTGTCTACAAATTATTCTTGTGTTGTATGTGATACCTCCAACACAATATGTAGGAAATTATTATGGCCCCTCACTCAAAATTAAGGTTTTGGTATTGATGTCCTGATGAATTTGACTTTCACCTGACATAGTTTACTATATTCTTAGATGTTTCACTATCTCTAGTTTCCTACTATTTACTATCACCTGGTTAGGTACTCTTGGGTTTTTTCTCCTCTCCACCTAGTGTTCTCCAAACACACACACCACCCTCTCTCTCCTCACATTTAAAACTCTCTATATTCCACCTATACATTGTCCACCTTCTCGAATTGGTGAACCTTCCTTATGTTATGTGAGCACTAACATTCTGTAGAAAGAGGGTACATAGCTCATACCCTTAAAGGAAGTACAATACCACTTCCCCCATTCTTCATAATTATTGGAAGTTCTGGTAACTCGACTACAAAATAAGGAAAATAAAAACATTAATTCAAGAAGATATTAAAATTCCCAATCCCCCCTTACAACTTTCCCCTTAACCAATCTCCCCTACCAGGGATTGAGATCTCTATTTCTTTCCCCCCTTCTTTAGATTTATAAATATATTAATAAATGTATAATGAAATTGTTTTAGTTATTTGAAAACTTTACATTTATGTGCTCTATGTGTATAATTAACATAATTAAACACAATATTAGTGGATATAAATGACTGGGGTTTTATAATATTGTTTGTCTTAAGGGAATATTATCCTAAATGTTCTCACCAACCTAGGTGTCATCTTTAGTAGAATTACACCATATCATGTGCCAATTTTACATTGTAGCAGAATGTAGATTGCTCTCTTTTATCTCTACCAACATTGTTCCTCTTGCACATCAACATCATATTCTTATTGATTTCCTTTCGTGTTGCTTCAACAATGATATTTTTCTTCACTATCTAGTCACTTATAGTCTTATGGTTTTCCATTGAATGCGTTCATTAGAAACCAATAGCACATATGTGATATGATCATTTTCACATAAAATCATTAATTATTCTCCATACAAAATATGAATTTCCACAAAACAACATGCATTTCAACTTAATGTTGGGATCAAGCAATACTATTTCGGGGGGGGGGAGGAGGGGGGTTGAATTAGTATTGCATGAAATTTTACAATAATATGGATTTTTAAAACTTAAAACAATTAATCAAAATATGCAACAATGAAAGCACAATTAATACAATACAAGAACACTAGAATTTTAGGTGGAAACCCTCCAGGGGAATAAAACCATTGTGCTACTTTGCTTATTCTCTTTGAATATAAGCCAATCTTCTCTTTTACATAAATATGATAGCCCTAACTAGATATAATCAACCTCTCCTCTATATATATTCTACCGGTCACTACCAACAAGGAGTCACCACCCATAAAACAATTTAGCAAGCCCCGACTTGCTTGAGGCTACAACCTATACAAATATAATTCTGAAAATATATCCAAAGACAATGCAATCTTTTTCTCTCGAATTATAAAAGGAATAACTTACAATGAATAATTACGAAGCCTACAAAAACTCCTTTTGTTGCCTCTTGAAAGTGCCTCAACAAATGCTATAGCATGGAGAAAAATATTCAACACTTCCTTCACTACAAATCTCCATACCCTACATAAAACTATGATTAAAACATGCAAAACAATCCTTGATATAATTATGATATTCTTCAACAAGTTACTATAGGCATACTATGAAAACTACTTCACTCATAATTTTCTCACAATGCCTTACATCACTTCACACACTCAAATGATCGAACCATTCCTTCACAAAGCTTTTTCATATAAATAATTTTTCTAGAGCGATTAAAAATTAATTACAACAAGAAATGGGGATCCAAACACTCATGTTCATACATTATTTATTCTTTTTGATGCATTAAACTTTTTCTCCTTGAATCAATCCACCATCATCTTCACTGAATGATAGATATTTTCAAGATTAATCAAATTCTTTTGATCATGCATTGACCTGGTAGAAATGGATACCATGGGAGATTACCATCAAAATTTCTTGAGGTTTTTCTTTTCACAACCTATAAACAATGATGAGGGCATATAAAGGAAATCCTGGAACAATTTCATTGGAACATTGTGACAAGCCTGTCATTGTGCACGTGGAAACTATGACAATCTTGTGACATACTTTGTAAAATTGGAAACCTCAACAATCATCATCCTATACTTGCAACTCAACTCCAGGAGAACATCATCTAGACCCAAAAACTATCATAACCATGAAAGATAATTCATTAAACTCATTACAAGACATATAAGACATTACATCAAATATTGCTTATTGACATAAATGCCAACACTATAATTCCAACAATCTCCCCATTTGGCATTGATGGAAACTTGTTGAACCAACATGAAGCTAACCTTTAAAGTTGACCTGCTCACTCTCTCCCCCTTTGACATCAATGGAAAAGGGAAATACATATCAATGAGAAATAACAATGCCAACAATGTATGGTTGAGAAAAATAAACGTACTCCCCTTGAAGTGCTACCATGTATACTCGCCTTGATTCATTGAACACTCTCACCATGCATAAGTTAAAACCATTCTCCTTTGAAGAGATAAAAGGAAGAAAAAAAACCAATACATTTGCATTGAAGCATGTGGTACCAAACAAACACCATTGACTTTGACAACATTTTTGTAGATGATTGAGGCAAACTTTGACTACCTTCCAACTCCATAGAAACATCTTAATTCCTTTGAAAAGGTAACACTCCTATTTGTTTCCCATGATGCTCAAATAACTCCCTTAAAAGAGGCTTGGTAAAAATATCTATGATTTTCTCACTAGTGGCCACATACTCCAATATTACAACTTGATTAACAACCTGATCTCATAGAAAATGATATTTAATGGGGATGTGCTTTTGGAGTATAGAACATAATTTTTAGAAATGATAATCGAACTAGTGTTGTCAACCAATATAGGAATAGGATAAACATATTCAACTTGCATATCTTGGAGAGGAGAGTTTGCTTCATCCGAAGGATTTGCGTGCAATATGTGGTTGTTGCTACATACTCGACTTCAGTAGTAGATAAAGAAATTGAGTTCTACTTCCCACTTTCCCAAGAGACTAAACAACTACCAAAAAATAATGTTTCTCCTAATGTGCTTTTCCTATGTGCTTCTCCATACCAAATTGTTTGAACATATCTCTTAAATACCTGGATTGGGAGATGAATATAACTTGGTTTGTTTACATAACTGTAGCCCAAGGAAGAATGCCAACTTCCCTAACATACACATTTCATTTTTTTTTTCATTTCTTCAATAAACTTGTGCCCCATTTCCTCCAAATCACTTCCAAAAACGGTTTCATCTACATACACAATAGTAATTAGAAAATCATCATTGTCAAATTTAATGTATATATTGTTGTCCTTTAATCCTCTCTTGAAACCTTGTTTTTGTAGGTACTTTCAAACTTTGCATATCAAGCTCTTGGAGCTTATTTCAAACCATAAAGAACCTTCCTTAATGTACAAACTTGATTTTAGTTATCATATAACTAAAATCATTTTCGTTGTTCTATGTAAACCTCCTCTTCTAACTCACCATTCAATAAGGTTCACTTGACATCCATTTGATAAATCTTAATTTTCTTATAACTTGTAAATTCCAAGAATATTCTAATAACATCTAATCTAGCTACTGGTGCAAAGCTTTCTTCATAATTAATACCTTATACTTGAGTATACCCTTTGCATACCAATGTTGCCATATTTCTTACCAATTTGCCTTCTTCATTTATTTTTTTCTTGTAGATCCATTTGGTTCCAATGATATTCTTGTCCTTTGGTCCTAGTAATAGCTTCCAAGTGTTGTTCTTTATTATTTGGTCTAGCTCCTCATTCACTGCCTTGATCTAATTTCTATCTTCACTATCCTAGTTGGAATTATATGGTTCGACTTGGGATATCAATACAAAGTCTAATTAGTTTGTATTGGTCATCAATCTCATCCTTTTTTGTACTCCTAATGTCTTATTTCCAATGATTTTCCTCTCAAGAATTGCTTCCCTTGTATGTGACTCAAAGGATCCCTCGTTGCTAAGGGAGTATTCTTGTAGGTTTTAACCCTGTATAGAAATTACCTGAATACGAATTATAAAAACAGAAAATAAACACTAACGAGAACGTAAAACATAAAGCAGATATACACATAAATTTTCCCCTAGATCCCAAAACCAGGACTACCAGATTGAATTTTCAATATACTTCTTTCAACGTTACAATACATATATATACATGCCAAAGCATTCAAAAACCCCAATCCATTAACCCTGGATTAGAACATAACCGTAGTTCCCTTGACTGGATCTACAAAATACCATGGGAAGAAAATGATCATGCCTAAAACCATGTGCAAAACCCATGCACAAAACCATAGGTAGGTCCACCTACCCAATATAGGATCCCAAAAAAAAAATTCCTGGGGTGCTTCCCTAGACCTTGTACAAGGGGGCTACTGCCCCCTTGAAACTCCTTGACAGGGGGGGCTATGCACCCACCTATGACCCCCTGTGACCCCCCTACTATGTCTAATGCAACAAAAAAAGGGTGCTGCTACTCCCCCCCCGCACCCAACTCTTCTCTTCTTGTTCTTCTTCTTCCTCAAATGCCACTTTTGATATTCATACTCTATGGAAGCATAATCTACCTCAATTGGTTCTTTAGGATATTTAGATTTGGCAAGATTTCATCCACAAGGACATCAATACACTCCACTTTTTTCTTGGTCCTTATATTATAAGACTTCTATCCTTTTATTTTGAATGAATAACCAATAAAAATACCTTCATCATCACATGAGTCAAATTTTCCAAGATTTTCATCATTCATCTTTACATATAATTTGCTTCCAAAAACTTTCATCTCATCTACTATTGTAGGCCTCCCTTTCCATAGCTCATAAGTTGTCTTGTCACTATTTTTCCTAAGTAGAATTTTGTAATCAAAGTATACTATTGCTTGAACTACTTCTCCCCAAAAGGTAAGTGAAACATTAGCCTCATCCATTATTGCTTGTGCCATATCTTCAATTAACATGTTCTTCCTCTCCATCACACAATTGTTTTGAGGTATTATGGAAATTGAATATTGTCTCTTAATCACATGGTCTTCACAAAATTTTTCCAACTCCTTGGACATATGTTCACCTCTATTGAATCTTAGAAACTTGATCTTCAAATCCTTCTCATTCTCAACATGAGCTTTAAAATTTTGAACCTATTGAAGACTTCTGATTTCTCTTTCAATAGCATGATCTAAGTAGCTCTTCGAGAATCATAAGTGATCAGGATGAAGTACCTTTCTCCTCTTGGACTCTTTTTTCTTGTAGGCCCACAAATATTGGTATGCACTAGCTCCAAGGTTCTTGAAGTTGAATATAATTTAGTCTTGAATTTCACCCTTGCTTTCCTTCCAAACTAACATGATTTTATGACATGAAGTTGTCTAGTTTAGACAATTTTGACAACCGTCTATTTGCTTTAGTTTTTTTTTTAATCTTAAATAGGTTGTCAAAATTCACATGGCCCATTATTCTATACCACAACCATGATTCATCTACCTTTCTCATACAAAATTTAACTTTGGAATAATCAAATAAATACACATTTTTGTCATTTCTTATTGCTTTGTCAACCAATTTTCTAGATCTAACACTTTTGATTTCACAATCTTTATATCTAAAAATTACCTAATAGTAATTGTTGCACATCTAAATTACATTTAGAATATTGTGCTTCAATCCATCAAAGTAGAGCATAGTTTGAGCCTTAGTTTTACCATCCAACCTTACAATCACTTTTCCTTTGATTGGAGTTCAAGCATCATTGCCAGAACTAAAATTTCCTTTCTTGGTCTCTTTTAGATACAAAAAAGTGCTCTTATAACCTATCATGTTCTTGGAGCACCCACTGTTAACAAGTCATTTCTCATATTGATCATGGGTTGACAATGCGAGCCCACATTTTTTATGTCTATTTGATTTCTACTTCAATCATTTTACCACTTTTAATTGAGTTGGTCTCCCTTGAATATGCTACTTGGGAGGACTAGAAAATTTGGATTTGCACTTACTTTCCTTGTGGCTAAAATAATTACATATGAAACACTCGATTTCATCTATTAGTGGAGAGAAATAATTTTACTAATAATAAATGATCTTTTAAGTTTTTGAACAACTCTCATTATAGCGACATATTTTCGAGAAAAATAGATTCATTCTACAATTGATGGTTTTGTTTCGAAAATTAGGGCATGGAAAGCAATAGCCATAAAACAAATTTGGATACCTGATATTATATTTCGAATGAGGGGGAGTTGATTTGATGGACCTTTGTTGCTTCTCTTATTGGTTTTATTATTTCCTTGAATATTTTATATTGGTTGCAATGGACCAATAATTTTTTAATTTCTCTTGTTGTTGGTTGCAGTATTCGCTTGGCTTCCCTTTCCTTTTAGCGCATCTGCATAGTTGGTGCTTAGTTGACATTTTGTATATTGTTGTGAAGTCCAAACCCTATGCTAATTTTATTTTTTGGAGACATTTTAACACTATAAATATCCTTTAAGGCTTCATATCCTTTCACAAATTTTAGATTCAAATCTGCTTGATCTTTTCCTTTTTTAGATTTGATCTCCAGTCAACAACTTCCGCTTCAACTTTTCGACAATTTTTCTCCCAATCTCCTAGTTGACTAGAGAGGGCTTCCTCCTTTATTCCCCCCCCCCCCCCCCCCCCCCTTCCAACTGTTGTTTTAAGTTGGCTATGTCTTCTTCATGAGTTCTTGGATTTTTAATCTCACATATTCTTAGCTTGAGAGACTTATTCTCTGCTTCTAACTCTGTCAAATTATTTTTCTTCTCATTCAACTATTGGATCAAAACTTCTTTGAATTTTTCAAGCTCTTCAAGTTGTCGCTTCAAGGATTCATCAATAGAATAAGAAATATCCTCTTTTATTTTTAGTAGTTTCTTCTTCAACAATTTCTTATTCTTCCTTTCTTTACTCATCTCATCCAATGCACTAACGATCTCTCCTTCATAATATTAACACCTAGATTGACCTTAGGCTGAAGGGAGGCACTGCCACGATAACCACAAACCAAGCTTAGCCAAGTAGCTAGCCCTACTAGGCTAGGAGAGGGCTCCCTACTTATGGAACTCAGTCAAGGTGACTGGTTCAAGTAAGGATTTTACGCTAGGTATAGTAGCTCGAGAGTTTTGATTGGATTTTGTAGAGGTTTTGCTAGATTAGGAGGAGTTGTGTAGTTTAGGTCTAGGAAATTAGGTCAGAAATGCAGGGTGTTCTATGGGGCAAGGTAGACATAGGCTTTAGCACTTTAGGGCTTGATGAGGTGAGATTTTTAAGACTAGTGAGAAGCTAAGAAGGGCATGTGACAATCATGGATCCTTCTTAAATAGTAGAAAACATATAAATGTGAATATTTACCCAAAGCAGAGTAGTGTTGTGATGGATTATGCATATCAACTTGAAAACATTCACTAAGAAGCAGTGGAATTATTAATGAAACACACAAAAAATTATAACATATGATCACAAAAGAAGAAACTGTACTAAAACTCCATACCACATGGATCCAATAAAAATAGCTGCAATACTTATTAGTCTCCTGCCAAACTTCTTACAAAGATGTACAATCAAGGTCTGAGCATCCAACTGAGTCCAACCCTTTACAATGAGGAAGAAGAAGAAGATATATACATTGTTTCAACCTCCTCCCATCCTCAGGGGTTGAATCCCCAAGATGAGGAGCTAATCTAACCAAAACTGAACAAGAAAACAGGAATATAGGCATCTCAACAACTTGCCTCTAAAAGTGAAAAACTGATTCATTTGAGCTCAAACTAACTCCTAAAGCAATGAATCTACCATCTATTACTATTTATCGATCATATTTAACAACCATGACGTCATTTACATAGGTAAATTATCCACCATGAGAGAGAATCCATGAAAAACAGTAAAAAATTCAGAAAATGGTCATCTTGAGCAAAATTGCCCAACACGCAGTGCCATTGGCACAATGCGCAATGCCACTTGCATGTCTCTTTTGGAGGCCTTCCCAGCCTCCAAATTGAGCCCATGATAGCTCATTGGAAAGGTATTAAAGTATAATTTTCAGAACCCCTAGAATTTATACATTTTAAGCTCATTTTACCACTCAAAAAAAGTTTCTCCCAAGACTGCTTCTGTGTGTCTAGAAAGGGGCAGAAAGGTCATTTTTGGGGTGTTTTTTTACCTTTTGGTGAACCAGTTCTGCTCCAAAAACTTTGAAACATTCTAGGGTGCATGTCCTAACTACTCTAAATCCAAAAATGCAAAGCAATTTCCTCATTGGGTGCCCCTAGGAAAAGTGCAGCGCCAGTGGCGGTGCGCTTCTATGCAATTTTCCTGTGTATGCAATTTCAAAATTTGCAAATGATCAAAATTTCTCCAAACTTGTCCAAAATTGGTGTGAAGAACCACCATCATGTACTTTGATCTGCCAAGGAGGCTTCAACTAGAATTCTAAGTCTATCCTCCTCTTTCTTGCCTTTCAAGGCCCATTTTAGCCTAGCTTTCATTTTCTTGACCCTCATGTTGCACATCTTGTTACAGGTCTTGTAATGATAGGCCATGTGTCTTATCATCTTGTTGTATCTGTTAGCCTTCCATAATAACTTCTCAAATTGTAGTTTGACTCTCTCAAGCCAAGTCTCCCGATCATTTTTAATATCCTGCTCAATAGGAGTCAATGTGACTTGTGTCTCTTTGCCACTTTGCCTTTTTGCCTTGAGAATTTCTAACTCCATGAGGACTTGTTTGTCACTCAACTATTTTTTTTCTTGCTCTAAGTATGTAATGACATACTTGGCCCTCTCTAAATTGTTCACCACAGCTTGCACTTGAGCTTCCCTTTCCCGTATGATGATATCTTTGGGGGTTTCTTCGTCTTGAGCCTCTAAGTCAATGATTTCAACTCCATGACGAGTATAATGTTGCTCTAGCTCATCATGCTAACTCAAGTAAAAATCCCTTTCCTCCTCATCATCAAGACTCTACTTTGGCATCTTTTCCTTACCTTTGTGTAGCTACTACACCTGTACCTGTTGTGTCAATGAAGAAGGAAAAGCCCCTTCCACATCCTGTGGAGCTAGCATTTTCCTATGAGCTGATGAAGAAGGCAAGGGCCCTTCCACATCCCGTGGAGAAAAAACTTGCCTATCTACTGCAAATAATCTCCTAGTGCCCCTTTGATATGTCATGTAAACGGGCACCTCAATAGTTCTTGTCTCCTTGGCCTCCTCATTTGTTTTTACTTGTCTAGAAGGTCCTCCTGCTTCTTGAGACAGTGGCGGAGGGATTTGAGGACCCTGAAGATATCATTAGAAATAAAGGTCTCCCACGAGATGTTAAGGAGACTAAGATGATGGAGAACAATGATCTTGATCAGAGAGTAATGATAAAGACTACTCATCTGCTGAGGGTATGGCTTCTTGTGCACATAATGATCCATCTTCTCAATGTTCTTGAACAAGAAATAAGGGAGGTTCAACATCCTCACCCTGGTAAAATGCATGAGAAGCTTGATGTGATATGTGTATAGCCTGGAGAATCGGCCCTCACAAGTGAAATATTTCATGATGATTTTCATCATGGGGACATACTTGTTTTCAAGAAATCTGAAAGGAAACAGTCCTCTTCACCTCGTTCTTTTAATGGGGTTTGATATAAGGCTCATAACAGTGTTCATCTAGGTCCTGGGCCTTGTACCAATTCTCACCAACATTAGGAATCCAGGTTGCATCTGAAATGATGGAAGGTGAGATTGTGAATGTCACCCCAGCAAGAGTGACTTTGTTGTTTTGAAGATGAGCTACAAAGAGTCTGGTGAGCTCTGGGTGGTATTGGACTCTCTCTACTTGTTCACAAAACTCATAGCAGCCAAGATATCTGAAACATGAAACAACCAACTGAGAAGCCTACAATTCCCTAAGGTTTGATGGCTCTTCTCTAATAATCTTTCCTCCCTTATGAGGTTTTATCTCTTGTCTAGTTATCTCTGCTGAGGTATCATTGTCTGTATTTTCTTCCTCATAGTCTCGGTCTTCTCTATTCATGTTTGCAAGGTAAGGTTATACACTCCTAAAAAATGGATAAGGGGAATGAATAGGAGTGTTTTAGGAGTGAAGGGATGTGTTATGGAAGGCTAGAAAATGAAGGGTAAGAAGTGAATTATGAGAGTGAGGGAGAGGGGTTTTAGGATGAGAGAATATAATGAGGGGATATGTATGGAGGGGATATGTAGTGATGTAGAGAAGAGATTTAAGTTTTAATGATAGGTGATGGGGACAAACAGAGGGGTTTAGGGTTTTTAGGATAATATGGAGTGAAACTAGGGTTTGATTTTTATCATGGTAAATTACTTTAAGCCTTGAATTTGCAAATTTAATGACAAAGTAAAGGGAGTATACTTGTTAGAGGGATGAAAGGGTCAATTTAGAGATGAGAGGAAGTTTGTTTAAGAAATTGGAGGGTTTTTGGCTATTCTTCTCAACACGCAGCGCCACCCCACAGATGTGCAGCGCCACCCTCAACGTGTAGCGCCTGTGTAAAAATACATTGGGGAAATTTTCCAGACGTGCAGTGCCAGCCTCTATGCATAGTGCCAAGTCTTCAACGTGCAACACTGACTTGCCTTGCCCAGAAGCGCAGCGCCACTCTACCAACATGCAGCACCAAGCTCCCAATGCCCAAAACTCCCTCAAGCTTGCCTCTTCTTCTCACTTTTTGATTTCTTGTTTGCTAAATGAGAATAATGATCTTTGAAAATGAAATGTGAGGGCTTAAATAGGAGAATATTTTGATTTTTCACTTGAAAAAACCCACTTTTCTAATGTTCCTTGTTCTTTTTCAAAACTCTATTTTAATGCCTTTTCTTATTATATCTTTGCAGGTGGATAAATGCACAATTTGACTTGAATTTTGCAATGTTTCTTTGTCTTGTAGCAAGGAGAGATGCTCAAGTGTAGCTAAGATCAATTATTACATATACTGACTTAAAATTACATATGAAATACGAATAAACTTAAATACTCTGTTTTCACCTCAAAAACATGGTTTTGAGGTGAAAATTACATTAGGTTAAAAGATAATAATTTTTAGTAGCTACGACTTATAAGCCATCATGCTTGATTTATTGACTATCGTCATACCCTTGGTAACCTTTATTTACATTTTAAAATTAGTTTCTTGACCTTGGTGATGAAACCCTAAGACCTAATGAAATCATGCCCTATGACCTAATGAAATGGATTGCAGATTGATTATGAAACCATAACTGAAGACAATCTGAAGAAGGATCAACAAGTATAGTCTATGAGGGAGGAATTTAGATTTGTTTAAGAGAAAAAACAACCATTAGTGGATCAGTATATCATGACCTAATGGAATGATGCAAAATTTTTAGTATGGGACTCCTAAAATGAAAATGGAAATAGTAAATTTTGATCCCTGATGGAAGTATGCAGATATTGACACTAACGTTGGCCTTATTAGGGATGGCAGCTCCTTGGAGGTGTCAATAACACCGTAGACCAAGTGCCCCATCCATTGGGAAATACGGTCGAAACCAAAAAAGTGAAAAATGACTCAATACAAATGAATGTTGACTCTCAACCAAACTGACCCAAAATTTGACTATAAACCAATCAAACTTGACACTAATCATTCAAACTTTATAGCCTTCACTTCAAGCCCCAAGCTCAAATGAAAGTGTACTTGAAACCTTGAAATGGAAATCATACTGGTATATACAATGAAGGTGAAGTAACCTCAGGGAATAGTCTCAAAAATAGTAGTGCTTCAGGAGCCTACCATTCACTAGCCCTCCTGAACAATCCTTACCATCCATTTCCTTAAAAAAAAGGCATTCTCTCTTCGATAGGCTTAGATTTTGTAGGGTCCTTTCCATAGGTTTTCGAACTTGCCATGCTTTCCTTTCTCCTCATTTCATGCATCCACCGCAGCACTACATCCTCCAGCTGAAACATTTTTGCTTTGGTTTTGCGGTCATAGATCTTCCTTATCTTTTCTTGCAACTGGAAAGTATTTTGAGAAACCTCTTCTCTTGTTTTCTGAAGGTGAATCACTTGATTAATTCTTCACTGAATATTATCCTCTTCGTTGCTAGCTTCCTGTAGTAGTCTCATGACTGGGACTGCAAGTGACGTAGGAAATACTGTATCAGTACCATAAACCAACTCAAAAGGTGACATACCTATGGATTTCGTGTTGCTCACTCTGTCGATGCACAAGGCATTAACAAGCTTTCGATGCCAATTCTTCTTATTTGCCTCCAACATTTTCCTAATTATATTCACCAAGGATTTATTTGATGACTCAGCCGATCGATTGCCCTGTGGGTAGTATGCTATGGAATGACCCAATGTAATGTTGTACTTGTTGAAAAACTCCACCATTTTCTTTGACTTAAATGCTACTGCATTATCTGTTATAATCTTGTGAGGGAAACCAACACGAGATAGGATATTAGATTCTGAAAATTGAATAATTACCGTATCTGCGGCCTGCCTTGTCGGAATGGCTTCAATCCACTTGGTGAAGTAATCAATAGCTGTCAAGATCTAGCGATGTTGTGCTGATGATATAACATGGATTTCCCCTATGAAATCAAGTCCCTACTACAGGAAAGGTGCATTTACTTCAACTGGTTTCAAAGGAAGAGGAAGAAACTTTCTTTTTCCTTGAAAAGCTTGCATTCATGGCAACTCATCACTATCTTATACAAATCTTAAAATAAAGTCGGCCAATGATATCCTACTCTTAACACTTTGTTAGCTGTTGTTTTCCAAAACAAATGACTACCACAATCACCTTTATGAAAATCGTGCATCACCCGATGAGCTTTGTCTTCAACCAAACAATTAAGAAGAACCCCTGCCAGATCTTTCCAAGAAAGAGCACTGTTTAAAACGCAAAATTTTGCTGATTTGAGTTTTAGTGACATACCTTTGCTTCTTGACATTCCAAGAGGTGGTGAAAGATGTTGAAGAAGATAAACTATATCAGAATACCACAGTGATTAGAGAAACATTTCTGAAACTTCAATGAGGAAGTCACCATCCTCATCCTCCGACATTGCTGCTATAAGATTTATGTCTAGAGCATGCATATTTGATTCTGCCATCAGTTTTTCTAAGCCTTGTGCCTTGATCAATTTAGTGGGTTTAATCTCTAGATCATATTCCAACATTGCTGATATCCACTTACCCCTTCTTCCCTCCAGATCAGTTTGCATCAAAACATCTTTTACCGCTGCATTAGGGACATATGTTATGGTGTGTGAATGCATAATGTATACTCTGAAATCCTTCAATGCTTTTATGAGAGCCAATGCTTGTTTTTTAATGATATTATACCGCAAGGCAGCATCTTGAATAGTCCTACTGAAAAATGCAATGGGTTGCTCAATCTGATCTCTCTTTTGCATCAATACCGCAACAATGGTATGCTCGAATGCAAATGAAAATATAATGAAATCTTGAGTGTAATCAGGACTAATCAAGACTGGGGTTATGGTCAAAGAAAACTTTACCAAATTGAATGACTTCAAGGCATCTCCAGTTTATTTCACAGTGCTGTCCTTTTTCAACATATTAGCCATTTCACGCAAATGTTCCGCCAAATTGGGTATAAATTTGTGTAAGAAATTCATCTTACCATTGAATGCCTGAATCTCCACTTTGTTCAATGGAAAGTCTATATGTTGAATTGCCTCCACCCTTGAAGGATCAATGTGGATACCGTCTTTAGAAATGATATGACCAAGGAGCTTACCCTCATCCATGGCAAAAAGACTTTTCTTGGGGTTAAGAGAAATCCTGAACTTTCTACATCTCTGAAAGACAATCCTTATGTGTGCAAGTGTTCATCATCAGAACCATAAAATACCATCAAAACATCTAAATAAACAACTAAGAAAACATCCTTCTCATTAGCAAAAGTGATGTCCATCGCTCGCTGAAAAGTGGCTCTAGCATTCTTCAATCCGAATGGCATTTTGGCATACTAAAAATTTCCCCAAGGTGTTGTGAAGGCACTTTTGTCTTGGTCTTTTTCATGCACCAAGATCTGATTATAACTCGAGTAACCATCAAGTAGTGACATCTGTGATGCTCCAACTACTCTTTGCAGAATATGGTCCATCTTTGGAAGTGGACAATTATCCTTTAAGGATACTTTGTTGAGGTTCTGGAAATATATGCGTAACCTTAATTGTCCAGTCTTCTTTCGTACCGAGACCAAATTTGAAATCCAACCAGAAAATCTGATTGGAACAATGATGCCAGCTTTGAACAATATGTTTATGTATTTTTCGATGGATGGCAGCAACTTTGGATTGATCCTTCTCAACTTCTATCTGAAAGGATTTTGATCCGGCTTGATAGGAATAGTATGTTGAATTATATCATTGTCATACACCTTCAAATCTGAATAATCCCACACAAACACATCAGAAAATTCAAAAAGTAATCTAACATACTGGGCTTTTACCTCAGGAGATAATTCTTTTGATAACTTTACAAGCTTGGGCTTATCAGCTATTCCGAGATTGACATCTTCAACTCCTTTGTTGGTAGGAACCAAGCTCAGTTTTCTAGCCACATCATCTTGATCAAAAAACTCCTCTAAAGGTATGAGACCTCTAGGAATAATGTTATCCTTCAGCTGTAATACCTCCATCTAATTCAGCTCAATCTCTTGTTCATTGGTATCACAATCATCATCAATGGAAGGATTCTTGAATTTTCCTTCATTCTGCAAAAAGGCATTAATTTCATTATCATCCCAAAACACTTGCCAATACCTGAAATTATCCGAAACAGTAGGCCGGTGTTTGACATGAATTTCAAGCTTGTTGTTGGAGTTCATTGGGATCTTCAAATTGCTTGCAGCAGTGGCGAGTGAATGTGCAATAATGTTTTGAGTCCAAGGTACTGTTGTCAAGGTATATTCAGGAAACATTCTCAAAATATTTAGGACTGCATTTCTGTAGGCTCTCATCCATGGATGCTTTGCTTGACACTCTCCCTTTACTTGTTCGACCACCAGCTCTGAATCACCATAGACAAAAATCCTTTTTGCATTCAGTTTCTTCAAAATTTTAAGACTTATAATCAAAGCCTCATACTTTGCTTCATTGTTAGAGCAATCAAAATCCAACTTGTAAGAACATACTCTAACATTACTTGGGACTTTGGTAGGCTGGAAAGCAGGGCTGCGAATCCAAATTCCTATACCAACACTGTCCTTACCCATAGCACCATCAAAGTCCATGCTCCAAATGCCGGCTTCATCTTCTAGATGCTGAAATTTTGTTTCCTTCCCTTCCTTACCTTGACTAATTACTTCATTTTTCTACTCTTCACTGACCTTTTGCTACTCAAAAGAACTTGCTACTTTCTCTTTTTCCTGATTAAGGACTGCCCTAAAATTCTCTGAAATTTCGGGTACATCATCTACTTCTACAATCTGAATATTTACATCATTTAATCCGCTATCAGAGTACAAAACAAATGATTCTAAATCAATATGTACAACATTTATTGGATGATTCAGTGGCTTCTCTTTGTTGGTGATCATGTATTTCATTTTCTTCTCCCGGTATAATTTTCTCAATTGACCGAAAACGGGAATGGTAGCATAAGAGAAGTCAAGTTGTAAAGTTCCCTTGAGTTTAGCACCCCATGATCTAGACAAAAGCATACCGAATCGCGGTGGAATATCAACAACAACCACATCCATCAAAACATTTTTGGCTGGGATTTGATCTAAAGACACTACCAAATCTTTGATGAGATCAATGCAATGAACCCTACCGAGTCAAAGGAGTAAAAATCATGGTATTTTCGGGTAATATCCAGGCCCAGCTTCTCCATAATGGCTTTAGGCATCAAATTATGAGAAGCTCTGAAATCAAACATGGCATTATGGAGAATGTATTCATGCAATCTAATACTCAAATAAAAGGGAGGAACTTCACTATCTTCAGACTAACCTTCTATGGTTGGACCAAAAATGAGTTCAGGATGATCATCTTCGACATTTACCATGTCTGACAAAGGGTCTATTTGCAAAATTCTGGACACATGGTGTTTATAATTTCTATTCTTTACCAGCTTAGTCAAACGAATGGACACTTTTTAATTTATAAATTTCACTTTCTAAATTAAAGGATGAAACTTCTTCTACCTCTTTGACAGTAAGGTCCTTCTTCTCTACTTGCTCTTTCGCTGCATTCTGCTGATTATTCTTCTCATTTGCAATGTTATTTGTTGATGGTACTTTGCTGGAACTCGACTCAGTAGGTTGTTTCCCTTTCCTCTGAATGTTTGAGGAGTCATTCTTTGATTTCATATCTCTTATTTTCTGAATGGGATTGATTGGTACATCTCTGCTCCTCAAAGAATACTGCCTTTGTTGTGTTGTCAAAGCATTCATATAACCTCGTTGATAATCATCAAACTCATCCTTGAAAATTGTATCATTTGCTAATATGAAATCTTCATCCCTTTGAATGTCTGGGACCTCTACATATTCTTCATCTTCCGTCAGAAAAATGGGCATACCATCGGTAGTGAAAAAATGGTTTTTTTCAATTACCGGATCATCATCATCATCTTCTCCTTCCATTCCCTAAACATAATTCTGCCATAAAGGAGTTCTAATCTGTTGTTGTTGTGCTGGTTGGTCTGATGCCTTTTGTTCTGTCTATTTGATCTGGAATTGGGGTTGTTGCTACCCTCTAAAATTTGGATTCCTAATTTGTGGTTCAGGTCTATCTGTAATAGTCAGTCAGTCAACCATCTTCTCCATTGTTCGGATCAAGGTATCCATCTTGACATATGAGGTAGATGCTTCTTCTTTTCTGGTCACTCTCTTTTCAGATCTCATTCTTGCCCTTTTGGTTAGTAGATTTGCTTCTACACTTACAACGTTCTTTTGCATGTCTTCTAGTGTAGTGAGATCACGTTCCCGTAACTGATATGCCATATCAGCATCGAAACGATATGGAAACTTGAGTAAATTTAACCCCTTTGGTGGTTTAATGTTGGCCGGAATAGCATTATATACTGCACTAAACCTCACACAATAATCTTGCATACTTTCACCGGCATTCCTTTTGATATTTTCATACTTAGACAAGATTTGGAGCGGATTCTTCTTTACCTCCCACCGATCCAGTAATTGCCTATGCAAGACTGGCAAAGTGGTGATAGAGGCTATGGGTAAAGCTATAAACCACATTCAAACTTCACCTCCAAAGCTTTGGACAAACAATCTCATAGTTGCATCTTCTATCTCATCCTCATGAAGCTCAAGAAAGTCATTCATTCTATCAAAATTATGTTGAGCTGTAATGTTTTGAGTGGCATCAAAAAGAGGTATTTTACTTTGGTAATCAACAGGAACATCACAAGATTCTTAGGTAAAACAAGGAGTGCATACCGACCAGCCATGACTCGAGGTGGATTTGAAAGAATAGTTGGACTACTAGGGTTTAATGGAGTGGTTGATGGAGAAGTAGGGGTAATAGGTGTTTGATAGGATATGATAGGTTGAAGGGGAAGGGTAGGTATAAACTAAGGTTGGGAATGAACTTCATAGGTTGATGGGAACAATGATGAACTGAGGATAGTGGACATTGTTTTAGAAAACTCGGGGATCTTAGCAGTGGCAAGGGATGATTGAGGAGAATTTAGGATGTACTCATCAATTGACCGGTTTTCCCTTTGAATTTTGAGATCTGCAATAAACTCTAGGTCTAGAACGATATCATCAAGTACACTTTTAGACCTGGTTCTGAAGGTCAAACGATAGATCAAATGGGAGGTCTTCCAAAGACAACCACTAGTCAGGGCAAGAATCTACTTTTATTGAAGGTGCGGGACTGAATGAACTTTCTTTTTTTTCGAGTCTTCTTGAAATCAAATTAGGATTATCCACTACTGGGGCGGGATTAGGATCAGGATTGGCCCTAGTGTACTTTCTTGAAGCCAGTGTGCTCAAATTTCAAAGTTTTTTATATTGCTTTACAATTTTCTATTTCAGCCTAGTAAATTATAAAACTCATCATCCAAAGTTCAAGAATTTAAATGAAAGATATTACCAGGGTGATTAGTCTTTCTTCCCTGGTATGGTCACCACTATGTTAACACCTAGATTGACCTCAGGCTGAAGGGAGGCAATGCCAGGGTAACCACAAACCAGGCTTAGCCAAGTAGCTAGCCCTACTAGGCCGGGAGAGGACTCTCTCCTTATGGATCTCAGTCAAGGTGACTGGATCAGGTAAAGGATTTTAGGCTAGGTATAGTAGCTTGAGAGTTTTGATTGATTTTGTAGAGGTTTTTCTAGATCAGGAGGAGTTGGGCAGTTTAGGTCTGGGAAATTAGGTAAAAAATGTACAGTGTTCTATGGGGCAAGGTAGGCATAGGGTTTAGCACTTTAGGGCCTGATGAGGTGAGATTTTTAGGACTGGTGAGAAGCTAAGAAAGGTGTGTGACAATCATGGATCCTTCTTAAACAGTAGAAAACATATAAATGTGAATATTTACCCAAAGCAGAGAAGTGTTGTGATGGATTCTGCCTATCAACATGAAAACATTCACTAAGAAGTAATGGAATGATTAATGAAACACAAAAAACATTCTATCATATGATCACAAAAGAAGAAATTGTACTAAAACTACATACCACATGGATCCCATAAAAATAGCTGCAATTCTTATTAGTCTCCTGCCAAACTTCTTACAAAGATGTACAATCAAGGTCTGAGCATCCAACTGAGTCCAACCCTTTACAATGAGGAAGAAGAAGAAGATATAGAAATTATTTCAACCTCATCCCATCCTCAAGGGTTGAATCTCCAAGATGAGGAGCTAATCTAACCAACACTGAACAAGAAAACAGAAATATAGGCATCTCAACAACTTGCCTCTAAAAGTGAAAAACTGATTCATTTGAGCTCAAACTAACTTCTAAAGCAATGAATCTACCTTCTATTACTATTTATCCATCATATTTACAAGCCATGACATCATTTACATAGGTAAATTATCCACCATGAGAGAGAATCCATGAAAAACAGTCAAAAATTCAGAAAATGATCATCCTGAGCAAAATTGCCCTACGCGTAGCGCCACTTTTAGGTCCCTTTTGGAGATCTTCCCAGCACCCAAATTGAGTCCATGATAGCCCATTCGAAAGGTCTTCAAGTCTACTTTCCAGAACGCTTAGAAATATTGCATTTGGAGTTTATTGGTCCAATAAAAACTTGTTTCGCCCAAGACTGCTTCTGTTTGTCCAAAAACTGGCAGAAAGGTCATTTTTAGGGTGTTTTTTGACCTTTTGGTGAACCAGTTCTACCCCAAAAAATTTGAAACTTGCTAGGGTGCATGTTCTCACGACTCTGAATCCAAAAATGCAAGACATTTCCTCATTCATTGCCTCTACGAAAATCACAGCATCGGTGGCGGTGCGCTTCTAGGCAGTTTTCTTGTGTGTGCAATTTCAAAATTTGCAAAAGATTAAAATTTCTCCAAACTTGTCCAAAATTGATGTGAAGCACCACCATCATGTTCTGTGATGTGCCAAGGATGCTTCAGCCAACATTCTAAGTCTATCCTCCTCTTTCTTGCCTTTCAAGGCCCGCCTTAGCCTAGCTTTCATTTTCTTGACCCTCATGTTGCAAATCTTGTTACAGGACTTGTAATGATAGGCCATGTGTTTGATCATCTTGTTGTCTCTGTTAGCCTTCCATAACAGCTTCTCAAGGTGTAGGTTGACTCTCTTAAGCCAAGTCTCCCTATCATTTTCAATCTCCTGCTCAATAGGAGTCAATGTGACTTTTGTCTCTTTGCCACTTTGCCTTTTTGCCTTGAGCATTTCTAACTCCATGAGGACTTGTTTGTCACTCAATTATTTGTTTTCTTGCTCTGAGTATGTAATGACATACTTGGCCCTCTCCAAATTGTCTGCCAAAGCTTGCACTTGAGCTTCCCTTTCTCATATGATGATGTCTTTGATGGTTTCTTCGTCCTAAGCCTCTAAGTCAATGATTTCAACTCCATGACAAGTATAATGCTGCTCCAACTCATCATGCTCAGTCAAGTCAAATTCCCTTTCCTCCTCATCATCAAGACTCTGCTCTGGCATCTTTTTCTTGCCTTTGTGTAGCTGCTGCACCTGTACCTACTGTGTCGATGAAGAAGGCAAAGCCCCTTCCACATCTTGTGGAGCTAGCATTTGCCTATGAGCTGATGAAGAAGGCAAGGCCCCTTCCACATCTCGTGGAGAAAACACTTGCCTATCTGCTGCAAATAATCTCCTAGTGCCCCTCTAATATGTCAATGTAAATGGGCACCTCAGTAGTTCTTGTCTCCTTGGCCTCCTCATTTGTTTTTACCTGGCTAGAAGGTCCTCCTGCTTGTTGAGACACTGGCGGAGGGATTTGAGGATCCCTGAAGATCTCATTAGAAATAAAGGTCTCCCAAGAGATGTTAAGGAGATTGAGATGATAGAGAACAATGATATTGATCAGAGAGAAATGATAAAGACTGCTCATCTGCTAAGGGTAGGGCTTCTTCTACACAAAATGAGCCATCTTCTCAATGTTCCTGAATAAGAAATAAGGGAGGTTCAACATCCTCACCCTGGTAAAATGCATGAGAAGCCTAATGTGATATGTGTATAGCCTGGAGAATCTTCCCTCACAAGTGAAATATTTCATGATGATTTTCATCATGGGGACATACTTGTTTTCAAGAAATCTGAAAGGAAACAATATCTTCACCTCATTTTTGTCCAGGGGTTTGATATAAGGCTCATAATAGTGTTCATCTAGGTCCTAGGCCTTATACCACTTCTTACCAACATTAGGAATCCTAGTTGCATCTGAGATGATGGAAGACGAGACTGTGAATGTCACCCAAACAAGAGTGACTTTGTTGTTATGAAGATGAGATAAAAAGAGTCCGGTGAGCTCTGGGTGGTATTGGACTCTCTCTACTTGTTCACAAAACTCATAGTAGCCAAGATATCTGAAACATGAAATAGCCAACTGAGAAGCCTACAATTCCCTAAGGTTTAATGGCTCTTCTCTAATAATCCTGCCTCCCTTATAAGGTTTTCTCTGCTGTCTAGTTCTCTCTGCTGAGGTATCATTGTCTATATTTTCCTCCTCATAGTCCCAGTCTTCTAGGTCCATGTTTGCAAGGTCTAAGGTTGTACACTCCTAAAAAATGGATAAGGGGAATGAATAGGAGTGTTTTAGGAGTGAAGGGATGTGTTAGGGTAGACTAGAAAATGAAGGGTAAGATGTGAATTATGAGAGTGACGGATAGGGGTTTTAGGATGAGAGAATATAATGAGGGGATATGTATGGAGGGGATATGTAGTGATGTAGGGAAGAGATTTAAGTTTTAATGATAGGTGATGGGGACAAACAGAGGGGTTTAGGGTTTTTAGGATAATATGGAGTGAAACTAGGGTTTGATTTTTATCATGGTAAATTACTTTAATCCTTGCATTTACAAATGTAATGTCGAAGTAAAGGGAGTATACTTACTTGTTAGAGGGTTTAAAGGGTCAATTATGATATGAGAGGAAGTTTTCTTGAGAAATCGGAGGGTTTCTAGTCATTCTACTCAACGCGCAGCACCACCCTAGAGATGCACAACGCCACCCTCAACACGTAGTGCCAGTGTCAAAATACACTAGGGAAATAATCCAGACACATAGCACCGGCCTCTACATGCAGTGCCAAGTCTTCAACGTGCAGCACCAACTTGCCTTGCCCAGAAGCGCAACGCCACTTTGCCAATGCACAACACCAAGCTCCCAATGCTCGAAACTCCCTCAATCTTGCCTCTTCTTCTCACTTTTTGGTTTTGTTGTTTGCTAAATGAGAATAATGATCTTTGAAAATGAAATGTGAGGGCTTAAATAGGAGGAGATTTTGATTTTTCACTTGAAAAACCCACTTTTCTAATGTTCCTTGCTCTTTTTCAAAACTCTCTTTTAATGCCTTTTCTTCTTGTATCTTTGCAGGTTGATAAATGCTCAATTTGACTTGAATTTTGCAATTTTTCTTTGTCTTGCAGCAAGAAGAGATGCTCGGGTGCAACTAAGATCAATTATTACATATAGTGACTTAAAATTACATATGAAATACAAATAAATTTAAATACTCCATTTTCACCTCACAAACATGGTTTTCAGGTGAAAATTACATCAGGTTAAAAGATAATAATTTTCAGTGGCTATGACTTATAAGCCATCATGCTTCATTTATGACCATCCTCATACCCTTGTTGAGCTTTATGTACATTTTAAAATCAGTTTCTTGACCTTGGTGATGAAACCCTAAGACCTAATGAAAGCATGCCCTATGACCTAATGAAATCATGCCCTATGACCTAATGAAATGGACTACAGATTGATTATGAAACCATAACTGAAGACAATCTGAAGAAGGATCAACAAGTATAGTCAATGAGGGAAGAATTTAGATTTGCTGAAGAGAAAAAGCAACAATCAGTGGATCAGTATATCATGACCTAATGGAATAATGAAAAATTTTCAGTATGGAACTCCTAAAATGAAAATGGAAAGAGCAAATTTTGATCCTTGATGGAAGTATGCAGATACTGACACTAACACATAGTCCACCACTACTTCAAAACCATATTCATCCTTGGAATCAAGGGCCATGGGAAGACATTCATCATATTCCTCCACGAATGATGGCTTGTTTCTAGCTATCGAAGAATTAGTCTCCTCTTTGGAAAATAATTTCCTTTTCTTTTGAATTTTATGCTTTTGATATCTCTAGAATTTAATCCACCCCCTCACTTCCTTTTTCTTTTCCTCCTTTTCCTCTCTTGTGTATGGACACTTTTATGCAAAATGCCCAAATCTTCCATGGTCAAAAAATTTGAAATAGATTCTACCCTTATATTTCTTAGATCCCCTCTCCAGATTTCTAGTGAACTGGGACAATTCTTGATCTGATTCATAGTTAGAATATTCTTCAACTATCTTAGATTTCTTAGAAAATTCCTTGGCTATATTCTACTCCTTTTCTTTCTTTGATGCCTTGAATTTCGCTTCACTAGATTATGACCTTTCTTCTGCAAATCACATCTCAGATGCAGTGAGGGTCCCAAGGAGTTGTTCCATGGAGAGGGTACTCATATCCTTCATTTCTTTGATGACTGAAGTTTTCGCATTGAACCTCATTGGTAGGGTTCTGAAAATATTCTAAATGATCACTTCATCTTCAAGCTTCTCATTTATATCTTTGATCAAGTTTGTAACTTCCTCAACTTTATGAAAGTATTCACCAATACTTTCTTCGTCTCTCATCTTCAAGCTCTCAAACATCATTATGTAGATTTGAAGCTTTTTATTCTTCATTTCATCATTTCCTTCATAGTTATTCTTGAGTTTATCCCATGCATCCTTTGTTGACTTGCAATGCATCACTTTAATGAATTCAGTCTCACTAAGTCCATTCAAAACGACGTTTATGGACTTTGCATTATTTGTATACATCATCTTTCCATTAGGATCTGTAGGTAGATGAGGAGGGTGTGTATATCCTAACGTAATAGTCACTCACACATCAACACCCAAATTCATCAAATATACCACTATCCTTGGTTTCCATACTCCATAGTTTTCTCCGTAAAAAATATGCACATTAGATTCTTTAGAAGCCATGATCCCCTTTTATATATCCTTCCAACAATTAAGTTGCACTCGAAAGAATTAGATTTGATACCATTTGTTGGGATCAAGAAATACTGAGAGGGGCAAGTGAATCAATATTGCATAAAATTTTACAATAATATGGCATTTTAAAACTTAAAATAATTAATCAAAAGATGCAACAATGAAAGAATAATTAGCACAATACAAGAACACCATAATTTTAGGTGGAATCCCTTTAGGGGAAGAAAACCATCATACTTCTTTGCTTCTTCTCTTTTTTTTACCAGTCAATCTTGTCTTTTACATATATATATGCTAGCCTAAACTACTAGGAGAAACTACTCCTCTGTATAGATTCTACTGGCCATTATCAATAAGGAGCCACCACCCCTACAACAATTTACCAAGCCCCCACTTGCTTGAGGTGAAACTTAAACAAATATAATTATGAAATTATATCCAAAAACAATGCAATTTTTATCTATATACTGATATAAGGAACAACACACAACAAATAAATATAAAGCCTTCAAAAAATCCTTTTTCTTCCTCTTGAAAGTGCCTCAACAAAAATTATAGCATGGAGACAAATATTGACACTTCCTTCACTCCAAATATTCATACCTTGCATAAAAGTATAACTAAGACGTGCACAACAATCTCTCATATGATTTCGATTTTCTTCAACAATTTTCTATAGGCATGTTATTAAAATTACTTCACTCGCAATTTGCTCGCATTACCTTATAATACTTCACTCACTCATATGATCAAATCATTCCTTCACAAAGATTTCTCATATAAATATTTCTTTGGAGTAATTAAACAATAATTACAAGAAGAAATGGAGAGCCAAATACACTTATTTATACTTTATTGATTTGGTTTGGTGCATCAAACATTTTCTCCTTGACTCGATCCACTATCATATTCATTGAATGAAAGATATTTTAAAACTTAATCATGTGTCTTTAATGAGGTTAAAAGTGCATTAACATGGTAAAATGAATACCATGGGACATTACCATCAAAATCGTTCAAGGTTTTTCTTTTCACAACCTCCAAGAAGTGTCGTAGGCATATAAGGATAAGCCTGCAACAGTGTCGCTAGTACACTATGACAAGCCTATGGTAGTGTGCATAAATAATATGACGAACTTCCAACATACTTCATAAATTTGAAACCTCAACCCTCATCATCTAGACTTGCAACTCATCTTCTAGACATCATCATCTAGACCCAGAAATTGTCATAATCATGTAATATAATTCATTAAACTCATTACAAGTAATACAAGACATTACATCAAATATTTCCTTCTGACATCATTGCAAAAACACTTAATACTTATATATGTGATTTTTCATTACTTCAATATTCTTCCACAAGAAAAAATTTAGCTCACATCTTACATTGGACATACCCTTTCATTCTCATGATCTGCTAAGGGTGTGATAAGTCTCGTCTTCCTGACAATTACACACCATTTTCGTATCTCGAAAAATCTTCTTCCTCGGGAAATATACATAATCAATTTTTTTCTACGTAGGAATATTGAAGAGACTAATGGAGTATTATAGCCAAGTAATTCTAATGGCTAGCTCCTAAAATAGTTTACATGCCGTGGGGTCCAATATCACTTTATTATATTCTTATTTTTGTGATTGTTCATCACTTCGTTATTCCTCCACAGGAAATAATTTAGCTTTGTTCTTGCATTGGAAATAACCCTTCACATTCATGTTCTACTATGGGTGTGATAAGTCTCCTCTTCGTAGCATTTACTCACCATTTTCGTGTCTAGGGGAATCTGCCTAATCACAATTTTCCTGCATAGGAATATTGAAGATACTATTGGAGTATTCTAGCCAAGGAATTCTAATGGATAGCTCCTCACATAATTTACTTTTCATGGGCTCCAATATCACTTTAGTATTTGATTTTTAAAATGTCGTGACTATTCCACTAAATAGTTCGTGACAACAATATGATAAAATTATATTTAAAAATCCAAAATCTAGACTATGAGGATTTATTTATTTCTAGATTTATAGATCTGTAAATTATTGTTTATTGTTTATACATGCAAATTATAGTTATGTAGAAAATAGAAAACAATGAAATAGAAAGTCACAAACCATGATTGACACAAGATATAACATAGGAAACCCTTTCGAGAGAAAAACTAGTTGGAAGGTGAGGCCACTTTGCTCTCTTTCTCTTGATAGAAAATTGTTGTAAGTACAAATAAGTAAGCCATGTGTCATATAGGCTAGTACAGTGCACAAATCATCTTTAATTTCTCTCTCCTTATCCCTCTTGACTATTCTACTTGTCTACGAAACAAAATTCACTAGAAAATAATGCAAAACCAATTTTTTCTCCTAGTGGCCCGATTATGATACGACACAATAGCGTACTAGTGGTTAGGGTTCACTCCCTCAATTCTTAACCAAAGCTACAACATGGAATATTCTAGATTAATATTCATCATGATCACATGGATAACCCATTTCTCCATGAATAATGGGAGTTAATGTGGCATCCTCTTGAATTATGGTGGGAAAAACATGAAGGTCAGTGGCATAACTTTTGCATACGGACTTCGATTGAGGATATTATTGCACCATTGTAAATGTATATGTTTCTAGAATCGGGAAAAAGGTGGGTACTAAAGTGGCAAAGTTTAACCTCATAAAGCTTTGTTTAATGTCTTAAATGCTCCCCAAATATTTCAGACCCCAAATCTCCAAACTAGGTCTTGCTGGTAAAAATGTTCCTGTGAGTTGATTCTTCCACATTTTCCACTCTCAAAGAATTGCTATGGATGAAAAAAATTATAGTGTTCCAATCTATATCACACCTCCCTTTGATTGGAGGAATTTTTTCCCAAAATATTCTACTAATTGAGGTAAGGAATTTTTTTTCTCCATCTGGAATCCTCGGGTGTACCATTTAGCCTCTCCTAGAAGATGTCCTTTCAAGCCAATATGTGAAAGGTCATGTTTCCTATGTATTGTAGTTCTGGAACTCTTCTACAAAATTTTATCCTCTATCAACTCTGCCTAAGCATTTAGTGCCAAATCCTCTATATAAAATAAGACCTTTTCCTCTTCTTGATCTAGCACAGAAGGCTCATAGAGTTTTAGATTCTCTACATTCATAATTGAGTAAATCCACATGTATGGGGTAGAATGATTTTATAGGTGTCATCTCCTACCTTTCCTAGAATTTTTTTGACGAACCAAAATATATCGCCAATAGTAGGGCTACCACTGGTATGAAATCTCGATTGCACCTCACATAATTTGGGATAGGAGACCCATCTAGTATGTGGGCCTGAATGCCACCATGTGTGTGTTTTATCTTGGTTGTCAAATGTAGAGATGTGCGTTTGAGACCAAGTGTGAGATGCCTAAAGAATGAGGATTAAATCAATGATCGATTAATAAACTTGAAAAACAAAGTGAAAGAGTCTAATTACAAAAAAATAAGAACAATATGCCTTAAGAGAAACTAACTAGCTAATATCACCTTAAGAGATACAAGCAAGAAGATGCTAGAGGTAAAATGCAAATTAGTTCACAATATATTACTAGCATCTACATGGAATAAAGCATAGAGGTAATAAGAAACCATATAAGCCATATGCAACAAATTAGTTCATTAACATGTAAACAATATGTAAACACACATCTGTATACCAAAAAAAGCATAGGATAGCCATTACGAATGCCATTAAAACATGCGAGAATCAACGCAAGAAGTGAAAATCTTCTCATTAATACTACTACCCATTCAAATACATGTGCGACAAGCTCATCAAAACCCAATAGTGGGATGACAGAAGTTCATTTCATCTCTAAAACACAAATTGTACCCTAACAATCACTCATCCGATTAACTACCAAGAGAAAGAGCACTCAAAGCCTAGAATGTTACAGCTATGCTACAGAATTCAAGTGCCAAAATCTCCCATGAATGAGGCATGAGGGTCTTTTATGAAAGTGGGTTGGTTGCCTTTCGCCTCTCCCACGCCTTTTTAGATTCTGTCATTGCCTATCCAACTCATAAAACTATTCACTTCCTAGTGACTTTTGCATGACTTATAGTATTTCTCATTAACAATATATTACATATAATGGAGAAAACAAAATGGGATTTGAGGGTAGAGCATCGATATTCATATCATGGTAAATCATACTAGTATCTTTGACTTTAAATGGTACTATATCCTCTTTGTTGAGGATTTATAGTATTCATGAGCCACTCGAAACAAATACAATATGTGAACCTAGGCCATATATACAAGGTCTTTGCAATGCTCCTGCTAATAATAATATTTCTAATAGGACAATTATAAGAAAATGGATTAATTCCATATTTTGTGAATTCATATAATGTAAAAATCCTCAAGCAACTTCATTCATGCAACCAATAATTAGGGAACCATTTGAAAACATTGAAAATGTTACATAATTTAATAATTTACTACATTTAAATTCAATAATACATAGAACTAGGATTAAAGGTTGAAAGGAATCCACAACCTTTAAGTATCAACATTGTTTTGATGTTGAAGTTGGTCATTTGATTAAGCCTTTGTGACTTCCGTCTTTCCACTGATGCGTAAGAAGAAGAGTTGCCATAAGGAGTTTTCATCTCTCCCTTTCAATGGCACTCTTAAACTATTCACCTTCTTCTGAACAAGCACACATACAAAAGGGGCTACATTCCTCTTCTTATTTCTGACTTATTTGTAACAATACGCTTTTAAACCCCACACGACTTAGACTTAGAAATGATGAAATGATTTTTTATTTGTAAATGTATAACCAATTATTAGGGCACCCAAAAAAATCTTTCAACCTAATAAAAAGTGTAAATCATAACATAGTAGTGAGAATTCTCCCCTTTATTATGAATAAAATGGTTTTTGGTGTTGTTTACGCCAAAATTCTTTTTCTCTTTAGGACCTATAACTTGAGATCTATTGTCATGTAAGATTTTGAGTACATGATTTTAACAATTGTGTATTTCCGTAAATGCATATGTAAATCCTGGAAACATGGGATTTGCTAAATCTCTTATTGCGTCATGATTGTGAGCTTGCTCAAAAGTTATTATTACACCATTTCTCCCTCTTTTTCAGATTCTATTCATGAATACAAAACCTTCACATCACTGATATGGGTATTGAAATGCATGGATAGATAGTGAAAAATAGGGTTTATTCATAGTTATTCAATGCGTTGATCGATGAATTGTGTTGCAGGTGGAGGAGGTCAATCATCGTAGAAAGATGGCAAGAGAAGCACTTAGAGCGGTTCTACATGGGATTAAGTATGGGATGTTACATATAGACACAAATGATAATTCAAAACCCTAATGTTTGTTCTATTGACCATGAGAATTATTATAGATAATTCACCTATTAATGTAATGTTCTTCACGTCATATTAGGGAGTGCCATTGGTTAGTATTTTGTCATTGGTGAAAGCCCAACAACTACCCTTGTAAGATTTACGACATGGTCTCATCGTTGACTTATGATATTATATTATCGCATGCTTTGGTTTGACATTATCGTAGCCTTTTCACATAGTATAACAAAAATTTCTACATGGCTTGTTATTTTCACATAGTATAACAAAAATTTCAAACATGGCTTGTGATGGTAATAGTGTACTGAAAACCTCCCACAAATAAAAATGTTGCAAATATATTACCCTATATGTAGTCTCCTTCTGATATCACATCCGTCGCACACAACATTGATGTATAACCTTGGGCATGTACTAACATATAGTTTCATCACAGTATCATCACTAGATCCATTGATTGTAGCCATATCAATCATCCTTTCATCCCCATGTTTTATATATTCTTTCATTGCATTGTTTGGTAAATGGCTCCATCGCATTGTTTATATATAGTCGCACTATAGCATATGGATATAACTTTTCACATGCACCACTAAAGTATTATTTCCTGCAGGCTTGACACATTGCTCTGCAATAATTGTTATATACAACCTTTGCAGTATTTAATATCATCATCGCATGCTTTTAATATACTCCAACAGTGATATCATTACGTTAGTCAAATGGAAATACAATTCAATAACTATGGTGCAATAAACATATGCCAATACCTTAGTCGGGAAACGGGAGGAGGACCCCCGTGGAGGAACATCTGCAGAGAAGTGGTGAGAGCGTACAGTGTGGTGGTGCCGCTCGGACTGCCATGGTGGAGAATTGACCTGCGAACTGCCGTGGAAGGTGTGAGATCCGCCTGGAGGAACATCCGTGTGCTGGCTGCCTCTGCACAAAAAGGCCATCGCTGCCTCTGCGTAAAAAGGCCGTAGATGAAGTTACAGAGCCCAGGGTATCTACGTTTCCTTCTGCCAACACAGAGTCCAGCAGCTGATGGCAACGACATTTGTTTTCGAAGAGTGGAAAATACAACGGCAACACCCTCGCCATGGTGGGGAAGAATGCGATTTTCGATGAAGTGAGAGAAATGCCCATCGTGGGAGGCAGCGGCTTCTTTCGTTTGGCTCAAGGCTACACCCTCGCTCACACCCATTCCTTTGATCTAAATACTGGCAATGCAATTGTCGAATACAATGTAATCGTGCTCCATTACTAGCCCTTGCAAGGTGTCCATTTGTTTTTGTGACTATGGTGTGGCTGTTGGGATCCTCCATTGTTCCATCGACTTGGTGTCCCATCCCTGTGTGGCTGGAGTGTGAGCGTTGTAGGAGTTGAGTGCATGAGTGTTGTAGGAGTTGAGCGCATGTGTTTAGACAAGCACAGGAAGTTGTGGGGGAAAACCGAGAGCATCCGTCTGAAATTCGACTGTGGTGTTTTGGTTATGGTGCTGTGATGTGACTACTAGAGCATACTGAAGTGGGCAGCAGTGAGCATGGTGGATCGATTTCCAGATCTGAAATAGGGGAGAAAATGGGTCTTCAAAGTAAATTGAAAGATTCTCGTAGAAAACTAAGGAAAAAGCATCAAAAGAGAAATGCAAAATATTGTTTTGCTGAATTTAGTGATGTGTTTCATGATCAAGATGCAGATTTGGAATAAATGGGTCTTCAAAGTAAATTGAAAGATTCTCGTAGAAAACTAAGGAGAAAGCATCAAAAGAGAAATGCAAAATATTGTTTCGCTGAATTTAGTGATGTGTTTCATGATCAAGATGCAGATTTGGAATTTGGTGAGATTATTAATGGTTAATGCCATATTTACCGTATTTTTCAGGTATGAATTATGAGATAAAAGAAAAAGAAATGAAAACATTGTTATGGAAGGTAAATTTACTAGATTATGTTGAAGATGTTATTAATGATAGTGGAGATGCATCAACATTAAGTCTTATAACATCTGCATTAGATGATAACATCATACTTAGCATAATATATGAATATGGATAGGTTCTTAGTGCAAAATTCTTATGGGATGTTTTAGAAATGAAACACTCTTTGAATGAGGGCAATTATGTTGAAGATATTGCTCTTGAAAATGGTCCCATATTTGATTGTGAAACTGAAGATGCAATGATGGGTGATGAATGTGTGTCTGTAACTGAAACTTGTGATGATGAAAACACATCCATTATTGTAGAACCTAAAATTTTTCCAGATGCAGAAATCAAGTTTGATGAGACTTATATACCTCATGATGAGTGGATCAATTTGATGATTGAAAAACATCTTATTGATGAGTTACTGTTTGGTGAGAAGGAAGGCCTATCTTCACATATATATCAAATGCAGAACATGCTTGTAGCAATAGAACTGAGTGAAGAGGTTGAAGGCATAACTATGTCAACAGAGAGGGATGGAGTAGGGAGAGATGGAGAAATGAAAGATCTCCTCAATGAGCAAGAAAACAAAAGTAAAGGTGGTCCTATTTATAAATCTAACATTGTTTTTTGTGCAGATATTGGGAGACAAGAAGAAGAAATTGAAGAATCCCAAGAACCTGCAACATCAAATGCAAAGAATGTTAGTATATATTCGAAGAGGAGGATAAGAGTTCATATGTTCCTCTGGAGGGGGAGAAAACGTAAAAAGGAGGTGAAGCTCCATCATTTTCTTATGGCAAAGAAAGTGAAGATGAAGCTTCATCCACAAATGAACAAGTATCGGCTCTGCTGGAAGAAGACTAAAATGAAAACTCTGTTACCAAGTTTTTTCATGTTTTAATTGTAAGGCTAGCCGAGACTAGACCAGTAGGCATATGTTATTTTTTCAGTACCCTTTCTCTATTAAGGGGAAGTGCTAGAATTAATGGAGAAAGATATAGTTAGTTGTTTTAAGGATAGGATTGAGAATCTAATCTTAGACCTCAGATCCTAATATCTAGGGAGTGATTGAAACCATCCCACTAGTGTGAAAGCCTATATATTTGAGGCTCATTTGACTCAATGTAATAAGGCTTGTGTGAGTGTTTGTACACTCTCTAGGTATCTCACATGCAGAGCCATTTAATACATAGTTTTTATATTCACTTTTTATCAATGATAGCCCAATACATTGTCCAGCAAAACGATAATCCAAATGTGATTAATGAAGCAAGAAAGTGAGTGTCCAAGAGCGATAACACAACGTGATAATCTGGAAAGATAACGATTGAGCAATTTTTTATCTTCATTGTGTTATTATTTTTTTAAAATGATTTTGCATTGTTAATTCCATTTCTTCCCGTTACCTTCAAAACTAACATCGGTGCTCTCAAAACTTTCTAGTAATTTTCCAAAATCATGACCCAAATCAAAGCTTGGTACTAGTATGGCTCTACCACTATGCCTACAATGAAGAATATATCAAGGCTAATATTATCAAGCCACTTTCCACCCAAGCCAATCCATGTATTTTCCATGGTTTTGGGTTGGTAAAATCTCACTCAAGGGAGGCACAAAATCCATGGGACCGGCTAGGGATAATGCTACCATTGGGCGGATTGCAAAATAGAGATAATTGCACTCGTGGTGAAATGTAAATGGTCGTTACACTACACAAGGTTTCATAACATTGATCTCATAACAATACATGGATGTTATGATGTATCAATTCATGTTATTCATGTTAACATTTATACTCGACTCTAGGTGGCTCTCTCCTAGTAAACTAAGTGATTCTCTTATTAAAGTGATGAAAGAGACTTATAAGGCCTAAGATGGGTAATCTAATGTTTTAATAGCTTCCCTTCTAAGAAAGTGATGGTAACCCTTTAAGTTGAGTGCTTCAAAGAGATCTTAACATTTGCAAGATTATCCAAGCATGGTGCCTAAAGCTTGGCCACATTATTTGTTATTTCTCCAAAGAATGAGTATATATTTCTATCTCTAGGAATAAACTTAAAGATTTAATCAATTTCTTGTTTAAAAATCCATGTTCAAAAACTTATTTGTTGCAACCATTTTGATTGGGTTTGCACCAACAGGATTATTGATTGTTACAAGAATAAAACCCATTGAAAGAAATAATTTTCACCATCTTAATGATCAAGGCTTTACCATGATGAAGATAAGACAACTTTTCAATAAATTTGTTGAGAAAAAATGAATTGTTTCTTACTAGAATAGTTCCCATGTTTTCTGAGTATGTGTGCATGTGATAGGAACTAACATTTTCCATAGAGAATAAACCTTGCTTGGAAATGTTTCCTTTCCTATTGAGAATGTGCCCTTGAAAGGTAATAAAAATCTATGTTCTATAATAGATGGGACAAATCTTCATGTGTCCCTCATCCCATGTACATGCTAGGTTGTTGTCACCATGTCGTCATGAAATTAGGGTTTACAAAATTCCCATGCGTATTAGGGTTGAATGTCACCTTGTGATTTCGGCATGTCCATCTCCTAGATTCCCATAAATAGGTGCCTCTTTGGACATTGGATGGATGTGATCATCCATATTAAACCATTAGAAATTCACATTAGCCCTTAAAGTAGAATATAGAATTGGTAAAAGTCCAAGCACTAAATTGCTAATTTTCTTGTGAATGAAGACATATTAATGACATAATCACAATATTTCATCACATTAGAATATTCTCCAATTGTATGGTGGGATGACACTCTCAAGTATAATCATACTAGACTTATCTTATCGAACTCCAAGCGAATAGAGACCTCTCTAGGAGTAGCCTTATGGTCCCCCAATCCATGTTTAAGGGAACCAAACAAATGATATGCATTTATAAACCTATTCCCAATGGACGAGGATTTTGTAGTAATTTCATAGCCATCTCATAAATTTTCTAGCTCTTACGATGATTGTGCCACTTGAAACCATCCTTCCAAGATCTTATTAAATGGCAAAGCTCATTGTACATACAAAATTATGAAAGGCTATCTTGCATGTCCAAACATAATATGAATTAGTAATATTATGTGTCATATGATGAGCCTTTACAAACTTAAGTGCTAAAACATTGAATGCACAATCAATGAGAGAGATTGCAAGCATAAGACAATGTTGTTGTTGTGAAAAACACCCTCCAAAATATTTCCTATACTTGAATTTTGGAGCCTACTGTGGATCCTACAATCGGTGATTTTGTAGTCACTTATTGTTCGATTGATACTCTTAGCTTCCTTCTTCGATTATAAGTGGTGAAGTCACCTTATCACACATGCTCAAACCGTAATGAATTCATGAGTGCATTCCTTCACACAAGCTTGAACAAGCCTAGCACAATCTAGCAAGCCAGTGCCCGTGTAATGTTTAATTCATGTTGACAGTGACTGTGCATTTCCATTGACAGTTTCTCACTTATGGTCGTGTTTGTACTCCTATTTCTGTGAGTTTTTCAAACTATCACTTTTGTGCATTTTCTCTTTCACGAGTATCGTTTTCATGATTTTTAATGTCACTTTTTCTTGCTTTCAATTTAATTAGTGTCATTTTCATGTTATCTTTGCTATGACATGTGTAACGTTCATCGTTTTTTGCATATCACAAATGTCATTCCCACTTTTCTCTTCATATAGAAACTGTCATCTTTTGGCATGGGAAGTGTCGCTTATCATGTAAACTTGATTTTTGGCTTGTTTCAAAGGGTATCTTCGGTGTTGATGATTTCCTCTAGTCATGTAGATATGTTTCACACTCATTTCCAAAGTTTTATGCATTCTCGCGTAAGTGTCATCATTGTCGTCGCAAAGTATACCTTTAGTGTCACACTTGGGGAAAGCAATCGCAATGTCGTCGAATTGAGGGAAGTATATTGTTTATGTATTCTAAATTATAAATGTTGCGTCTTCAATTAGTTTAAGTGTGTGAGCATTCTCAAGTTTTGTCCTTGTCTACTTTGGTATCACTAATTCCACACTTAGCCTCATCTAGAAAATCCACTCTCGAGCAACTTGACCTGAGTCACCCATTCTGAAATACATATTGCGTAGTCTCAGCCCTTAAGCCCTAGCCTTGCTTCTTGGAACTGAACACTCTGCAATCACAGTGCCCATCCTTGAACCTTGACATCTAGAACTACACAATCATTGCCTCCCAGTCAACCTCAAGTATGCATTCCATGGTGTCAAGCATCAAGCCTCCAGCCTCACTCCCTGAACTACGCAACTGTTTAATTTATAAGATTGTTCTCCCTCCAGGAGAACGCATTGGGAAACTTCAAACCTCAAGCATCAAGCTTAAGTCCTAGAACTGCTAAGCAACACAATCTCCTACCTTTTTCTCCTTCCAGAGCTATGCATTGGGAAACTACAAGCCTCAAGCTTCAACCTTGAGCTCTTGAGCCCCTCAACGACGTAGTCACCTAGCATAGCCTCTCAAAACTGTGCATTGGGAAACCTCAAGGCTCAAGTCATAAGCTTAACCTCATGAGTCCCTCAACTATGTCGTTCCTTGAGTTTGTCCTTCCAGAACTATGCATTGGGGAACCTCAAGCCTCAAGCCTAGTCTTGAGCTCTTGAGCCCTTCATGTGTGTAATCCTTTGAATCGGGCCATCCTAAACTATTGCATAGTCTCAAGCCTCAATCTTGAACCTTTGCCTCTAGAACTATGCAATCCTTGAGTTAGTCACTCAACCAATCACCAGCTCTAGCACTAACAAGTGATTTCATGGAGCATGTTATATTAGGGGTTTTCCATAATGATGTCATATTATCATGAATGGATTTCAATTGCAGGTACTTATGGAGATGAAGAATATCATATGATCATTACGGGAGAAGATGAAGGAACACCATATTAAAATAGAAGATAGATGATCAAAATCACATTGAAGACTCCTTCTTTTCAAGTCATGAGGAGGAGGAAGAATAAGAACATGCAATATCTCTCAATAAGACTCAAATATAGTAGAAACAAAGAGTGACTTGACATTTCCATTTCATCATGTAGTCCATGTCATCAGTGTCATGTCACGTCATGTCATGAGTCATCATGTCCCACATCATTGGTGGATTATATAAATTCTATATTGGAAAATGTAATGTAAATTGGAATTCGAAGAGTCATCCATGTAATTTGAAAAGTCGTGTGGGATTAGAAAAGTCATAGAGAAGTTAAACAGTCGTCATGGTAGTCCAAGGGTCACATGGAAGGTGAATGATCACCCCATTTGTTATATATGCACCCTCATTATTCATGAAATGGAATTTTCACCTCGACTCCTCCTACTAGGCATTGGAGAGGAAGATAGTTGTTTTGGGTGAGTGAGTGACTACTCTAATGATCCACTATTGGGGCTAGCGGTGTTCATTGTCTTGATGTATCTTGGAACTTTTACTTAATTCGAAAACTCGTTGAGTCAATTTTCTTCCATGCATATGTTTTGAATATTGTAAGATTATTCTTTGAATGTTTGCGATGTATGTTGTTTCATTTGTACTTAGGAAATTGAACTATTTTAGTGGCTTTGGTACTTATCTTGTTGAAGGTGTTTTGTATTTTATTTAACAATTATTTCCTCATTGTGAACTATTTCGCTGGTTGATTAATGATTCATTCATATGTATATGCTTGTGTGCATTTTGTAGATTAGTAATATTACTTGTCTTTAAATGGCCAACATTTCTCTTTCCTTTCGGTAGAAGGACCTTGATACTTTCCGAAACTGAACATTTCACAAGGAATACTCTCTTATTGATCTGAAAATACCTGTGTATTACTCTCTTGTGTTGAACTCTATAGTCAAGGAAAATATACAAGGATACCTAGTAGTGGGGCTGATAGTTTGGATGGGGATCCTACTCCAAATGGTGTGAGGTGTCATTTGGAGTTCACATCGGGGAGATCTCCTTGGTTGACGGATTTTCAGCACCATCAAAAGAATGGCACTAGAAGGAGGGCCAAATGAAAAGCTCTTACCATTGAGTTTGTTTTGAATTTATTATCTTAAATGGCTCATCCTCAACTCATACTCTCGAGGTGTTTTTATAACCTATCCCCTAGTGAACTTTCAATCCCCAAAGAGGTTCTTCATGACTTGTCACAATTCATGTTTGATGGTCAGGGTGATACATCCATCAACGAGCACACATCTATTTACCTTAAGTTTTCTGAATACTATGAAATTGACTATGAAGATGTGGCTTCTATCCTTTTCTACCTCACACTTAAAGGTCGAGATAGTTGATGGTGTCATGATCTACAACATACTTGCATTCACTCTCTTGAGCATCTCATCAAGGAGCTTCGTTTCCCATTTGATAGGTATGATTACTGAGATGTTCATAAAATGATTAATCAACTAAGAATGAATCCCAATGAATCAATTCATGATTTTTTTAATTGATTCCTTCACCTATATTATGAATTTCTTGAACAAGACATGAATTGGGATTTATTTAAATAAAAGTTTGATCATTTGGTTCATATATCTTTACATGGTGAATCTAAACCTCTTTATGTTTCTCCTTCCCGAACTCTTGTAAGCCATGAGCCACCATTAATTTTAGAGGAGGAACCTATTATCCTTTTCTTCCTTGTCATCCTCCCCTTTTATTTATGATTTGGGTGCCTCCTTGTGATGATCGCAAAGTTTGGAAATATGCAAATCAAATTCCTAATCCATCTTCTCATCCTCCTTTCACTTTTCATGATTTAGATTCCATGGACGAAATCCCATAATGGTTCATGAAGCCCATGGTGAAGAATAATTTATCCAATCCTCAAGATGAAATTATTACTTGGAATTTAGATCTTGAATCTAATTTTTATACTGATCATCCTCTACCATCTCTTTCTCATGATCTCTTGTCCCTCAATCTGCCTAATAAAACTCTTCCAAATCAAATAAGTAAAAAAAATTAAGATAGTCATATTTCGTAGGTAGAAGAGTAGGAAGGTGATGATTTTTTCTATATTTATTCTCTCTTTCAAAGTCCCCCATGTCAAGATGATGCTCTTACAATCTTGGATTATTTGAAATCTTCTAATATCGGTAATGAATCAAATGAAATCAATTTCTTCAGATCCATAGTCTTGGGAAACAATCATTATGATAATGATTACTTTGTCAATGTATACGATGATGAATTCCCAAGTGCACCAACTAATGTTTCCTTTCCTTTAGAATATGTTGATTTGTCAGAATTATCTTTGGAACATGATCTAGCCAAAGAAAATGTTCTTATCAAAACTCCCTCTTCATCCCACTATCCCTTGTGCTCTCATGTTTGTGATGCATCTACATGCGATGAAGATACTCCATGCTCTTCAAGTTCTTCATCATGTGAGTTCACTTCCCAATTGACACAAGGTAGTGAGGTTGTCTATGATGAAAGAGAAAATAATCAAATCATTGAGTATCCTTTCCATCTTGTATCTTATCTTGTTTTTCATGAAAACAACTCTTCAAGTCTACTTTCTCATGCAATTTCTCTTATTCATACCTCTAGATTTGCGATTAGAAGAGTCTTTCAACTTGAGTAATATTATTTTTGAAGTTGTAAAATCTGATCAAATCAGTGATAGAGATGGCTTCCATCCGATTAGTAGTGTTCTCATTGAAATCAGTGAAAGAAACTATCCTCACACCATGAATGATATCATTCAATCTTCAGAATGTGATTTACAATCCTTAAAAGTTCTAGGACTTGTGAGGAAGTTGAGGCACCTCAAATTTTTTTGATGGTTATGTCATGATCTCATGACTCTCATAAGATCCTCAAACCAAGTCTGATATGGTTTTCCTCGCAAAAGTCTTCTTTCTACGTGATTTCACTCGATGTAAATTCATTCTTGAAATATGTTTGTCGTTGCTAATATAATATTTTGAACATTCAAGATTGGATTTCTAATTAGATCCAAGATTCTATTTTAGTTTATTCATCTCCATGTAAGGATATTGTTCTTAGCCTAGGTTTAGAGTGTGTATCTCTCACGAAAGAATGGAACTATGAAGTTGATTATTTTGAAGACTATATTTGGTTGAAGGAATCATGTCTCTCGGATGAATTTCATAATAGTTAGCTCATGGTTTTTCTTGTGAATGTTATATTTCTATTATTTTTCTTCATCACATTTGAAATCTGCTTGAGCACTAGTGAATTCATGGGTTATCTCACAAATCAAATTATTCTTCACTCATTTTACCCTGACTAGTTTCATGTTTTTGATATACTAGAATTCCTTTTCACTTTTTTTGACGATTATGATGCTAGTGAAATGTGTAACCTGTTATAAGAAAATGGTTTTTTATACTCATCATGTGAGGAAAATGATTCTATTATTCTGAGAATTTTCAAATCTATTCAAATCGATTTATCCTTCTTAATTACAAACAGTGAATCCGATGCTTTAATCAACCCATGTGATCATGATTCTATCTTTGATTACTTTCATTCAACCTACCATTTTCCCATTAGTGCATCCAATGAGAGTTGTTTTACATCCTTTGATCTTTATGATTTAACATCTCACTATCTGGGTACTTGTCAACAAGTTGAGGCACTTCCGCACTCGTTGATGGTTATGTCAGGTCCTCACTATCTTAACATGTCAACTGAGCATGATCAAATCCATTTTTCCTCACAAGATTCTCATCCTAGCCCTGTGATTCTAATTGAAAATTCATCGTTTCAAGGATTTTGGGGTTTTCAAGAGGATTATTTCAAATTTCATTTTGCAATCTATGATTTCCTACAAGCATCTTACTTAGAAATCTCTTTTTCTAATATCAAGTTTTAGTATTTTATCATGCTTGCTAAGAATGATGGCACAGATTAAGGTGAATTCATGAGAAGTTTTCAAGGTTTATCTGTCTATAATTTTCATCGAAAAGGTAAGATCGCAAGTCTGGTAGAAGTAGTAACTCAGACACATATTTCTGTTTATAGGCAAGACTTTATATTTGTTGTGCAAGTTATTCAAGATCATATCATTTCTATTTCATCTTGTTTTATATTTGTTTTAATTGTTCATATATTTGTGAATATAGGTTGGGAGCAACTATAGTGGCTACATTGGAAATTACATTATACATGAACCTGACCGTCTAGTTATTTAGGTTAGGAGTAGGTCTAGTTGCATATTAGTTTCCCTTGCACATGCAACTTGCACTTTCTTTCCACATTCTTTCGTTCGTTTCCTAGCTTTTGTCTCACAATTTATTTTCGGCTTAGCCTCAATTTGTTTTGTCCTTTTGATTTTTGTTCTCTTCTTTTGTCTTGTCTATCCTTTTGTGTTTTGTTTAATAACACTTCGCATGGGGGATGGTCCCTTTGGCTTGAATACAATGTGGAAAAATAGAAGAGCGCTTTATGACACTACAACATTTGGCTAACCTTCAGTCCTTATTCTTCGTCTTAGTTATCCTTTGGTCAATGATGTTCTGGTGGAAAATACAATCCTTGTGTGAGGAAAGCTCTGTGTTGAATCATGATATTTGTGTCTATTCTATAAACCTCATCCCTACAATCGGTTCTCTATGTTTTGGTGTTTTCCATGCTGATCCAATCCAGTAGAGAATTATAAGGGGAAATCTAAATGAGAAAACCAATATCAAAGGTCTTACATATGCTTCTCTAAAGGAAGAACCTCTTCTTCTTTCAATAAGTTGGGATCCCTCTTCTTCCCATGAAATGAATAAGTGTCTATGCAAATTCTATATAAAATAAATAAATAAGGGCGAAAGGAGAGAAAGGCTTCCTACACAGGGAGGTGAAGAAAGCAACTTTGTCGAGGTGCCATCTAGGATCTCTAGCAGTGGAGCAATGTTTGTGTTCCTCAAGTGACTACACTAGGGTATTGTCCAAGCCTACTCCAGTAGAGCAACAAAAAATATGAAAAACTATACTCTGAAAATATAAAGCTCATGTACTACATTACCTTGCTCTGTCTTGAAACATTGTGATATCGTTGGCCATATGTTTTTGTTGAATTGGGAAGGAATGAAGGGGACTATGTTTACATATGGAGTAAGTGGGGAAGTTGTAGTGATCTGAACAATGAATCGATACACCTTCAAGAACTAGACCATGTATAAAGAATTTACCAAGGTAGAGAAGTTGAAGTTCTACGAGTGTGTCGCCAAGTGTTGTTGCTGTGACAAACACCCTCTAAAATTTTTCATATACTTGAATTTTGGATCCTACTGTTGATCTTACAATCGATCATTCCGTAGTAACTTCTTGGTCAGTTGATAATCTGAGATTCCTTCTTGGATTGTATGTGTCGAAGTCACTTGTTCATACATGCTCATAACGTAATGAATTCATGAGAACATTACTCCATGCAAGCTTGAACAGGCTTAGCACAGTCCACCAAGACAATGCCTTTGAAATGTTGAATTTATGGCAACAACGAGTGCACATTTCAACTGATAGTTCCTAACTTCTGTTTGTGTTTGTACTTCTATTTCGGTGATTTTTTCAAACTATCACTTTTTTGCACTTTCACTTTCGCGAATGTCATTTTCATGTTCTCGATTGTCGATTTTTCTTGATTTCACTTTAATTAGTGTTGTTTTCACGTTATCTTCACTCTCACATGTGTTTCTTTCATCGTCTTTTGCATATCGCAAGTGTCACTCACACTTTTCTCTTCATATACCAAATGGTGTCTTTTGGCATGGGAATTGTCACTTATCGTGTAAACTAGAGTTTTGGCTTATTTCAAGGGGTAAGTTTGGTGTTAATGAGAACCTCTAGTCATGTATACATTTTTGTTCTCATTCCCAAAGTTTTATGCATTTTCACATTAGTGTCATCATTGTCGTTGCAAAGCTTACCTTTAGTGTCACAGTTGGGGAAAGTTGTCACAATGTCATCACATTGCGGGAAGTATGTTGTTCATGTATTATGAGTGATCAATTTTGTGTCTTCAAATATTCTAAATGTGTGATCATGCTCAAGTTTTGTCCTTTTCCACTTTGGTCTCACTGATTACACACTTGGCCTGATTCAGAAAATCCACCCTCAGGCAACTTGACCTCACTCACCCCTTCTGAAGTGTGCATTGCATAGTCTTAGCCCTCAAGCCTTGACCTTGCCTCTTGGATGTACACACTAAATAGTTACAATTCTCACCCTTGAGATCCAAAACTCCACAATCATTGCCTCCCAATCAGCCCCAACCTGACTCCTTAAACTGCAAAACTACACAATCTATGAGATTGTTCTCCCTCCAGGACTTCACATTGGGAAACTTTAAACCTCAAGCCTCAAGCTTGAGAACTATAACCCCTCAATTGTGCAATTTTCCAGTTTTTTCTCTTGCTAGAACTGTGCATTGGGAAACTACAAGCCTCAAGCATTTATCTTGAGCTCTTGATCCACTCAATTACGTAGTCAGCTAGCCTAGCCTCTCAAAATTGTGCATTGGGCAACCTCAAGGCTCAAGCATCAAGCTTGACCTGCTGAGTCCCTCAACTATGTAGCTCCTTGTGTCTATCCTTCCAAAACTGTGCATTAGTAAACCTCAAGTGTCAATCCCAAGTATTGCGATCTTGATCCCCTCAAGTGCACAATCCTTTGACCCTGGCCTTCCTAAACTGTGCATTGCACAGTCTCAAGCATCTTGGCCTCTCGAACTATGAAATCCCTGTGTCAGTCACTCAAATAGTCCCAAGTTCCAACCCTAACAACTGATTTCATGGAGCATGTTAGATTAGGAGTTTTTCAGACTGATGTTGTCTTGTCATGAATGGATTTCAGTTGCAGGTACTTTATCTTATCACGACAGGATGATGATGGAGGAAAAGGAGAAGGAGACCATGCTAGAAGGCACCTATGGAAATGAAGAAGACCATATGATCATTAGGCAAGAATATGAAGCAACACTAGATTAAAACAAAATATAGACTATCAATATCACATTGAATAATCCTTATCTTCAAGTCATGAGGAGGAGGAAGAAGAAGAACATGCATATCAGACCCTAGAATTGTTCTATTTTTGTCCTTAAGAATCTATATTTTATTCCTTGTTTTACACATTTTTAATCATGTATCCTGAACTTATACATTCTTTGTAATGCAGTAGTGGAGGTATGTGTCCAATTTGTATTTTAATAGAGGTTTAAAGGTAATATTTTATTTATTTTCCAAATTCCTTCACTTTTATGTATTTATGAAGTAACTGACGAAGGGTTGCGGAGACCCCACACTAGTAAGGAGATCCTGCACTAGAGAATTGGACACAAAGGCTGCTTTGATCCTTGATTACATGTCAAAGATATTCATATAGGGTCAAGGGAACTTACCAAATGGTGGTTTAGCAATTCTAGCACATACATGTACTAGTTTGTGCTCTGCTTGCACTTAGTTTAGTATCTGCACCAAAGAGAAATCGATTTAGGGATTTGATGGATCAGTACACTTTCAAATAAATTCAAGAGAGGTACCACACTTGGAATGAAGATTTTTCACTAAGAAGGTAAAATCATACATCACATGGGTTGTGTTCGATCAACTTTTATATCCAATCAGTCTTTAAATGTGGGGGAATGCAATGCTTATCAGTGCAACAAGAAATTGAGATCCTTATGGATGAAAATGCATGAGATAATAGATTTCTAAATTAACAAACACATAAAACCACCTTCGAATCTGTTTTAAGAAAGAATATCATCTTGAAAAAAATCAAGGAACCATATTTGATGTATTTAGAAAATAGTTTTTTTTTCTATGGATATTCGAGCAAGATAGTAATTATAAAAGTGAATATTTTAGTCTATTTTTTTTTCCACGAAATCAGATTCCCTTTTTTGGTTGGTAGATGGATATTTTTGTAAGTAAGAGCATTGGGGAGGTAGTGTTCTCTTATGTTAGGTCTTTCCATACTATAGAATGGACCCTTAGGGTCAATTCTCTTTTGTACTGGGGTTCTGAGCATTGGCTTTGTGATGTAAATGACCCGATATTTTGTTAATTCAAGGATTGTGTTGGGTTTGTGCTTCCTTTTTTAATCTCTTTTTGACTTAATCCTTAGCAGGAGGCACAAGTTGGTTATTAGGTCCCTAAACCTATCTTGTTTCTCTCCTCTGTGCGCATGCACTCTAGATCTGTTTATTATGCTGGAATTTTAAGCTTCTGGGTCATTGACATGTTAAATGGTTCCTATATATGTAGTGTTCAGATGTGCTTTTAGTAGCAGAGGTTGTGTTCTTTGTGTCTCAAAGTTCTGTGTCTAATTTCTCACCGAATTTTGTGTGGAGGATTTTGTTTTTTTTACACATAATTCCTTGTCTGCATAGTATGCAGAATGACTAGTTAGTACCCTGTTTTACAAGCTCATGACTTCGACATATTTTAATCATTGATACAGTAAACATTGAAATCATCAGGATATGGAGACCTTTGTCCAATATAAATTTTTAAAAACAATTTCAATAATACTATTACAATTGCTCTTATATATGCTCTGGCAAAGTCTTTGGATACGTATTGTTCTGTAAGTTCAACATTGGCATCACAAACATGAATTCTTAATCGCCTTTGTTCTTATTGCATTTCGATTTTCTTGATATAAGAAGAACAATTGCTTGTACGATTTTCACAATGTCTCAGCATGCATTGCAAGTAATCTATGTTCATTTTTTATGTATTCAAGTCCTCAATACTTGTAGCTACGCTACCAGGATTAGTGACAACGTGTAAGTTTAGCTTTTTACCATGTTTTAAGCTGATTCATTTTTAATGAGACTTGATCTCAAGAATATGCATGTAGGAACCTATTTAAAAAGGAATTTTCAATGATTAAAATGATGCACCACACATTTTACAAAGTTCTGATATACAAATATTCTAGAGCGCATTACATCTTAATTTTGTTCCAACACATTGCTATTTGAAACCAATTTTTGAAAAGGACTCGTATGTAAAACTATTATGGGGCTCTCTCAATTTAAAACCCTTGAAAATATGATTCAAAAAACAATATCTTTTAATTCAAATTCGTATTAGACTTTATATTATATAAATGCTTCATTGAACTTTATAGTCTTCCCACCTGTATCAGAACATGGTTTATATTGTTTGGATCAATGATGTTTGGATTAAATTATTCTAAATCTCTTGATGAGCAACTTGTGGTGACATATTCCTTTATTTTATCTTTATGGTTGTTGGTAGCTTGGCTTGTAATGACTTGAAATTTGTAATTTGACCATCAAACTTGAGTGAATAGTTTCTGTAATTTGATTACAAGGATGATACACTTGGCTAGAATAGTGATGTTATAAATAGATTTAAGTCCATTTTGTTAATGCCTCGATAGATTGAGAATGCAGTCTTATTTTGGGTAGTCTGTACTACATAAGATGTGTGATTTTCTTAGGGTTTTAGCACCTATGTCATTTAATTCACTAAGAAAACCTTTGCATTTGAATTTCTCATTGGAGGTCAATGCTTAGAGTTCCCACAATGCCAGTTGATTAATAATCAATATTTTCTTCACTAGTTAGGGTTTTGTATTTCAATTTTTTCGTAATTAGGGTTTGTCTTCAGTTGTTGAGTTTTCTTTCAATTGTTGGAAAATTGAAGGATTTGTGTTGCAATAATTAGGGTTTCCCTTTTAATGATTGCCTTTGATTGTAGGATTAGAGTGGATAATGATTGTTGTTTGCAGGATAGATTAGGATTTTATTTTGGAGGTTGTTGAAGTCCTTCTCTGGCATTTCTAGTGTTGCACCTCGATGTTTATGAACTTCCATATTCACAATTAAATGTTAGGTTGTTTATTATGCCCAATATTTTTCCGTAGTTGTCAGGGAGGCCCTTAGGGGATTGACCTTAGTGACCTAATACAATTTGGTTTTCTCTTAAGCTATATATTCTTGAAAATTGTATTTCCTTAGAATTGATTATTTTAATTTGTTTCTTCCCTGCATATATTTCTTATTTTTTGAATATTTTTCATTTCTCGAGTGCTGTAAGAACCCCCCTATATACAGTACCCATGTGCTGACATGATATCCCAAAATCATGTTGAGCACAAAAAATGGTATTTTGAGGAATATTTCAATGAGGATTTTTTATATTGCTATAGATATATACAAATCATCCAATGACAAACAAACTTACAAGTTAAAAAAAATAATATTTTTCTTCAAAAATTTAAAAATGATGTTATTTGTTCTCTTAATTCAAAACTGAATGATTTGAAGGATGAAAAAGTTGAAGAACCACTAATAATTTTTCATTCGAACTATAGAAAGAAGCACTTAAGAGAATTCCCACGTAGTAGCCTAAAAGCTTGCAAAATTTGTGAGGAAGGTAACTTGATAGAACATTTCCCATCACTACCTGGATTACTAATGGTACTCAAGAAATCAGGTAAGGAATCAAATCAAACACCAGGTATAACTCAAAACCCATTATCATTTAATACTTGGACTAATACTTACCCTCAAAATATTCCTCAATAGATTTATAATCCTATTGTTCCATGCCAAACTTTTAGTCCTCCTCTCACTAAACATTCTACCTATTGGCCGCAGTGGCCCTCTCATGGTACCTCATCCTCAAGCCAGATATCCCCATGGCATCAAGAATGTTCTAGAGCCTTCTATCTAGGGCAATCTCCCATGAAAATACAATTACATGAGCAACAACATCAACCATAGTTTCCACCCAATGCACCACCAAGTTATCATCCTCTATGGTCCCAACCAATAGTGCAACCTTATCCTAATCCATACCCTAGCCCTTATCCTAATCCATACCCTAACCCTAACCCTAACCCTAAACCTAGCCCTTATCCAAACCCTAGACCTATACCTTGTCCAAACCCTAACCCAAATCCTAATCCAAATCGAAAGCCTAGTCCAAGCCTTAACCCAATCTCTAGTTTAAACCCTAGCTCAAACCATAGCTTAGACCCTAATCCAAAAAAGGATGTTGGACAACAATTTAAAACACTTTTTCTTCCCATTGATTCCTCTACTGAACGAAATGATATATCTTTGAGGTTGGGGGAAGGGGTGAATTTGGAAACATCTCCTATCACTACAGAACATTCACCCTAGGAAGATATAATTTAGAGACCTGATCCGAAATTAAATAGGAACATAAAAAATTACAAGTATAACCATATAAACAAAAATGAACCAAAAATAACACTCCATTTCATTAATATCAGAATACAGAAATATGATTACAAACAGAATGGAATTAAACTAGCTCACGTGATGGTGTCTTATCTCTGAGAAGAGATGTGGCAGCTACATGCCTATGAACTGTGTTACAATGAGGCTCCAAGTCCTATTTATGATTGAGAAATAATGGAAAACCCTAAACATCCAGAAAGCTAACCCTAGGAGATGAAGCGCCAAAACTGTTGGCCTCGTTTGGGTTAATTGGTACATCAATTTCTTTGGGTCATAACTTTGGCATACGATCCTCATTTGACTACAATAACACCTCATTTCGAAGATCTCGAAGAACAGACTGAAGAAAAAACTCATTGTCCCTCTTGGGACTTGATTGGTCTCTCTATTTTCCCTAAAAACATCGTTTAGGGCCTCAAAATGGCTTCGAAAGTTCAGGACCAGAAAAACTGCTAAAAATAGTATAGTGTGCTACAATTAAGGAAACTAAAAAACTGAAAGAGATAGTGTTGGGGGTCCAAGTGGAATAGGAGGGTGGCCACTAATATCCACCTGGATCAATCCTCCCCCCTTAGGAAGCAATGGTCCCCATTGCATTGAGTGCCTCCATGATATGGGGAAACTTATATTGAACTTGGTCCCTAGTGAGCCACTTGCCTTGGTGTGGGGGTTGGCCAGCTTTCACAACTCGATACAGTTGGATCTTCTACTGGTGAGTGTTCTTGAGCTGTGTGTCCATGATCTTATCAGTTCTGGTATGTTCCATGTAGTTTGGGTTTAGCTCTGTTGGTGTGAGTTGTTATGCAATGTTAGATGTGTCCAACAATGGTGGAAAGCATGGTAGAAGGCAGTCCACATCGAACACTAGGTGCAGACCAAGGAACGATGGAATGCTAAGATCAATGTCATTGTTCCCTACAGCCTTGGTGATGTTGTATGGTCCATATCAGAGCAAGCAAAGCTTGCAATGGGGTCTAGCAAGGTGCTCCTTCTGCAAATGTAGCCAAACTTTGTCGCCCACCTAGAACTTTTGCGGCACCCGATGTTGATCATGGTGTTGCTTGTACTTAACATTGGCTCTATCTAATATATCATGGATCTGGTGGCGGATGTGTTGAATGCGCTAAATGAAGTTTTTAGCCCTGTCGGCTTCAGGCTGGACATGAGTCGAATGTTCCCGACTAGCTGCAAACGGTATGGCCACATCAATGGGACATAATGGCTGAAATCCCAGCCCTACCTGAAAGGGGTTGTAGCTTGTTCAGCTGTGGAGAGCTCTATAGTAGTTGTGTTGGACATAGGGAAGGCTTTCATCCCATGTGCATGGATGGTTCGAGTTGTACATGCGCAGAATGTGTATGATCATCCTATTGATGACTTTTGTTTAGCCATCAAGTTGGGCTTGGAATCCACGGACGTAGTGAATTTGGTATCCAACATTGACCAAAGACTTGACCAAAATGCACTTAGGAATTTGTTGTCCCAATCAAAGATAATGGACTTTGGGATCCCAAAGTGTACCCACACTCTCTCAAAGATGAGCTAACCAATGACCTCTGCTATGATACTCTTCTTGCACACCACCATAATGGCAATCTTAGAGAATCTGTCGACGATCAAAAAACTGCAATCATTGTTGTGCTTAGTAGAAGGAACACGCAACATGTAATTCATGGAGATGGATTCCGAAGGTCGACTAGGAGTAGGAAGAGGAGTATATAGGCCTTGCTTCTCGATGGTTAGTTTTGAAATGGAGCCAGAAGTGCAGGATTTAATGTACCTCCCAAATCTCGACAAAGATTCAACCAATAAAAATACTTCTGTAGTACTGCCACTATTTTCTCTATTCGAAAATGTCCAGTGACCCGACTATAGTGCACTTCCCAAATCATCTTGGCACACTCACTTGAAGGAACAAAGAGTTGTCCCGGGTGGCATAAGAGTGCATCATGGAGGTGAAAACATGGAACATTCTTACCTTCCAAAAGTGTCTGGTATATGTTGCCGAATTCTGGATCGCTCTCGTAAAGATGCAGCAACCTTGAAGTCTCATGCCCATAGGAGTCAAGAACAATGATCAGCGCCATGATTGGTGGTCGGTTGAGGAAGTCTGCAACATTATTGGTGTTGCTCTTCTTGTGCTTAACATTCAAATGAAGTTGTTGCAGGTATGTGGGCCATTTCTGATGGCGATCATTTTGCAACTTCCCTTGTGTCTGTATGAACTGCAAGGGTCGGTGGTCTATGTGGATGATCATTTCCTTCCCAAAAATGTAATGCTTCCATTAACGATAGGCCTACACAATGGAATAAATTTCTTTGTCATAAGTGGGATACTTTCGAACTATGTCTAAAACTATCTCACTATGGTAATCCACTGGATGCCCCTGCTAAGTAAGAACAACACCAATAGCATAGTCGATGGTGTCTATCTCAATCTCAAATGGTTGTTGTAGGTCTGGTAATGTGAGAACTAGTGCAGAGCATAGGTGATGCTTCAACTCGGAAAATGCCTTATGTTGGGATTCAGACCAAAAAAGCTTTTCTTTCACTCTACCCGTGGTGACTTGACATAAAGGCGAGGTGATATGAGAGAACCCCAACAAAGTTGCGAAGCTCTGTTAGAGTGGTTGGGGTTGGCCAATCCCGAATTACTTGTATCTTGGCTGGGTCAACATACACACCTTGCTCATTAATCTATACCCTAAATGTGTAACTTGGGTCATGCCAAAGGTTCATTTCTCCAAATTGGCACACAACTTATATTGTTGTAGGTTTTGAAGGATGTGTCAAATATAGTGGAGGTGCTCTTCCCAACTCTGGCTGAAGATCAAGATGTCATCTAAATAAACCACCACAAATGCATTGGTGAAGGGTCGCAAGATGTCATCCATCAATCTCATGAAAGTTACGGGGGCATTTGTCAACCCGAAAGGCCTCACCAACCATTCAAAAAGGCCCTTGGGTTTGAAGGAAGTCTTCCACACATCGGATGGTTTGATAGGAACCTAGTGATAACCAGACTTCAAGGCAATATTGCTAAAATATTTGGCCCCCTTGAGCTGGTCGAGAAGGTCATCAATACATGGGATTGGGTACCTACTCCAGACATTGACCTTGTTCAATGTCTGATAGCCAATACAGAGTCTCTAGGTCCCGTCCTTCTTATGTACCATTACAATTAGGCTCCCACAGGGTGATGAGATTGGCTTGATGTGCCCTTTTTGCAACAGCTCCTAAATCTGCCTCTTGATCTCATCATTCTCCAAAATATAGCATCAATAGATCGATCCATTGGGTAACGGTGCACCCTGTTTTAGATCGATGGAGTCCTTGACCTAACAATGCATAGGTACCCTTCTAGGTGAGGCAAAAATTTTCCTATACTCCTCCACGACCTGTGTGGACGAGCCATGTTTGGAATCCATGGCCACAACCTTCTTCTTGCCCTGAGGGTGAATCTTAACGAAAGAAAAATTCCTAGTCCGGGAAATGATCTTACTACATTGCTTTGTAGTGATCAAAGAGATGGAAGTAGGCAGGGCTACCTCCGGTATCTTGTACAACTTATTCCCCAAATTAATAATAAAAAAGAAAGGTCTAGACTCATATACAACGTGTCACTTCCACAACTATGGTTGTCCTAATAATACATCACATACTTCAAGAGGAGCAACATCACACAGTACCTCATCCATGACGGGCTTGATGCTGTAGGGAAGGAGACACTATTGGCTGACGCGGAGATATCATCCTTGGAGAAGCCACCTGATGGTGTACAATTGTGGATGTGTTATCATCAGTAGGCCCAACCGCTTCATGACCTCTACTGAGATGAGGTTCTTTGTGCTTCCAGTGTTGACAATGAATTTCATAGGAGAACCTTTCACCCACAACTGTGAGTGGAAGAGGCGTTCCCCCTCCTTTGGATCTTCAAGCTCATTCTTCTAGATTTTGGTGGTGGCCACAGTGGCACTAGGCTCCGCATCAATGATCTTCTTCCCTTTTTCATTCCCCTTGTCGGGATCTGACACAGAGTCAAAACATGCATCTGATTCAGAAATCGTCAACTCGGCCACCAGTGACTGCTTGGCCCAACACTCACTTGTGTTGTGAGTGGAACTCTAATGGAACTCGCACCATTTTCATGTGTCCTTCCTTCTATTTGTGGTGTTGTTCTTTGGTTGTGGCTTCGGTAAGTTGTCATGGGTTGCCCACGCCTTGACTTTAGCCTTTTCTCTGTGGTTAGGGAGCACCTTTTCCTTGCTTCAAATTCGCAAAGCCAGAGTCTCTCTTCTTCTGTTTAAACTTCTTCTCAATATTGACAATGTATCGGTATGTCGTGTCAAGCAAGGAGATGTCTAGGAATTCCATCTCATCCTGGATGTACATGTGTTGATAGTTGCGGTACTTGAGTACCAAATGCTGCTTAGAATGCTCTATACCCAACTTAGTACGAAGGATATAGAAAATATTTGTGAACTTCGGCACATATTGGTTCCTTCCCTATTGTAGCGTGGTCCACGTTAGGTATTTATCTTCATAGCTTCCAATAGGGTAATATTGTTCCTTGATGACATCTAGGAAAGAATCCCAAGCAGTTGCAGCTAAAAACAGTGAGGATTACCTCTCATCCTTTTGTTCATAGTAGGTTTCCCACCAGTCCTTGACATGTGGGACAGCTTTAAGAAGTGAAAAAGTAATATTTTCCCAATTGGAAAAGTTACGAACTGAAAAATATCCTTCCAATAGATTCAACCATTTATCTACAACGTCTGAATATATTTGGCCCTCAAATATGGGAATATCGCATTTAACTTGTACCTTAAAAGGAGTGGAGCCTTCGAAGTGGCTACTGGATGAATATGCATCGCTTGTGGATAGTATTTGAAGGATCTGGGCAAAGTTATCCATCATCGCGTTCCTCTGTCGCTCAAGGGATTCCTCGAGCAATATTTTGAAAGGATCTCCTAACCCCTCGTCTTTCTTTTCTTCTACCATGGGAGGTCATCGGGGTTTGTGAAGCTAGCCTTGGAAAGGTTCAACCAGATCAAGCCCTAATTCCTTATAACCTGAGCTCATTGGGGACATGCAAAGAAAAATAGAGAAAGAGCAGACCGCTTTGATACCACTGATCTAAACTTAAATAGGAACGCAAGAAATTATAGATATAACAATAAATACAAGAATCAAGCAGAAATAACACTTCATTTCATTAATATCATAATGCTGAAATATGCTTTAAAACATAATGGAATTAATCTAGCTCGGGCAATGGTAACTTATCTCTGAGAAGAGATATGGTAGCTACATGCCTTTGAATTGTGTTACAATGAGGCTCAAAGGCCTATTTATTATTGAGAAGCAATGGAAAACCTTAAACATCCAGAAACCTAACCCTAGGAGATGAAGCACCAAAACTATGGGCCTTGTTTGGGTAAATTGGTATATCAATTTCTCGGGGTCGTAACTTTGGCATACAATCTTTGTTTGGCTACCATAATACTGCATTTTGAAGATCTCAGAGAGTAGGCTCAAAACTAACCATTAGCCTTGTTTGAGGATTTTTTGGCCTCGCTTTTTTTCCTAAAAAAAAATTGTTTAGGGCCTCAAAATGACTCGGGGAGTTCAGGACCCGAAAAACTACCAAAAATAGTAAACTAAAAGACTGAAAGAGATAGTGTTGGGGGTTGAAGTGGAATAGGAGGGTGGCCACCAATATCCACTTGGATCAAGACCATTGGAGGAGAAACCTTTGATGGGAACTTTTTCTAAAACTGGTGTTGAAGCTCAAAACCCTAAAGTGTCCCTTAACCATTGTTGTCCTTCTGAAAAAGAGGTATTTAGGCCCGAAATTGAAGGGTTTTTCTTTTGTCTTTCACCAGATCCCTTATGCCTCCAAGTGAGTGATTATCAAGATGTGGAAGATTTGTATGACTTGGAGAATCATAAATATGTGGATCCCATTGAAGCTTGGTTTCAAACTATCATCAACACACTTTATTCCCTCATTATTCAACAACTCTTGATACCATATCTGATAAAGAAACTAGTTTATCATACTCTGGTATGTGTTGAAGCTTATTCTTTAAAACTGAGTGTGAGTATTTTTAGCATTCTGATACACACATGGCTACATTGGAAGTACTCCTACACTTGAAGGAGAGCTTCCTCGCTCTCAATTCGGGTGGGGCAGTATAAGAGCAATGAATAAAAATGTTATCTAAAATAAAATTGTTACAACAACACTCTTCGAACTACAATTCCTATGACACAATTATTGAAATTTCTATCATTTTTAACTCTTGTGGTAAGACTTGTCCGAAGAAATTCACTCTTAATGCCTCATATTTTATAAAGTGAATTTGATTATTGGATGAGATTATTCATTGAGTCAATTAGGGGGATTATTATTGTTATGATTAATACTTTCCATTCATAAGCATGAAAACCTACATCTAGCCTATTCATTTTAACACACTGTCATCCAAGAAACATTTTCAAGTTTCTCTTCAAACGTATTGATGAAAAGCCTCCTATGGTGGACCACTCCTACAAAACCCTAACGATGTCTCATGAGAACCATAACATGTTTGAATCGAGGAATGTTTTGGTAATTATCTAAGATGCCTTCTTTAAAATAAGTCTTTAGGGTAGAAGGACCAACCAATAAAGATTATTCATTAAGAACTTTTCATGCCATCCCGTGCTCTTAAGGAATAGATTTGCATCCCCACATATTAAGTAACATATCCGAGGTTAATCATAGTGAGAGTTTATTTTAAATAGGATTAATTGATGGATATGAGGTCTCATTACGAGCCAACCTAATATTATCATGGGTCCTAACGAGAATGACATTACCGCTATTGGTCACCAAGCTAAGGTAATGGATTTCAGTTGGAAAGATGGAAGAGAAGAGGTATCATCATGAGCCGACTTGTTCATTTTTGTTAGCTCTTGTGAATGGAACTATTGTTAGCTAGTTGCCAAGTTAGGACAACAACCTTCAGTTAATTTCTAAATCAATGTAAATGCTTTTAAATGGCAAAGAATCTATATCTAATAGATGGGACACAAGCATTTCATTGGGTTAAAAGGAATCCCTGTCAAGTTTATAGATGCCTTCTTGTAATAGGGCCATGCCTGTGGTATTAAATTTAATTTTACACTAATATTTACTTTGTCACTTTTTCCTTTCCCTAAACTCTTTATCATATATCTCTAAGAATGACTTTAAGATCCTTTATGTAATGTTCTTTGGAGTCATATCTTTTAGAAATACGAAGGTTTTCATGGATGTGGGACCCTTAATGCAAGTGATTCAATTTATATGAACAAAGAGGAGCATCAACTATATGCTTGGATAATGGTAAGATGGTCACTTTGGGAAGTTACTATTTTGTCACAACTCCATATTTTATGACATGGCTTTCAAAATATGGCTATTTTAATTTTATTTATAATGAGGTTATTAAGGTAAAAATCTTCTTACTAAGGCTATTCCTGATATGCTTTGCGGAAATTTTGATAGTTGGCTATTTCATGATAACACTATCCTTGTAGTTTAGAATTTTTTATGATATCCTTGGTATTATACTTTCTTTTAAAAATCCATCTTAATAAATAAATAATCCAGTACAAAAACAAAGAAACGTGCATGCCTCCTTCAGAACAATGCCAAAATCTAGAAAGCAACATTTTTTTTCACATAACTGCAGGAACATTTACGTTTTAATGCTGTTTTTTTGCAAGGGATTTGTTTGCATTGATGTTTGATGAGTTTTTTGGTTGGCATTGATGTCAACCTAGTAGCATGGTGTTGGAGGTTGAATTGATGTTGTGATGTGGCATGATGTTTTGTTACAGTGATTGATGGTTGGCATTGATGTGAACATGGACTTTTGTTGGATATGATATGATTGCTTGATGGTATTGGTTTCTATGGTTGTCTTGTGTTGGAGATGATACGCATTGGTTTATATAGTTGTTATGGAAAATCTCTATGTCTCATCGTTGCAGGGTTTTTTGGTTGGAATTGATGTCAACATAGTAGCATGAGTTGTTGATAGAATGTGAGGCAGAGGCACTTTGTATGTGCATTGATTGCAGATTTGGTTTCTCCATTTGTTGCAAACCTTAGATCAATGGTTTTAGATGATGTTAGTGCAAGTGTTGTTGAAGTCGTAGAGAATTTTGATGGCTTATCTTCTAGTGTAGTTCATGGATGACACTCAAGTCAACCTAGTTTGACTTATATTGATGATGGAGATGGATCAGTGGATTGTTGGAGTGTTGTAGATGGTACAGTGTGTTCCTGAGGACTTACTGATGATGATCAACTATTCGAGCAAGTCTGGTGCATTTCTGGAGGAAAATACTTATGTTTCCGGCCATGTTCAGCCCTAGTTGCATCGAAGGAAGGTCATGAGGGTGACTAGAACTCTCCAATCGTGGGGTGATAACCCTATGGGAGTGATTAGAGCTTGTTATTCAAGCCCTTGCAGTGTTGAGAGAGTGAATGAAGAGAAACAACCCAGTCGCATGTATGGAGAGTTGTGGGTGTGACTAGAACTCCCTAGCCGTTGGCTTGCAGTTACTGTGTGAGTGGCCACAGTCAATATTGTCCATTGTTGTCCATGTGACCGAACAAAAGCATGAAAATGCCTCTGGATTCCTCACGCATCTCAAGTAATTCACACTTTTATTTTAAGGAATTAATTGTAATTTTATGGATAAGCTTCTATTGACTAAATCAACTAGAGAATCAAGTGTATGAGGTGTGAACATATTAATCAAGTGAGTATTGGAGAAGATGGAGAACTTTTTTAAATAGATGAGAACTTCCCCAATTTGTGCAGTAACACAGAGCACATATTATGGAGATGAAGCATGTGCAGAACCTAGAGGTTGAGCTCCTATTTCAGAATAATTTCAGAGGTGAATATGATAGTTCAAAGCATGTTTCTATTGTTGATTTTGAGAGCTTCATGGAGGAGGAGATGAGGAGAGAATTTCTCCTTGATCATGACTAATTTATTTGTGTTTGAAGGGGATGAGAATTTATTTACATATTTGTAACAATGTTTCATATTTATGTTGCTCATTTTAGATTATTTGAAGCTAATGTATTGTGGCCATGTATGTTGAGTTTGGTGTATGGGCGTGAGAGAGAACTATGAGTAGCTTGATTGATTGTGTGATGAGATTGTGATTGGGCATTGTAGTGATTTGAGTTGAGTTGAAGTCATTTTATTTGCAGAGTTGGGGATGTTTTATTGATTGATGTTATGATGTTTTGAGGTTTTCAAAGAGAGAAAGTTATTGTTTCTTTGTGCAGGGGTCCAGTTTGAAATATTATGAAATGTGGCCCTAGAATATCAACAGATCGAGATAGCTTGGTGAAGAAGGGATGGGTGTTCCTTGTTGATGGGTGTCGGTTGCTTCAGTAGAGAAAATAATATTGTCATAGTCAAACGGGGGTTAGGTGAGGCTTTTAGAGGATAATAGTCTCCAGTGGATGGGTGTGCATTTAGTTGATTCAAAGTGAGAAACTTCCTTGTTGGTCATAGCCATATATGATTATGTAAATGATTTGTTTGACTAATGAAATTGCAACAGAACAATAGCAACAACAAAGGGTGGTTTTTTCCTCAGAGGGGGGTGTTTCACTATATATCCTTATGTCCTTTGTGCATGTGATATATTTTATTGTTATGGATTTCATGTGATGATCATGATATTTTTTATTCGATTTTTGATTATCTACTAATGGAATAATTTGTGAATGTGTTTCAATATATTGAAAATAAATACAAAAGTTAAGAAACAAAGTCACTACAGATTCATCCCTCATCCCCCCCTCCCCCACCAGCCCCCCTCTTTGTAGTGAGCACATTTCCAACAATTGGTATCAAAGCTTGGTTCCTTTATTGCAACTTCACTACTGGAAGGTAGATCATAGGAAATCAAGGAAATTTTGGAGATATACTTCATACTCTTCATGGATCGAATTATGCATTATGGAAGGTAAAGTTGAAATCTTAATTCATTGATCTTGTTGAGGATTTTTTCTCTCATTAGAATATAATACATATGATGAATCTAGTGAGAAATCCAAGAAGATCATTTTGAATACCGTATTACAACATGATGTTTCTATAGTAAGACACTACAAGACTGCAAAAGAGATTATGGATAAGCTTCATTGTATGTATGGAAGAGATGGCTCTCATATTTCAGAAGTTATTGAAGAACCTCACTCTATTCTTGAAGAAAAGGAAATTATTATAGAAGGTTCTACATTTATAGCAGAAGCATATCCAATCTCCACTCAAGGAGATAGTGAGAGTAGCCATGAGAGAATTGACATGAAATTCATTGATCAAGAGATACCACATGAATATATCATCAAGGAAAATGAGATGTTGAAGAATCAACTACAATATTGGGAAAGGTATTGTGAAAGATTAGAAGAAGAATTAGACTCTTTGAGATGTCAGCTTGAAAATGCAAATAATCAACTATCTACATATCAGAAGTTGGAGAAAAGCAACAAAATTTTAGATGAGATCCTTATCAATCAGAGATCTCCTATTATCAAAACCAAATTTGGCTTTGAAGAAGGATCAAGCCTTGTAAAAGAAAAGGAAAAAATCAAGGACAACCATGTAGCAGAAAATCATAAAAACCATCACATGTTCTCCATCCCAAGTCAATCAAGGGCCTAGGAAGAAACATTATTAAAGGAAGTTAGAGAAGGAAAGAGTTTATTAGAAGAAGCAAAGGAAAGAAGATTATAATGAAAACGTGCAGTAGTTCATGAAGACAAGGAAGCATCCAAGTGTTCATTGTCCATGAAATCAAAGCTTAAGGTATCAAAACTTATTTCATCGGTATTGTTTTTCTTGCAATCATTATGGTCACCATGCTAGGGAATGTATTTTTTTTGCAAAAAAAACAAAATTTGTTCAATAAAAATTGTTTCAAGTGTGAAAAATATATCCACAAAGTTGTAGCTTGAAGATATGAAAAGATCAAGTAAAAAAAAGAGTAATCCCACCATAGAAGACAAGGAAAGTATGGAGGAGAAAAGAAGAGCAACAAATAACTAGTTATTCAAAGGACATCAACGAAGAATGTTTTCGTTTGAAGAAGGATATTCAAATAAGGGGGAGTGGATATTTATCATGTGCACTGTATGAGATGGATTCAAGAGAAGCCAAACTTGATAGGTTCATGTAATTAATAGAAGGAAATTTCACCTTCATGCATCTATTCATTTGAGGTTGAGACATAGAAGAAGAGCACGTGAGTTCAAGGGGAGTCTACAAAGATTGATATATTGCATGGTATTTTATCCTCTGTCTCATGATTATTGGTGGCTGCAGCCATGTTTTGTGAAGATCATTTATATCTATGTACACTAATGAATGTCTTATGTAGCAAGCAATAGTTGATGGAGAATTGGCATATGCTTAGGGGCAGTTTGATATGGCTTTATAATTTTGCATATATAATATTTATATCATGTAGGATACTATGGATTTCATGGAGAAATTGGTGATAGCTTGAGAGAGTAATATTACTCTCATTAAAATGTTTAGTTATAGTACTTCATTATATTGTCATATTACACATGAGGAAGAATTAGTGATGCGGGCATATGCCTTAAGAATTGTTGGTTGGTTTTGTAATTTTTTGAGGAGTATTTCTGCACAGTTCTTGCACATTATATTGGTGTTGATGGATGATGTGTTCTGCATTGCATGTGTTCCCTCATGAGTTATTTTACACATTTCATGTCATGAAAACTTAGCGAAGATCCAAGTACTCAAGTGTCTATTGTTGAATCTTGTGCATAAGGATGTTATTTTGAAGACTATCACATGTACTTGTTTACGATGATACGGATTATGCTTCAATTGGTGCACATATGATATCATTGGAGCATGTATCAAATTTGCATTGCAGGTTCCTCATTTTGATGGCCATATTATGCCTAGAGGATTTGCTACAGTAACATGGTTGCATGGTTAATTATTTGAGGATTGTTTCGATATACTACTATTGCATTATTGGTTTTAGATAAGATTAATTAATTTGATTCATTTATGATTTTGTTCAAAATGCATGAGATTTTCATGGTTTCTTGATGATTATAATCTTGCTGATACTGCTCTTCAGCTGGAGGTTATGACGATTGATTCTTGCTACTTATTTCCTATTCCTTCATGTTGATGGATAGTTGTTGATATGATTTATTCATGAAGACTTGTGATATTAGGGTTGTTGACTATTATTGTTACATGTTGCTAGTTCATGACATATCCTAGCAAAATTTTTGGAGAGAGTTGAGTCTAATTCCTCTTGGCATGGAGTTATTCATCTTGATCATGGGTTGTTTCTTACATTGTCACAACAATTATAACTTTGTACTCTCATATTATGAGTCACAAGTCATATTGTGTGTGTGGTCATAAGTCAAGATTTTCTTCAGAGAGAGATTTGACAGTCATTTCAACTTTGTTTCAGCTGGTATATGTTATGCCTTACAGCCATATCTAGGTTTTCAGATCCATTATGGAGCCATGTAATGTCATGTATCATTCTTGAGTCTTAGGTAGAGTCATATTTCAGCCTCGAGGAGGGATTATATAGTCACATTATATCATTCTTGTAGCCATGTAATAGGCCTATGAAGCCTTGTATTTTCATTCAAAATATGTTTGGGTCATAGTGCTTGGTTCTCTAGCCTCTTGCATGAGGCAAGGAGGAAATGGTTGTTGAAAAAGTTTTGTGTCCAACAACTTGGTGAGACAGTTGTAGTCTCTTGTACATCTTCAAGAGGAGTAGTTTCAGTGAAAGAGATTTGATGACCATATCATCTTGTTTGTGGTAAGATTTCCCACACTATGCTTTTATAGTGCTACTGTTGCTTGATATTATAATGCTCAGGGGAGCATGTTTTGCATGCGCTTGCTCATCAAGTGGATACTATGTTGCTTCTTATGGAAGCATGGTTGGTTACATGTATAGTGACGCTATGTTTTCTCGAGATCAATGTATAATGGTCATAGGATATTCCTCCTGCTTTAAGACATTGTTAGTGTTGCCTTGGGTGAGAGTGATTGATTGATGTGAATGAAGTTGCTTTTGTTGTTGCTTCTCATGATGTGTGGTTTTTGATGGGTATGATGTTGTTGATGACTATGAAGAGAGTAATACTTCTCATGGTATATTATTATTGATTGTTATTTTGCTGCTAAGTTGAGTGTTATTGTTATTTCTAGTGCATATGATATGTTGCTATTGTTGAGACTCCTACTATTGTTAGTTATTCTTGATGCTGATGTATTTCTGTTATCCACACTATGTTATGATTGATGGATATGGCTTGTTACTACTAGTGGAGTTGGTTGAAAATGGTGTTGATATGGGAGGAGACATTATTTGGGTTTTTTGCTAGTATACATTTATCTTGCTGCTACTTTCATCTTATGGAGTGAGAGTGGTTGTGGCTTGGATTGGATCTGTTGTCCTTGGCCTTTTGGTGAGTATTAATGTCTTGATTTTTCCCCTTTGCCATTGATTTCAAAGGGGGAGAAAATCAGGAGTTTAGTTCTTCATGAGGTTGCTTTGGTTGACCCAACTAGGGTTGACATCAATTCCAAAGGGGGAGATCATTACCATTGATGCTGTGATGAGTTTTTTGGTTGGCATTGATGTCAATCTAGTAACCTGAGTTGTTGATAACATATGAGGCAGATGAACTTGGTTTGTGCATTCATTGCAGACTTCATTTTCCATCTGTTTCATACCTTAGATAAGCAGTTTTATATGATGTTAGTGCAGGTGTTGGAGAAGTTGTGGATGAATTTGATGGCTTATGTGTTAGAGAAGCTAATGGATGGCACTCAAGTTAACCTAGTTTTACTTGTATTGATGATGGAGTTGGATCACTGGATTGCTAGAGTATTGTAGAGGTTACAGTGGGTTCTTGAGGACTTACTAATGATGATCAACTAGTGGAGCAAGTCTGGTGGGAGTCTAAAGGAAGACACTTATGTTTCAATCCATGTTCAACCCTAGTCACATGAAAGGAAGATACTTATCTTTCAATCCATGTTTAGCCCCAGGCCATCTTCTGGGAGAGAAGCCTATGGGAGAACCTGGAGCTTTCCAGATGAGTCCTTGTAGTGTTGAGAGAGCGACTGAAGAGAAATAGCCCCATTCACATGTATGGAGATTTGTGGGAGCAATTGGAACTCCCTAGTCGTTAACTTTCAATTACTGTGCAAGCAACATGAGCTGAGATTTCCTGTGTTTTCTGTGTGGTCGAATAAAAGCATAAAAATGCCTCTAGATTCCTCCTGAATCTCAACTATTTCATGATTTTAATTTAAGGAAATTAATTGTAATTTTGTGGAGAAGCTTCTATTGACTAAATCAACTAGTGAATCAAGTGTTTGAGGTGTGAACACATTAATCAAGTGAGTAGTGGAGAAGATGGAGAAATTGTTTAAATAAATGAGAACTTCATCAATTTATGTGGTAACATAGAGAACATATTGGAGAGTTGAATCTTGTGCAGACCTACAGGTCGAGTTCCTATTATAGAAGAATTTCAAAGGCTAATGTTATAGTTCAAAACATGTTTCTATTGCAGATTTTGAGATCTTCATGGAGGGGGACATGATGAGAGAATTGCTCCTTGATCATGTTTGATCTATTTGTGTTTGAAGGGGTTGAGAATTGATTTACATAGTTATAGAAATGGTTCATATTTATATTTCTCGTTTTATGTTATTTACATCTAATGTATTGTGGCCATGTGTGTTGAGTTTGGTGTGGGGATGTGAGAGAGAACTATGAGTAGTTTGATTGATTGTGCGATGAGATTTTAAGTGGGTGTTGCATTGATTTGAGTTAACTTACATCCATTGTATTTGTAGAGTTGGGGATTTTTTATTGATTGATGTTCTGTTTTTTGAGGTTTTCAAAGGGAGGAAATTGTTTTTGCTTTGCGCAGGGGTCTAGTTTTAAAATATTCTGAAATGTGGCCCTAGAATATCAACAGATGGAGATAGCTTGGTGAAGAAGGGAGAGTGTTCCTTTCCGATGGGTGTCAGTAGCTTCATTATAGGAAATAATATTCTCACATTCCAATGGGTATTGGGCGAGGCTTTTAGGGGATAGGAGTCTCCAGTGGATGGGTGTTCACTTAGTCGATTCAAAGTGAGAAACTTCCTTGTTAGACATAGACAACTATGATTATGAAAATGATTTTTTTTATTAATTAAATTGCAAGAGAGCAGCAACAAAAACAATAGAGGGTAGTTTTTTTCCCTGGAGGGGGGTTTTCCACCAGAGATCCTTGTGTCCTTTGTGCATGTGATTGTTTTGATTGTTATGGTTTTCATGTGATGATCATTATATTTGTTATTTGATTTGCTAGTTAATATACTAATGGCATAATGTGTGAATGTGTTTCAGTCAATTGAAAAGAAATAAAAAATTTGAGAAACACAATCACTATTGGTTCAGCCCCACACACACCCCCCCCCCCCCCACCTCAGTAGTGAGCACATTTCCAACAATTGGTATCAGATCTCAATGCCTTTGTTGCAACTTAACCACTGGAAGGTAGATCATTGGAAATCAAGGATATTTTGGAGCAAATTGTCTTCTTACTCTTTATGGATTGAATTATGCATTATGGAAGGTAAAGTTGGAAGTTTACTTCATTTATCTTGATGAGGATGTTTTTCTCTTATTAGAATATAATGCATTTGATGAATCTAATGAGAAATCCAAGAAGATCATTTGGAAGACCCTATTACATCATGATGTTGCTATAGCAAGACACTGCAACACTACAAAAGAAATTATGGATAAGTTGCATTGTGTGTATGGAAGAGATGGATCCCATATTTCATAAGTTATTGAAGAACCTCAATCTATTCTTGAATAAAAGGAACTTATTATAGAATATTCTACATTCATAGAAGAAGAAGATCCAATCTCATATCAAGGAGATAGTGGGAGCAACCGTGAGATCATTAACATGAAATTCATTGATCAAGAGATACCAAATGAAGATGTCATCAAGAAAAAGTATATGTTAAAGAATTAATTGCAAGATTGGGATGAGTATTGTGCAAGACTAGAAGAGGAATTAACCTATTTTAGATGTGATCTAGAAAATGCAAATAATCAGCTATCTCAATATTGGAAGTTGGAGAAAAGTAGAAAAAGTTTAGATGATATCCTTATCAATCAGATATCTCCTCTTATCAAAATCGGATTGGGCTTTGAAGAATGATCAAGCCTTGTAAAAGGAAAGGAAAATGTGAAGGACAACCATGTAGTAGAAAATAATAAGCACACCATCACATGTTCTCCATCCTAAGTCAATCAAGGACCTAGGAAGCAACATCATCAAAGGAATTTATGGAAGGAAAGAGTTCATCATGAAAAGCAAAGGAAAGAAAACCATAATCACAAATGCATTAGTCCATGAAGACAAGGAACAAGCCAAGTGTTCATCATCCAGCAAATCAAAAAACAAGGTATTGAAACTTATTTCACGGGTATTGTTTTTCTTGCAATCATTATGGTTGTGCTATAGAATGTAAATATTTTGCAATAAAATAAAATTTGTTCAATAACCATTGTTTCAAGTGTGGAAAATATGGCCACAAAGTTGTAGCTTACATATATGACAAGATCGAGTCAACAAAAAAGAGTAAGGCCACAATCGAAGAGAAAGAAGGTATGGAGGAGAAAATATGAACAACAAATAAATAGCTCTTCAAAGGACATCAAGGAAGAATGTTTTGGTTTGAAGAAGGATATTATACTCAGGGGGAGTGGATCTTTATCTTGTGCACCATAGGATATGGATTCAATAGAAGCCAAACTTGATAGGTGCATGTAATTAATAGAAGAAAAATTCACCTTCATGCATCTATTCATTTCAGGTTGAGGCATAAAAGAAGAGTGCACGAGTTCAGGGGAGTCTACAAAGATTGATATATTGCATATCAATTTCTCTTCTGTCTCATGATTATTGGTGGTTGTAGACATGTTGTGTGAAGATCATTTATATCAATGCACACTAACAAATGTATTATGCAGTAAGCAATAGTTGATGGAGAATTGGCACATGCTTAGGGGGATTTTGATATGGAATTATACTTTTCCATATATAATATTTATATCATGTAGGATACTATGGATTTCATGGAGAACTTGGCGGTAGATTGAGAGAGTAATATTACTCTCATTAAAATCCTCAGTTATGGTACTTCATTAGATTGTCATATTTCACATGAGGAAGAATTATTAATGCATGCATGTGCCTTAAGAGTTGCTAGTTAGTTTTGTAAATTTTTTAGGAGTATTGCTACATAGTTCTTGCACATTATATTGGTGTTGATGGTTGAAGTGTTCTACATTGCATGTGTTCCCTCATGAGTTATTTTACTCCTTTCATATCATGCAAACTTAGTCAAGATCTACTCAAGTGTCTAATGTTGAATCTTGTGCATAAGGATGTTACTTTGAAGACTATCACGTGTACTTGTTGATGATGATATGGATTATTCTTGAATTGGTGCACATATGATATCAAGGGAGGGAGGATGAAATTTACATTGTAGATTCCTCATTTTGATGGTAATCTTATTCCAAGAGGATGTGCTACAATAACATGGTTGCATAGTTAATTATGTGTAGATTGTTTCCATATATTGTTGCTGCATTATTGATTTTAGATCAGATTATTGAAGTTGAGTCATTGATAATGTTGCTGGTCATAATGCATGAGATTTTGATGGTTGCTTGATGATTATAATCTTGCTACTACTATTCAGCTGGACGTTATGATGATTGATTCTTGTTGATTACTGACTATTGCTACATGTTGATGGATAGTTGTTGATATCATTTATTTGTGAAGACATGTGATATTAGGGATGTTGACTATTATTGTTGCAGGTTGCTAGTTCATGACATATGCTAGCAAAATTTTTGGAGAGATTTGAGTCAATTTCCACTTGGCATGTTGTTATTGATCTTGATCATGGGTTTTTGCTTACATTGTCAACAATGTAGACTATGAAATGAGAACTGTAAAATCAAAATGAGAACTCTAGCCAAAAAACCCCAAAAAAACATTAAAAAAAAAACCTCAAAATGAAAAATGTTGATGCTCGAATAATGCTTTTTTGGTAAATTTTCAACATTTTTTTTAAATGGGAGTAAAAGCGAATAAAATCCATTTTTTTGGGCAAAACACACCCTCTCAACAAAAAGTGTTGATGTTGGAATAAAGTCTTCAAAAATCGAACATAAAAAAATGTTAAAAAAAAACAAAACAAAATTATAGAATATAAAAATCTATAACAAAAATAATAAAAATAGAAGAAATTATTTCCCCAAAATCATAATTTAAGAAAAAAGTTAAAAAATTAACAAAGAGACACAAAATTTAAAAAATATATTAGATAATTAAAATTAAAGTAAAATTAAAAACATACAAAAGAATAAAAGCTTTAAAAAAGAAATTTAATAAAAGATAAAATTAAAATATAAAATTATAAAAAGTGCAAATTAAAAAACATTAAAAATAAAAACAAATAAAAAAATAAAACATTAAAAAACATAAAATTTAATAAATAAATGAATAAAAATTAAAAAATAATCGTCTCCGCGACCACTAGGTTGTGGCAGTATGATTCCGAGAATCAACTTATCACGGCGGTTGCAAACATCAAAAATATTTTATTAAAAAACAAATTTAAAAAATTTAAATTTAAAAAAAAAAAACATTTAATTTTTTTTAAGAAAACACATAAAATTGATAAAAAAAAATTATAATTAAAAAAAAAAAAATACACATATTTAAAAAAAAACTAAAAACAATTAAAAGAACTTTAAAAAATAAATATTAAAAAGAACTATGGTCCACATCCAGTCGAACAGCCCAAAGGGCCATGGGCCATGGGAGCATGGCCAATGGCATGTTGGGTTGGGCGAGGGTTGCACCTGTCTCGGTCTGCCACGGCCCAGGACCCGTTGGGCAGGGCGGGGGCCGGGGGCAAATGTGGTGCCTGGTTGTAGCCACGAGCACCCCGCCACTAGGCCTAGCAGCCCAACGAGCCCTGGGTCGGGTGTGGACCACAATTTTAAATTTTATTTATTTATTTAAATCTCTTTTTAATTGTTTTGTATTTGTTTTTTTTTTAATTCTTTTATTTTTATTTTAATATTTATTTTGATTGATTTTTTTTAATGTGTCTAGTTATTTAATTATAATTATAATTTATTGGTTTCATGTGTTTTTTAATATCTATATATATATATATATATATATATATATATATATAGAGAGAGAGAGAGAGAGAGAGAGAGAGAGAGAGAGATTATTTTTTTATGTTTTTTATTTTAATGTTGATGTTTTTGAAAATCTGCATGAAAAAAACCATATATATATATATATATAGAGAGAGAGAGAGAGAGAGAGAGAGAGAGAGAGATTATTTTTTTATGTTTTTTATTTTAATGTTGATGTTTTTGAAAATATGCATGAAAAAAACCAACATTTAAAAAATAAATATCCACACTTACCACATTTGAAAATTTAAAGTGTCAAAAATAAGCTCTCTAAAAAATGGGCTTGAAGCTACATCAACACTTTTCAAAATCAACATGAAAATCACTAACATTTAAAATAAAAATGTTCATACTTGATACATAAGAAAATTTTAAGTGTCAAAAATATGCTCCAAAAAAAATGTGTTTTCTGAATCAAAAATTTTCAAAATGGGATGATTTTTTGCTACCTCAAAAAAATGGTTACTCGATATAGTTCCTATTTCAAAGTTTACATTGTTTGTCGCAATCGTTACAACTTTGTACTATCATATTATGAGTCATGGGTCATATTGCATGTGTGATCGTAAGTCGACGTTGTCTTTAGAGAGATATTTGAGAGTCATTTCAGCATCGTTTCAACTGGTATATCTTATGTCTTACATCCATATGTGGGATTTCAGATCCATTATGGAGCCATGTAATGTCATGTATCATTCTTGAGTCTTGGGTACAGTCATATTTCAACCTTGAGGAGGCATTGTATAGTCACATTCTATCATTCTTTTAGCCATGTAATAAGCCTATCAAGCCCTGTATTTTCATTGAAAATATCTTTGGGTAATAGTCCTTGGTTCTCTTTCCTATTGCATGGAGCAAGGAGGAAAGGATTGTTTCAGAAGTTTTGTGTCCAGAAACTTGGTGAGATAGTTGTATCCTCTTGTAAATCTTCAAGAAGAGAAGTTTTAACAAGAGAGTGTTGATGGGCACACCATCTTTTTCGTGATATGAATGCCTACACTATGGTTTTATTATGCTACTAGTGCTTGATATAATAATACTCAGGGGGAGCATGTTTTGCATGTACTCCTTGATCAGATAGATACTATGTTACTACTTGTAGGAGCATGGTTGGTTACATGTATAATGTTGCTATGTTTTCATGACATCAATGTGCATTGGTAAGAGTATATTCCTCCTTCTTAGGGACATTGTTATTGTTTCCTTGGGTGAGAGTGATTGACTGGTGTGAATGAGGTTTCTTTTGTTATTGCTTCTCACGATGTGTGGTTGCTAATGGGTATAATATTGATGATGATTATGAAGAGATTACTATTGCTCATGGTATACTTTTGTTTATGCTTATGTTGCTATTGACTTGAGTGTTGTTAATATTGCTGGTGCATATTATTTGTTGTTATTGTTGAGACTCCTGCTATTGGTAGTTATTCTTGTCGTTGATGTATTGCTGATATCCACACTATGTTATGATTGATGGATATGGCTTGTTACTACTATTTGATTTGGTTTAAAATGGTGTTCATATGGGAGGAGCCATTATTTGGGTTTGTTGCTAGTATACATTTGTCTTGCTACTACTTTCATGTTATGGAGTGAGAGTGGTTGTTGCTTGGATCAACTATATTGTCCTTGGCCTTTCAGTGAGTATTGATGGCTTGAATTTTTCCCTTTGTCATTGATGTCAAAGGGGGAGAAAAATCAGGATTTCAGTTCTTCAAGAGGTTCCTTTGGTTGACCTAGCTAGCATTGAAATCAATTCCAAAGGGGGAGATTGCTAGCATTGATGTTGTGATGAGTTGTTTGGTTGGAATTGATGTCAACCTAGTAGCATGGTGTTGGAAATTGCATTGATGTTGTGTTGCAGTGATTGATGGTTGGCATTGATGTCAACCTATACTTGTGTTGGAGATGATATGTTTTCTTGATGGTATTGGTTTCTATGGTTGTCTTGCATTGGAGATGATATGCATTGGTTTATATGGTTTCTACAAAAAATATCTATATTACATGGTTGCAGTGGTTGTTGGTTGGCATTGATGTCAACCTAGTAGCATGAGTTGTTGAGAACATGTGAGGCAGAGGCACTTGTTCTGTGCATTGATTTCAGACTTGGTTTGTCCATTTGTTGTACACCTTATATTAGTGGTTTTATATGATGTTAGTGGAGGTGTAGGACAAGTTTTGGAGTAGTTTGATGGCCTGTGTTCTAGTGCAGCTGATGGATGGCACTCAAGTCAACTTAGTTTGACTTGTGTTGATGATGGAGTTGGATCCGTGGATTGATGGAGTGTTGCAGAGACTACAATGGGTTTTTGAGGACTTATTGATGATGATCAACTAGTGGAGAAAGTCTGGTTCAAGTTTGAAGACAAATACTTATGTTTCAGGCCATGCCTAGCCCCATTTGAAGGGAAGGAAGGTCATGAGAGTAATTGGAACTCTCTAGTCACTGGGAGAGAATACTATTGGATCGATTGGAGCTTTCCAGTCAAATGCTTTCAATGTTGAGAGAGTTATTAAAGATAAACAACCCCACTCGCATGAATGGAAATATGTGGGACCGACTTGAACTACCCAACCACTCACTTGCCGTTATTGTGCAAGTGATCAGAGCCGAGATTGTCCAGTGTTGTCCATGCGACCGAATAAAAGAAATAAAATTCCTTGAGATTCCTCACACATTTGCTCTATTTCATGATTTTATTTTAAGGAAATTAATTGTAATTTTGTCTATAATGTTTATTTACTAAATCAACTGGAGAATCAAGTGTTTGAGGTGTGAAAACATTAATCAAGTGAGTAGTGTTTGAGAGCTTCATGGAGGAGGAGATGAGGAGAGAATTTCTCCTTGGCCATGACTGATTTATTTGGGTTTGTAGGGGCTGATAATTGATTTACATAGCTATAGAAGTGGTTCATATTTATGTTGCTCATTTTAGATTATTTGTAGCTAATGTATTGTGGCCATGTGTGTTGTGTTTGGTGTGTGGATGTGAGAGAGAACTATGAGTAGTTTGATTGATTATGAGATGAGATTGTGAGTGGGTGTTGTAGTGATTTGAGTTGAGTTGTAGCCATTGAATTTGCAAAGTTGGGGATTTTTTATTGATTGATGTTATGATGTTTTGAGGTTCTCAAAGAGATAAATTTGTTGTTGCTTTGTGTAGGGGTCCGGTTTGAAATATTCTGAAATGTGGCCCTAGAATATCAGCATATCGAGATAGCTTGGTGAAGAAGTGATGGGTGTTACTTGCTGATGGGTGTCAGTAGCTTCAGTAGAGGAAATTATATTCTCATATTCCAATGGTTCTTGGGCAAGGCTTTTATGGGATAGGAGTCTCCAGTGGATGGGTTTTCACTTAGTCGATTTAGAGTGAGAAAGTTCCTTGTTGGAGCTACCCCTCTCATGGATCCAACACAATAACCCTACATTTTTCAATCCCCTGCAACTGTGCTCAATAATGGTACCAAGGATTTGAAAGCATGGCAGATATTCATTTGGTTTCACCATCAGGAGGTGTTTTGACGAAAAATTGACTAAAATGAGAGGGGGTTGAACCAATTTAGTATATTCATGGACACTAAAATTATATTCATTAATCTCATTAATTGAACCATTACATGAGCAACCTAACAAATGATGACTTGCAGATTGAATATGTGAACAACAATTAATAAGCAAACCAAAACACCATATCAACACATAATAATGACACATATTGACACCAGATATATGTGGAAACCCATAAAGGATGAAAACCAAAATTTTATTATTGTTGTGATGCAAAGGCAAGCTCCTACTCCTTATTACATCTCATTTTCTATAGGCTCCAAGCTAGAGGAGGTTGGTACCCCAATTTTTTGCAAGGTGCAACATGCAAGGAAGGTCCAAATCCCATATTTTTTTGTAGCTTACAACCCACAGGAGGATTCTACCTCAACCAGATACAACTGGATATTTATCAAGCCACAACTTGAAAGGAAACTACCATCCCCTGATGAAACCAAGAAAACCAATGTGTTGGTTTACCTGGTCATAAATTTTGCATGTCTTCCCTTCAAATTTGCATCACATCAACTCCATATGTGCCAGGTAACTAATGCATAATATTTCTATGATCTCTCTCACATTCTCGCATTCTCTAACTTCTCAATACCCTCCAAAATCACATCTTTTATAGAAATAGTTTTCTGGTTCTTTGCATCCCACATAGGAATATGAAGGGAATAGTCTTGACTCTTTTCCTTCCACTCATCTATTTCCAAACTCTTCATATCTTGAATATTAGAATACAAAAATACATAATCCATCCACTATTAATTTCAACCACATGTAATTATTAAACGTATCAACCTGATGCCAACATCAAATGAAAATCTTTATCATTAATGCATCAAAACAATTTTTGTAACATATTTACCTTTGCCTTGGAGTCTTGCCTTTGCATCACAAAAATTAAGCTTAATCAACAATTTCACATCACAAATTTTGCTCCTTTTCATTCTTGTGTTGCTTGTTGCTCCTTATATTGTTCTTTCTCCTTGCCTTGTTGCTTCTCCTTACATTGCTACTACTTTGCTACTCCTTACCTTGATGTTTCTCTTGGCATTGCTGCTACTTTATTGCTCCTTTGCTTCCTATTCTTTGTGTCTCTCCTTTTCTTGTTGCTCCTTTTCCATCAATGATAATATTTCCAACATCCTTGTCTCTACAAGAAATGTGGTAATGGGATATGGGTTGTCTTTTCCTCACGAAGTGGGCAATGATGCTGTTTTGGTAGGTTTCTTACAAACAAATCTCAAGACTACCATTGAAACTTCTAGGGACATAAACCAAACAGTGGTCCAGATTGTGATGAAAGGCACTAAATTTGGAGTTGTAGAAAAGAGTATTCCCATTCCTAACAACATCATCCTTGCTAATGAAGGATACACATTCCCCAAGCCTTCTATTACAAAGGGCTTTAACTAGGTTTGCTGCAAAAAGGATCCTATGTAAGTAACTGTTTTCAATGAAACAAAATTTCTTCCTTGCTAGGAAGGAGATCTCAACACTAGTTATGGTGTCACAAGCCTTTGACATAATTATTGGACACAGGTAATAATTTATAATGAGAATCCTATAGGCCATTTGGACTACTATAAATTGTCTTGGGAATGAAAAAGGGGATAATTTATTCAAGCCATGAAGGGTGTAGAGACACTATAACGAAGTCAAAGTGACTGCATCAATGGAGCTATAGGCGCTTTCTACTAAGACATGGATTTCTCAATAGTTATGAGTTGTGAGAATGTCCCAAAAAATTGTGGACCTTAGTCAATAAATGGCTAATAATACAGCTGTCGGAAAGATAAAATATTGTTCCAAAAATGTCACTATTCGTCCACCCATTATCGATCCAAGAAATTCTAAATCTGCTTTCCAACTTCATGTTTACAAACTCCCTCTAGATTTGAATGGAACTACATTATTTCCTCTTCTGAATTGGAAGATAAACAGTATACTTAATATTGATTATCAATGCAGGAAGCCAAGGAGAGTAGACCAAACTAAATTTCCAGATCCTAGTGTGACGCAGAGGACTTTATCTACCATTGCCAGCTGGTAGATAGTCTACAACATCTCCACTAAGATCAATAAACCTCGTTGTTGTGTTTCCTTCTCTTCTTATTATAATGATTATGTCATCCCTTGTCAAACTTGTGCCTATGGTTTTCCATCTTGAATAAATCCATCTTACAATCCAAAGGAATCAGTTATGCTCCTTCCTTCTTCAACTCTACTTGTTCCTTTCCAAAACCAAACTACAAAAGAAGTCACACGGGCTAGGATGCAACATTTTCATATACCACAACCACTACCCTGTTGTGATTACTGTGGTGTGAGCATTAACTAGAATGTCTATTCTAACTATTCAAAGGGATGGAGTGCAAGAATTATTCTTTTCAACTCGGGGGCCTCTCAGTTCGTAGATTGGTTTGTTTCTATTGAGATGGATAAAGCTTTTGTTGCCTACCAAGATGTTTACTCTTTTAATGGAACTAAAGTATCGGGGTTGAACAACACCCTACTCATGCAAGGAAAAGAGGGATTGAATTACTTGAATGCAGAAACAAATGGGAGTACATTTTATGATCCAAGGATTCCTAGTAAGTAGTAGTCATTGATTTCCTTCACAAAGAAGATTACACCTGTTATAGACATTGTAGCTGGTGATGGCTATCCTACCATATTTTTTTTTAATGGCAAGTAATGTTCTCTTTCTGACTTTTTCCCTTCTAGAGCAGGGTATGTAGTTTCTAGAAACTTTCCTCTCCTTTTGCTAGCATCAACAATGATATAGTTGTGTTACGGGAGCACCTCCAAATTCTCAAGGCTCCAATGCTTATAGATATGCCAATGAGTTGAACAAAGGCACTAATATTGCGAAATTCGCTACTAACTAATAACATATAGGATTGAGTCCCAAGAAACCAGGGGCACTCTACAGATCATGGTGAAAAAATCCATATGGGAGAGTGGGGAGACTATGCACTGGAACAATTTGAGGCCAAGCTGTAGCTAATTTCAAGGTCTAGAATGAAATCCTCTAGGAGCACTACTCCTACGGGTGGTGGAAACATTTTTTTGGAGGGTAGTTGCTGATAAGTCTATTACTATAGAGTATGCTAATGATATTCATGGAACTACCTTTGGGGATCCCAATGAGAAATTTCTACCACCATCACTTGTGCCATAGGAGAGAAAAATATAGTACCAAAGGAAACATAGGAAAAATAGGGCACTCAGAATTTCACTTTCTGTTTCGGAGTCACACAACTCACTTTATTTTTTCCTTGTATACTCATTTGACATTTCAAGAATATCTAAACCTTGTATAGAATCCCCGATTCCAATTATAAAAAAATCTTCATCGTTGAGTCTGCACTATTTTTCTCATTGAGGTGGTCCTATAAATGCTTCTATTACTGCATTAACCATGTCCTTCTCAGAAAAATCATACCCATAATTCTCAAACAATTCAAGGTCTTTGGGGAAGTTATACCTCTAATCCTGAATTTCCAACCTTGTCATGTGTTTTAAAAACCATTTTGATTTCCCTTTCCAATCCAACTTCAATGATCAGTTACTCATCCTTTTGATGCTCCATTTCTTCTTTGAGAATAAAACCATCTAGATATGTTCTAGTTGGGATGTGAAAATGACCATCTGTATTTGTCTCATGGAGAGAGTGACCATCTATATTTGTCTCATGATGATGAAGGTTGTGCAGACCCCCAAAAATAACAACCTCTTTTCTAGCATGAACCATATTTTTAACCTTCATCTCAATGGCCTCCATATCAATACTATAGTTGTGGCTTACTTCAAAAATATTGTAATGATTGTGGTTTTGGAACACTATAATATGAACAAGTAACCAACTGGCCAAATCAATGGTGTTAAACCTAACATCTAGACATAGAACATGCTTAATAGTTGTAGAAATGAGAGCTCCAAGCTATCCTATGAAGATTTTAATATTGGAACAAGGACTAACCAGACCTTAGCCTCTTGAAAAAAAAATATACGACAACCTTCGCATTTTCCTGTAAGTTACACTACCTTCCTCTATTTCTGTCTTTCCATATGTGAATGGACTAACAGACAGATCTATGACATCATATCTTCCTGAAACCAACAATACTTTCAATGGCCCCCCACATGATAGCGATACTGGTAAATGCAATTTCCTTCCTACTAGTTCAAGTGTAATTTCTTCAATTTTCGCGTACTTTAAAGCCTCAAGATCAATGTATTTGTTCCTAGTATCCATATGAACCTTATCAAAGTTTAGAATGAATATTGCATTTGGCACAGGTTCTTTTATTTTTGCAGTAGAATATGAAGCATCTTAAAAGTCAAACAAATAGGTGTACAATCTTTGGAAACGGTTTGACAATCGTTACTTCAAGTTCAAACAACGGTGGCTCTTTTCCATATTCTCTCTCCTTTATTGAACCTGCAGGAACCATCACATTCTTCATTGCTTTTTCAAATGCTATAAGCTCTGGCTGCCCAACAAGAATGATGTTATATTGAATATCATGTTCAATATGGAGTGGTAGAGTAGTCTCCAGACATGTAGGATGGTATGAGGGAAATATTCTTCTCATAAACTCCCCCAGCATGCACACATCCAAAGAGTACCTATAGCCACCATCACCATTGAATCCAACCAGTACAATATTAACTTCAAATGGAATCCTAAAAGGAGCCTCATCTCTAAAGTGTAGCATTTGGCGCATCTCATGCTTAATGTTTTATTGGGTATCCTGGAATGTGATGTGATGCCACTAACGGTGCCCTGGATCATGTCTGAATGCCTCACATTCAACCACTTCTAAATTCCAACTATAAATAGCCAAGACTATGACAACATTAAATAATCTCGGTGTTTCATCCTACTTCCCATGGCCAACCCTCCTCTTATTTTTCCTTCTATTCATGCCTTGCATAGTGTGCCTTACACAGTACTTCAACATTCAATTGTTGCATGAATATATTAAATGATTTTGCAGCTTCCAATCCTAGCATTTGCAGGGCTTCCATGAATTCCTACAGAAATTTTTCACAATGGTCACAAAACATGGATGCTATTAGCTTGGTGGAGGGAGTGCATTCTCTACTTTCTAGGCCAACACAGATTTAAAATTTTGCATGAATTCTTTCAACTTCAGCTAGAACGCAATCGAGCATTCTTTCACATATTATCTCACATAGTTGGCTTGCTGCAAATCCTGATGCCAGGGCTTTATGAAAGAATGACTTATGGGATCACCACTTTTATGAACATGCTAACATCAAAAAGCTCAGTTTTAAGCCAGGTCATGGAATCTTAGGCATATCAATTCATGTCATTGCAGTGTAGGCGTATCAATTATTACCAATTCATGGATGTTTCTTCAACGACCATTTCCCTAGTCTAACATCTACTATCATATGTTCTTGCATGATGAAGATAGTGAAAGTTACATAACGCATACCCTGAAATTGCCATAAGGTTTCAGATTTGGTGGGTAGAGTAATGTTCAACTTTTCAGTTTTCATTTAATGCCCATCTCCACACAATATTCTCATCCATTACCTTGGAATAATTTACCACATGTCCGCACTCTAATTCTATCATTGCATTCTCAGATTCACACTATCATTTCCCTTTCATTTCATTATCATACCTCTAACACATCTGTCATATGGTTACACCTCTCAAACTATTACTTCTTGCACATTTTATTACAAGTTTTCACTGGCATAGATAAGGTTGGTCCAATTTATAGTCTAATATTAATGTTCTGCATTCACAATGTTCCGTAACGCTACAACCTAATTAACCGAGCTCTTCATAATCATGTGCCCGGCCTCAGAACAACCTCTATTGTTAGTATTCCAGTAATGTGTAGAATTCACTTTCATGATATTTGATATTTAAACTTTGGGCATCTGACATTCAGTAAGAAACTATAGTTTTTGCTTCATGCTATGACTGGGAATATATATTTTTTAAATAATGAATCCTTGGAATAGGTTTTTTTTCTTCATTCATCTTCATTTTAATTCTTTCTTTTTCTCTCATTGTATCGGAAAGGCTGTTGGAACAGCGTGACAGTTCCATCACGATTAGTACAGTATTTGTAATCTCGACTCTTTCTTTCCTAGAAATTTAGCTCAATTGTTCTGCATGAACCACGAATTATTATGGGTGATAATTATATGTGATTTTCATAACATGTTTAAATCTATGTCATGCATCTCCAACTACAAAACTAGATATCTTATATCATATTGTTTACCTCTCTTGGACATGAATTTTAGTTTCTTCTATTTCAACTACACCTTCCTTGAAAATTGTCTCCTCACTCATGGGTACCGAAACCAATTTCTCAGTGGTAGTTGCATCTGTTTCCTCTCCATCCTCTATATTTGTTCTCTCAACAATATGGCGGCAAACTCTCACAGAAGTAGTATCCTCAACAGTTTTTTCAGGCATATTTTCATATTCATCACACTGACTCAGCAGTGCTTGGATTATGATTGTTTCTCTTGAAATTTATACATCTTTTGTATCCACAATAGATGCATTATCTTCCTTGAGAATGAATTATAGTGCTCCAATTTTATCTACGTGAGCAATTTTCTTATCTTCATGAACAAGGCCCTAGCACTTTTTTCTCTGCTACAACCTTTTAGTCAGCCCCATTGATTGTAGAATTGCTTCCTCTCATTGAAGACTTCTTAATATCTCTTCTTATAGTATTTCTACATGAAGACATAGCCTTCTGGTGACTTTCTTTTACACACCTTTTACATTTATCTTTTATTGTGGAGGATACTCAATGTCAACACTCTCTTGGTCTCCATATTTTTTTCAAGGTTTACAGACTCCATCCTTTCTTTGTAAATCTTGAGTAAGTGCAGTTTCCTTCACATCAGTATCAAACCCCAATTGCCTCTTCTTCTTATTCGATGCGTTATCTATGTTGGCCTTCTTATGAACCTTATTCTCAAGTGCCCCTTGCTTTCGGTAGGCTCTTCTTGCTTTTATTTTTGGACCGTGGATTTTCCTCTATGATTTCTTATGATGAGCCATCTTTTCCATTCCATCTGGCTCGATTGCTTCATGGTCATCACTGTAGTCTTTGAAATCTTCCTCAACAAGATTAGTTTTATCCCTGTGATATTTATAGTCCTCCTATGGGTTTCTCACTTTTATTTATTTCATTGTTTCCTCTGCATTTATATGAATTTGTTTTCTTAACAATATCCATGCCAACTATGATCTCACCATGCCTATTATCTTCTCACACTTTATGGGTTTCTCTCCCCCTGGGATGTTGTTTCTCTTCTAATACTGATTGGATAGTTGTCTTACTACTTAGACTAGCTCCCCTTGATGCCATGATGAGTTCATTATGTCATTGAAGTAACAAGTTGTTCCTTTTTCTTCCTCTTCCACACTTTCGTAGGTTGTTTTCTCTTGTTCGCATTTCTTTCATAGTTCTCTCTTCTTGAATTTTCTTCCATATTTTGTCTACTATTATTTAGAATACATGGAAGCTTACAATCCTTGGCTTTGTGGCCAAGATTATTACAGACAAAACATCTTGTGTGTCCAAAAAGTAGAGAAAATAATGTGTTTATTTTGCGTTCATGTTTTTCTTCATATACACTTTGCATTCAACAACTTTATGTCCAAATTCATGACACATATAACAATAACCATAGAAAGAGTTTATGTACCTTGTTGTTGGTGTTCTCCTCTGTTTTCTTGTTGTATAGTACCTTCTTTTTTGTTGCATGTCTTGTTGAATAGTCTTGATCTTCTTGTTCTTACAATCTGTTGCCACATGTCCATGTTCATGGCAAGAAAAGCATGTGATGGTTTCCCGAGGAGCAAAGCATCTCCTTTGAGATATTCCGAACTTGTTCAACTCATTGAATGGATTTTGATATTGTTTCTTGTTTTTGTTTTCTTTACAAATCATTTTGTTGTTAGACTCTTCTTTTGTAGGTCCTTTTATAATTGCTTCATTATCATCCTTAATGGTTTCTTTTGCTGAGTTCTTCATGGAGGAAAGGTCGTCTTCTAGATGCTTACACAACCTATTCTTTTATTCTAGCTTACTTCTAGTTGAATCAACCTAAGCTTATAGTATTTTACATTGTAGACCTGTCTCTCTGCTTGAATTCACTTCTCCTCACCTCTTCTAGTCTCCTTGCTTCTTCAAGTTGTGTCTTTAGGCTGATAATTTCCTCGTTGTACTCACTCTCTTTCTCATCACATATCTACACCAGTTTCTTCAGATCTTTGTTTTCATTCTTCAATCTTTCTATACTAGAAAATGATAAGTCAAGCCTAGCTTGATTTTCATCTAATTTTTCGTCATGTGATTCAAGCACTTTCACACAAGTAGAGGTTTCACTTTCCTGTTGACAGGGTTTTTTCTCCTTCCTCTTTCTCTTTCCTTTCTCTACATTATTGTTGCTAGCCTCTTCATGCATGAGTGAAATATATCCGAGATTTATTTTGCAAAAGTTAGATCAATTATTGTATCAAGATCCTTATTATGAAGATTGTTATACCTGACACATTTTTCCTTAGCATTCCACTATTGTTCTTGCAAAGAGGGAGACTCTTTGTAGTAACCATCACATACTAGTTTACATACACTAGGTCCGTAAGATATCAGTTCATATTTCACCTTATATCTCCACTCGTGAAATTTTTTGCACTCAACACAGGTACGCTTTGATAGTCTATGACTAAACCAAGTCTACCTTCAACTTGTTAAGATTGCACTAAAGGAACTGGCTTTGATACCAATTGATAAAAAATTGACTAAACTAAGGTGGGGGGGGGGATTAATCAGTTTAGTTTATTCATGGACATTGAAATTATATTCATTAATCTCATTAATGGAACCATTACATGAGCAACTTAACAAATTATGACTTGCAGATTGAATATGTTAACAACAATTAATAAGAAAACCAAAACCAAAACATCATATGAGCACATAATAATGACAGATATTGACACTAGATATGTGTCAAAACCCATAAAGGGAGAAAATAATGATTTTATTATTGTTGTGATGCAAAGGCAAGCTCCTACCCCTTATTATATTTGATTTTCTTTAGGCTCCAACCTACAGGAGGTTGGTGCCTAAATTTTCTGCGAGATGCAACATGCAAGGAAGCTCCAACTCCCATATGTTTTCTATAGGCTACAACCCATAGGAGGCTCCCACCTCAACCAGATCCAAATGGTTATTTATCAAGGCAAAAATTGAAAGAAGACTACCATCCCTTGATGCAAACAAGAAAAATAATGTGTTGGTTTACCTGGTCATAAATTATGCATGTCTACCTCTTCATTTCTACTTATTCTTCCTTTCAAATCTGCATCACATAAAATGAATGCATAATAGTTCTATCAGCTCTCTCACATTCTCCCATTCTCTAACTTCTCAATACCTTGCAAAATCACATCTTTTATAAAAATAGTTTTATGGCTGTTTGCAAGCCACATAGAAATATGAAGTGAATAGGCTTGACTCTTTTCCTTCCACTCATTTATTTCCAAACTCTTCATTAATGCATCACAACAATCTTTGCAACATATTTTCCTTTGGATTGGAGCCTTGCCTTTGCATCACAACAATTAAGCTTAATAAGCAATTTCACATCACAAATTCTTCAATATAGTAATCTCTCCAACATTATCAAAACATTTTAATGTATCACAACTCCTCCTCCTCCTTCTTCTCCTTTGACTTCTTTTGTTGCTTGTTCCTCGTATTATTTTTGCTCCTTGTCTTGCTGCTATTTTACTGCTTGTTGCTCCTTGCATTACTTCTACTCCTTGCCTTGTTGTTTCTCCTTGAATCGCTGCTACTTTGTTGCTCCTTTTCTTGTTGTTCTTTGTGCTATGCCTTTACTTGTTGTTCTTTGTGCTGCTCCTTTTCCATCAAAGATAATATTTCTGACATGCTTGTATCTCTAAGAAATTTAGTGATGGAATATGGTTTGGATTTTCCTACTGAAGGGGACAACAACACCATTTTGGTAGGTTTCCACAGACAGATCTGAAGATTGCCATTGAAACTGGTAAGGACATAAACCAAATAGTGGTCCAGATTGTGATGAAAGGCACAAAATTTGGAGATAGAGAAAAGCGTATTCCCATGCCTAACAAAATCAACCTTGCTAAAAAAGGATACAAATTCACCAAGCCTTCTATTACAAAGGGTTTTATGGATGTTTGCTACAAATATGATCCTAAGTTGGACATTGTTGTCAATGAAACAAAATTTCTTCCTCACCAGGAAGGAGATCTCAACATTTGTTATGATGTCTCACAGGCCTTTGAAACAAAATATTGGGCACAGGTAACAATTTCTAATGAGAATCCTATTTGCCGTTTGCACTACTAAAAATTATCCTGGGAATGGTAGAGGGGAGAATTTATTCAAGCTGTGAAGGGTTTATAGACACTAGCACACAGTCAGAGTGACTGCATCAATGGAGCTGCAAGCACTTTCTACCAAGACATGGATTTCTCAACAGTGATGAGTTGTGATTAGGTCCCATCAATTATGGTCCTTATTCAATACATGCCTAATAATACAATTGTCAGAAAGATAAAATATTGTTGCAAAAATGGCACTATTCTTCCACCCATCTTTGATCCAAGCAAGTCTAAATCTGTTTTCCAAATTCAAATCTACAAACTCCCTCCAGATTTGAATCAGACCACATTATTTACTCCTCTGAATTGGAACACAATGGTATACTTAATCCTGATTATCAATGTGGGAAGCCAAGGAGATTAAACCCGACCGAATTTCCAAATCGTAGTCGGACGCACAGAGGACTTTATCTGACATTTCTAGCTGGTAGATAGTCTACAACATCTCCACCAAGATCGTTAAACCTAGTTGTTGTGTTTCCTTCTCTGCTTATTATAATGAGTATGTCATCCCTTGTCAAACCTATGGTTTTCAATCTTCAATAAAGCCATCTTGCAGTCCAAAGGAACCAGCTATGCTCCTTCCTTCTTCGGCTCTGCTTGTTCATTTCCATAACTGGGCTACAAAAGAATTTGCATGGGCTAGGATGAAACATTTTCCTATACCACAACCACTACCCTATGGTGATTACTATGGTGTGAGAGTTAATGTCTGGAATGTCTATTCTAACTATTCAAGGAATGGAGTGCAATAATTACTCTTTTCAACTAGGGGGGCACAAATTGGTTTGTTGTTGTTGAGATGGATAAAGCCTTTGTTGGCTACCAAGATCTTTACTCTTTTAATGAAACTAAAGTACTGGGTTTGAAAAACACCCTACTCATGCAAGGAAAAGAGGGATTGAATTACTTGAATGCATAAAAAAATGGGAGTACACCTTATGATCCAAGGATTCTTGGTAAGCAATAGTCAGTGATTTCCTTCACAAAGAAGCTTACACCTGGTATAGACGTTGTAGCTGGTGATGGCTATCCTACCAAACTATTTTTTAATGGCAAGGAATGATCTCTTCCTAAATTTTTCCATTCTGGAGTAGGGCATGTAGTTTCTAGAAACTTTCCTATTATTTTGCTAGCATCAACAATGATACAGTTGTGTTGCAAGAGAACCTCCAAATTCTCAAGGGTCAAATGCTTATAAAGATGCCAATGAGTTGAACAAAGGAACCAATATTGTGAAATTCACTACTAACTAAAAACTTATCAGATTGAGTCCTAATAAAATGAGAGGCACTCTACAGATCATGGTGCAAAACTTAGTATGGGAGAGTGGGGAGACCTACGCACTGGAACAATTTGAGGCCAAGGTGAAGTTTTTTGCAAGGTCTAGACTAAAATCCTCTAGGGACATTGCTCTTATGGTGGTGGAAAAATTGTTCTGGAGGAAAACTATTGATAAGTCTATTACTGTAGAGTATGCCACTGATATCCATGGAACATCCTTTGGGTAACACAATGTCAAAGTTCTACCACCATTAACTACGCCACAAGAGAGAAAAATATAGTACCGAAGGAAACACAAGAAAACAAGGGCTCTCATAATTTTAATTTCTTTTTTGGAGTCACACAACTCACTTTCTTTTTTTCTTGTATACTCATTTGTCATTTCAAGAATATCTAAAGTTTGTACAGAATCCCCCATTCCAATTGTAACGAAAACTTCATCATCACATCTACACTCCTTTTCTCGTTGAGGTGGTCCTAGCAATGCTTCTATTACTGCATTAACCATGTCCTTCTTAGAAAAAGCACACCCATAATTCTCACACAATTGAGCGTCTTTGGGGAAGTTATACATCTAGTCCTGAATTTCCAACCCTGGCATGTGTTTTAACAACCAGTTTGATTCTTGAGTTACCCTTTCCAATCAAAATTAAAAAATTAGTTCCTCATCCCTTTGACCACCCAATGAGATATTGTGCAAAGGTAAACCAAGATCTTTCCCTAAATATATCTCTAATTCTCCACCTTGATGTCCAATTGTTCTACCTTTAATTTCAGTAAAAGCATTATCTAATGTCTTGGATTTCAAACTACATCTCTCCCCTAGAACATCAGCGAATGAATGAATACTATCATCAATAGAATCTTCACTAAGAACTTGAACTTGATGCATGTTGTTATCTTCTCCAGGAGTCAAGGAAGAAAATATTTCAAAGTTCACTTTACTGGTTGATGTCTCTATATCCACTCTTTTAATGTTTGTTTGGCTTAAAAAATAGCTTCTAAATTGGAAGAGTTCTCATTATTAGTCACTGAACTTGGAGTATTTTCATCATGTCTTATATCATTCTTCAAACAATTCTTAGGTCCTTCAAGGAAATAATCATTACCAGGAAAATAATTGGATTTGAAAGCCTCTGTCTACAAGTCTTGTCAATTATCATTTTCTTTTCTACTAGAGCACTTGAATGAATCAAGGGACCTAGAAGATAGTTCAACCTTACAATCTAGAAAAACTTTTCCTGAGATATCACATACATTATTAGTTCCCATAGTATGAGAGGACATAGCCTCTTCATCACCAGTAGGATGGCTACTTTGAGAGTCATTGTTGAATTTCAATGTACCTTCTTTTTGGTGAAGATCTCCAGAGATATCTCTCTTTGCAAAGGTGTCACTAGCTCAAGTGTGATCGTAGTCAATCAAGGCCATTTTTATTTATTTGAGGTTACAAAATAGTAATCATGCCTTATAAGGTGTCAGATACTTGGTAACCATGTTGAGGATTCCTAATGCGACCATGTTAAAAATTGTTAGACTTAGTGCTACTTATCTTACTAGCCAAACTTGCTGCATTCCTATTCATTGACAACTTAACATTTGTCGAGTCATTTGCATCTTTCATATTATTTTCACCAAGCAAGATGTTGTAATTATCATAACCAAGAAGTTGTTATAATTATCATACTAGTGCCACTCTCAATTAGCTTGCTATAATCGGTTGCAAATTCAATATGAAAATGTCATCTGCAACTAGGATAACAACAAACAAAAGAACATTGATTTTGCACTCTAGTTTAGGTTTTTTACATGATTCTTATATTTGGAATTGTTGTTTTATTTAGCATTTCCTCTTTTTTGTAGTTTCATTTAGAATTTTGGTTGATAAGATAACAATTATTTCACTAGACGTATTGATGGTTGGACGTGTTCCTTGTTACAAGCACAAAATCCTCCTTGTCGTCACTTATTCTTTATGGTTTTATTAATTTGTGTCATTACATTATGAGTAGTGATGGATTGTATGTTCTCAAATTAGAGTTAAAGTTTAATGCCAAGAACTTTCTAGGGTAGTATCAACTACAATCACCTTTCCCATCAATGTTACAAACATTGTATAAAAACACCTACAAATTTAAGGCAAATTTCCTACTTTCTCCCATCATAAAAGATCATAAAAGAATAAAACAAGAAATAAAGGAAAAATAGAAGCAAAAGTCTTGTTTACTTTCGAAGGAGGAACCATTTTTTGGAAAAAGGGTTCAACACATACTTGTCAGAACTAAGAATGTTGGAAACAATAATAATATTGAGAGGGGAGGTGAATCAATATTAAGGATAATATTAAACTTTTATGCCTATTTACTTTTCTTATTCAAGCTTGGAACCCATCCATATAATCAGTAGCAATATGTAATACGGTAGCAACATGAAACCAACATACAACCATACACACCATGAGTATCATACACATGAGACATAAGGTTTTTCACGTGGAAACCCTTTTGAGAAAAAACCACCAAGCTTGTTGTTGTTATTGATGTAAAATAAGAGCACCTACCCTATTACATCAATCTGTTTTGTGAGAATCCATTCACAGGAGGCACCAACTCCCTTTGATTGTTTGATAATATCGACTAGTAGGAAGAACCAACTCTCTCTTTCTGTAGACACCAGTCCAACTTACCAAAGCACCATGTGAAGCACCAAGTTCATAGATTTGTTTCAAACACCAACTTGAAACTCCTTGGATTTATGCAAGCACCAACTTGCAAGAGGCACCAATCCCCAAGCCTTGTCAAGCACCCACTAGAGAATGGAAGTAGAAAGCTTCCTGTATGTAGGCACCAATCGACACTCAAATAAGAACTGAATATTCTCTGTAATTTGGTAGCCACTCTACCTAATAACAACTTTGTTCTCTTCCCACTCTGCACACTCAGGAGTAGTCCACTAATTTTCTCAACAAAATTCACTCATCACAGTCCATCAACTCTGTTCTTTGCTCTTCATCAACACTCCCTCAACTCTCGCCCTCTTTCTCTCCACAGCACACAATTGGCCTTTCTTGTAGCACAAGCAACTTTTGCCTTTACTCACAGCGCACAGGAAACTTCAGCCTTTCTCACACAACACATGAAACTACCGCCTTTAACACAGATCATTGGCAAATTTCAGCCTTATACACAGAACGCAACTCTCAGGGTCTCTTAATTTGCATAGGCACTCTCGGCCTTTTTCTATAGAACAAGCTCTCACTCAACCTTAATAGTAGTGCACACTCTCACAAAGATTTTCTACTTAGCTCGCTTTTGCAACTATTCTGCTTTCCCCAACTTTTCACATCTAAGCTCATTGGTTTTTCTCCTCTTCTGGCCCTAATCGATGTTACCACTCATGTCCTATATTCCCACTCTACAAGTGTACCTCAATATGGCTCTTCATTCTGTTGTTGCATCTTCTTTGGTCTCTGCTACTACATTAAACAAGAGAATGGTCACTTGATTGTTTTCTCCATAGTGAGAATTAATTATCAGTCCACCTACACACTCCACCAGGCACAATCCTCTTTGTGAAAAACTCTCTTATCACTTAGGCTCTCCATGCTTATTCATGGTTTCACAATACTTCGACATGCCTTCTCTGTGGGCCATTGTCCTTGTTGCCTTGTCTTAGAGTTTTTCTAACAATCGTCATTTATTCCAGTGATCAAATCCTCTGTGCTCATTTACTCTTTAGTTGACGACTCATCCAACCTTCAATACTTCTTTGTACTGATATATCGAAGACTTTACACCACGATGCAATATTGGAGCCCAAGCATCTCCTAACTCTATCAAGAAGATGTTACGATATTACAATTTTCCAATTGGCCTTTAGCCCTTTCTGCTTATGTCCTTATCGCATCTTCACCATATGACTGTTGCCTATGACCATCAATATAGCACTTAGGTGATAAGTCCTTTAGCATACTGTCAGGGGCCTTTCTCCTCATGTTATTACTCTACACCCTTGGTTTTTTGGGCTCCACAACCAAAGCACCAACAACATTTGAAGCTCTTCATATCAAAATTTTTTCAATAACTCATTTAAAGTGGAGTTCCAAAATCTCAAACCCCTGATATGCTCCAAAACGCTTAGGTGCTAAGCCTTGCTCTATGCCCTTAGCTCTATTAGTTTCCTCAACCAAGCTCCAACACATCAGAGCCACCTTATTGGAAGTTTCCAGTTGCTACCTGTTAGGAAGTGCCGACATCCTTAATCCTTCGATTGTCGACTTCCGATATGGCATCATCACTCCCACATGGTGAATCCTGAGTGGTGACACGTGTCACCCAGATATGACCCATTAGACCACCTAATATGGTTGAATATTCATGCCCAGTGTCCTATCGTACTACCATGTCATGATGACATCAACATCCACTTGTCCCTTATTGGAGCCAATCAAATCCTGCCATATGTCTTTATTAGAGCCAATCACTTGCTTCCATGTGTCCTTATTGGAGCCAGTTATATGCCACCACGTGTCCTACTAGAGGAGAGAGAAAAGGGCTTGCCCACCTTTGGTTTTGTGATGAAATCCTTTGTTAATCCTCCTTTAGAATTCCTAGGCACTTTTAACACTATCGACACTTCACCCATATTACAAATTTTTAAATGGTTCACACAAAGAAGCTCCAATTCTTCGATTGCCAATATGTCAATATGTCAGCCCGCCAATCTTTGATCCACCGATACACTAACCACTAATCGCTAATGCGTTGATATGCAATGCTCTGATGGTGCAATGCACTAGCATGCCTAACCTCCTTTATGTGATTATCGATATGGTTGATGCTCTAATGTGTGATCATTGATATGCATGATATCGCTGGACCTTTGATATGTTGATACACCAATGTGTCGATCTCTAATATGTCGATATTATTTCTACCTAAGGCTTCAATCCCTGAACTTCAGCAGGCCATAACTTTTGAACCACGAATCCATTTCTGGACTTCCGCATATCATTGGAAAGCTTATTCATAGAAATTTCCAATGGAGGGGGTCTGATGTAGTCTTTGAGCCCATCTGCTTCCTATAATATGGCTCCAAGATCTTGAAATTATTTTTCTCCTTGACTCTCTGGACAGCTGGAATCACAACCACCAAGGTGATCCTCTACATGAAGCCTATCGCTACCATGCACTTCCATCTAGTTCATCACTTTAATCATCCATTTATGACTTCTCCAATAAATCTTCTACTGTGATGATTCTCTACATGAAGCCTGCAATTACCATGAGATTTCTCCCAAGCACCAAATCATCATTTTATGGCTTTTCCACTAAGCCTACTGCTATGATGATTCTCTATTGAAAGCTTTCAGCTATCATAGGAATCCTTCTAAGCCATGAACAACCATGGGATTCCTCCTGGGCCATCATTACCAACATATGCTACAACAAAAATCCAAGCTAGTCTAGTTGACATCAATTCCCACACTCCTGCTAACAGTTAGGAAATTCCAACTTCCCAACACATCTCCCCAACACGACTCTTGACATCAATGCCAACACACTTGTAGATTCGTTCACTAGGCCACTGGCGATCTAGACAATGCCAACTGTCCAAAAATCTCCCCCTTTTGCATTGATGGAAGCACTCCATCCTTCTCTTCATGTGATAGCCAAACCTCATGTTGCTTCCACACATCTCATTGCATGAGACACCAATGGCATGCTTTCTTCTGCATAAGCTGTCACAAGTTCTCCACAAATTCTCTCCCCATTTGACATCAATGGCAAGGGGATACAAGCTTCCTTTCTCTCTCCATTAAATCACCAACTATGTAGACCAGAGTCTAGATGTTGAGATATGCATTCTTCTTCGCAGACATCTCTTCCAGGACTGTCATTACTACTGCTCCATAAACTGGGCATATGTGATGTGATCCCCTTGAACATATACTGACACTTCTTTGTCCTTCCAGTTTTGGACACCTTGTGCCTTCTTGCTAAGCACTCTCTCCACTAATGCATATTTTGTATCAAAAATATTGATACCCATTAAACTAGTCATGGTATTGTCGCTGTTGCAAATACCAATTAATACTGATGCATTTCAACTTGGACTTCATTGTTGTTGTTGCTTCTGAGACTATGCTTATTTTATTCAGCATTTCCACTTCTACCCTTGAGATCATATCTTTACAATAGGGACTACTTCACAACTAATACCAATTGCACCAAAAGAAATGATACAAATGAAACAATGTACCATGAAAACTCTAATATTTCTTTTCTCAAAAAGAAATGTTCATTTGCAGACAAAGTTACTCAACATGATCCTAACACAACCAATTGACATATCAATACCAATTGAGGATTAAGGGACATGAAATGATTACACCAATTGTGTTTCATGACATAAGACTGCTATGCATAATCAAAATCCCAACTTAAATGAAATAAGGGTATTACGCCAAAGATGCAAACCTTTCATTTGCTCAGTGATCTCCCTTTCTAAGGCTTCCCATTGTTTCCTGCTACTGCTTATCAAAGCATCTTCCCCTGAGCCAATGCTATTTGATATCCTACAATAGCTTTCTCGCCTCTACATGGGAACTAATCTAGTGGACTTGACTTGACTATGACCTTCCCGTCATTCCACACCTCCACTACAACCCATCTTCTTCCCACAACAATATATTGTTGTGTACTACTCATATTGGATTCACTCTTCCTTTTCAATTCTAATACATTCAAAATAAACCAATTTATTCTTGTATCAGTAATAAAACATAGCCATACCTTCATCAATCAGATGCACCTTTATGTTTGTTCTTATTTTCTTCCTACATCTGACTTATTCGGCCTCCCTTGAGGTCATTGTCTTCATTCACAAAAGAGAAACAAATGATCTACTCCCCCTGAGTAGAACATCCCCCTTCTTCTTCCGGACCTTCAAGGGTCAAGTTCTTATAGAAGCATTACCATATTGCTTCTTCTTTACCCCTGTTCAAGTCTTCTCTTGACTGTGCATGAACAGAGGAAACTTCTCTTTCACCACCTCTTTCTTCACCCAAATATTTTTGATGCCTTTCTTTCTTACAGAGAGCTCCATCACACAAGTAAGAGGACCATTCTCCTTATTTATTCCTCTTCTTTTCATCTTGCTCTTTTGACACAGAGCACTGAAGATAAGTCTATATTTCTCAACTCAATTCTTTATCCTTGTCTTCAGATCCCAAGCTACTGTATTCACATGCACATTCTGAGAAGAATTCCATTTCTTGTCGTTTCTGTAGCCAACTCTCCTATGTCTGAGATTTCCATAGTTGTAGCATTCAACATGGCTTAAGACTAGGGTAGAAGAGTTACCTTTCTTGACAACATTCTTGCCAAAAATCCTATCATGGCCAACATGCCATTTCCTAGCCTTTTTGTGCATTCTTGGGTTCATGCTACCTATCACATCTTGTTTCCTTGCATTCCATCTACAGTCTATGGCTTTATGTCCAAAATTATTGCAAGAAAAACAATATCCATGAATTGATGAAATAGGCTACCTTTTCCTTGAACGCTCTATCATTGAGAAGGAAGGGTCCTCTACTGAAATTTCATCTGCCCTCTGTGACACCTTGCAATGTTGCCATGCACTCTTTCTCGTAGTTTCCGAGCCCTCTTCTGTTGCACTACCGGCTACCACTTCTTATCCTTCTGTTGCTGCCTTTCATTCTCTCATTATGTTTTCTTTTCATGTTGTTGTTGTTGTTGTCCAATAACCTTTCTTTGTTTGTTTTTTTTGGAATCTTGAACTCCCTTTACATGGGAAGTTGACCCTTTAGCCTTTTCCTTATTGGAGCTAGGTTTTTCCTTGAAACCCAAACCAATCTTGATGAGAGGGGATATTTTATTGCTAAGCATCTCATCCAAGACTTTCTTGCTCCCCTCAAGCTTCTGATATTGAGACAACTCTTTATTTGACTTTTCTAAGTCATGTCTCAATGAGACTGCTTCATTTTGTAGTCTTTCACAGTAAGCTTCCTTCTCTCTCAATTGATTGGTTAACATCCCAGTCAGTCTAGTAGCCTCTTCTTACTGATCATTTAGTTCAACTAATCGTTTTCTCATCATTTCATTATCTAGCTCATAAATTTTCACTTGCTCCTCTTTCTTGATATTTTCCTCGGATAGGTCCTTAATCTCCTTTAAAAAAATATCAACTTCTTTCTAAAAGGGATCCTTTAATTTAGATCCTTTTATTCACTATCAGAGGTTCTATATGAGTTATCACAGAAATCTAAGCACATATCTATGTCCATGGAGTCTTCCACAGGTCTAAGGGTTATCCCTTCTTCATCACTACCTGGGGTATTCTTGTTCTCTCCTATGAATGAACACATGGGGAATATCTCTTCTTACTCTGAGGATTCCTCATTTTCTGTTGCTACTAAAGTGGGTATATCTTCATTACAATTACTAGATGCATATCTATCTATATCTTCAAGTGATACACATGTACATATAGATAATTAAGAACCTGTATATTTTCATTTATCGCACAACAATAGCTTACCTTCTGAGCAACATGGTCTCCCTTCTAGGACTTCTTCATCATCAACCCGAGTGTGATGAGCAACAACTTTTTCATGTTCTGACTCATTTCTATAGCAACAAGGTTCATTAGCCTCTTCTTGGGACACATGGCTATCTTCAACATGCAGACATTCCAATTTGTCTAGCACTTCCGTTTGCTAACTTACAATTCCTTACTTTATCAACATCTGGCTTAGACAACCCTTTCATGACGACCTCCTTGGCTTTTTCATTATGCTCATTGTTTTATATACTCTCCATGGAGATATACATATCATCATCCCAGAGTGCCAAATAGGCCATTATTCTAACCTTCCAAACTTCATAGTTGAAACCATGGGCTGACTCATTTTAGAATGGAACTCCTTCTACTGTTAGCCAAACTTTATTAGCCATTGTTTCCCTTTGATGTACCTTCTAGCGATTAAGTTATTCCTGAATGAACTGGCTCTGATACCAATTGTTGGAAAAAATGATAATAATGGGGGGGGGGGGTGAATCAGTATTAAGGCTAATTTTATAATTGTATGCCTATTTATTTTCCTTATTCAAGCTTGAAATCCATCCATATAATCAACAACAATATGTAATATGGTAGAAACATGAGATCAACATACAAGCATACACACCATGAGTATCATACACATTAGACACAAGGATTTTCACATGGAAACCATTTTGGGAGAAAACATCAAGCTTGTTGTTGCTATTCATGTAAAATTAGAGCACCTACTTCATTACATCAAACTATTTGTGAGCACCCACTCACGGGAAGCACCAACTCCCTTTGATTGTTTTCTAGCATCGACTACCAAGAAGCACCAACTCCCTCTTTTTTTAGGCACATGTCTAGCTTACCAGAAGCACCAAATTCATGCATTTGTTTTAAGCACCAACTTTCAACTCCTTGCATTTATGCAAGCACCAACCTGCAGGAGGCACCAACCCCCAAGCCTTCTCAAGCACCCACTAGAGAATGGAAGCACCAACTTCTTGTACATAGGCACCAACCCACACTCAAATAAGAACTAAATGTTCTCTGTAATTTGGAAGCCACTCTACCTCATAACCACTTTGTTCTCTACTCACTCTACTCACTATGCACACTCTATAGCAGCCCACTGATCTGCTCAATAGAAGTAATTGATCACATTCCATGCAGCTCTTTTCTCTGCTCTTCATTAGCAGTCCCTCACCTCTTGGCCTCTTTCTCTCCACAGTGCACACTCGACCTTTCTTGCAACTTAGGAAACCTCCACATTTACTCATAGCACACAAGAAACTTCGGCCTTTCTCACACAACACAGGCACAACTATCGACCTTACTCACACATCACAGGAAACTACTACCTTTAACACAAAGCAGAGGCAACTTTTGGCCCTACACATATTGTAACTCTCAGGGTCTCTTTCCTCTACATAGGAACTCTCGACATTTTTCAGCAAAACATGCTCTTACTGAGCCTTACACAGTAGTTCACACTCTCAGAGAGCTTTTCCACTTAGCTCACTTTTGGACCTATTCTTATTTCCAGCACTTTTCTCATATAAGCTCATAGGTTTTTTTTTCCTCTGTTGCCCACTAATCGATGTTGTCACTCCTCTCTTGTATTCCCACTACGTGAGTGTACCTCGATATGGCTCTTCATTTTGTTGTTGTGTCTACCTTGGTCTCTACCACTGCATTAAACGAGAGAATGGTCACTTGACTATTTTCTCCATACTAAGAATTACTTCTTAGTCCACCTGCACATTCCACCAGGCATAGCCCTCTCTATGAATAACTCTCCTATCACTGAGGCTCTCCATGTTTATTCATGGTTTCACAGTACTTCTACATGGCTTCTTTTTGCACCATTTCCCTTCTTGACTTGTCTTAAAGTTTTTCTCACAGTCACAATTTATTCCAGTGACCTACTCCTTTGCACTCATTTACTCTTCAGCTGCTGACTCATCCAACCTTCAATAATCCTCTGTGTTTCTATATCAAATCTTTTACACCAAATTTCAATATCGAAGCCCAAACATCTCATAACTCTATTGAGAAGATGTTATGATATTACAGTATTCTGATTGGCCTTTAGCCCCTTCTCCTTAGCTCCTTATCGCATCTTCACCATAGGACCAATGCCTATGACAGTCGGTATAGCACTAAGTTGTTAAGTCCTTTAGCATCATGCTAGGGTCCTTTCTCCTCGTGTTATTGTTGTGCACCCTTGGTTTTCTAGGCTCCATAACCAAACACCAACAAAATCGGAAGCTCTTCTTATCATAACTTTTTCAATAACTCATTTAAAGTAGAGTTCTTAAATATCTAACCTCCGATATGCTCCACAGAACTTAGGTGCTAAGCCTCACTCTATGCCCTTGGCTTTATTAGTTTCCTCAACTAAGTGGCAACACACTAGAGCCCCTTATTGAAAGTTTTTAATTGCTAACTGTTATAAAGTGTTGCCATCCTCAATCCTATGATCGTTGACTTCCGATATGACATAATCAATGCCAAGTGGCGAATCCTGAGTGGTGACATGTGTCACCCAAATATGGCCCATTAGACCACCCAATATGGTTGAATATGCATCCCACATGTCCTATCATTCTGCCATGTCATGGTGACATCAGTAGCCACTTTTCCCTTATCGAAGCCAATTAGATCCTGCCATGTGTCTTTATCAGAGCCAATCACATGCTTCCATGTGTCCTTATCAAAGCCAATCATATGCCACCACATGTCCTACTAGAGGAGGGAGAAAAGGGTTCACCCACCTTTGTTTTTGCGATGTAATCCTTCGTTAATACTCCATTAGCATTCCTTGGTGCTTTTATCACTATCAACACTTCACCCATATCGCAAATTCTTAAAGGGTTCACACAAAAAATTTCTAATTCTCTGATTGCCAATATGTTGATATGCTAGTATGCTAGTCCAGCGATCTTTGATCCACTGATACACTGACTTCTGATTGTCGATGTGCCAATATGCAATGCTCTAATGTTGCGATGCGATAATATTCCCGACCTCCTATATGCCATCGCCGATATGGCTAATGCTCTGATATGTGATCGTTGATATGCCTGATGTCGCTAGACCTTCGATATGTCGATACACCAATGTGCCAATTTCCAATTTTTGATTCACCAATGTGTCGATCTCTGATATATCGATATTATTCCTTGTTTAAGGCTTCAAATCCCTCAACTTTAGCAGGCCATAAAGTTTGAACCATTAATCCATTTCTAGAGTTTTGCATATTGTTGGAATGCTTATTCAGAGCATCTTCCAATGGACAGGACGATGTAGTATTAGATTCCATCTTCTACCTCTAATATGGCTCCAAGCTCTTGACATTATTCGACTCCTTGACTCTCTAGACAGTGGGAATCGCAACTGTTATCACTCAGATTTTTCTTAGAAGTTATCAAAAGAAGGAAAGGATCCAAGGTAACTACAAACCAATCTTTTAGACTCGGGTGCTAGCCCACCTAAGTCCAGAGAGGGCTCTCTCTTTATGATTTAGCTATGTTTGGAAAGATTTTAGGCTAGCTATTAATGTTCAATGAGGTTGTCTTGTTTGAGAGTGGTGGAGTTCTAAAAAAAATGGGAAAACTAGGCTTCTAGGCCATTGGGCTATGGAGTCAATTAGGGATAATTCACTGGATCAAGTTAGATTGCTGAGGTATGAGTTCAACAGGTAGGATAGCAGAATAAAAACAAACTTTGGGGCTTGAATGGATGATATTTCTTCTCAAAACTAGAGGGCAATTAATAATCCTCAAGTTAGGATTAGAAAGAGGAAAGGAAGATAGGTCAATTAGTAGACGGAAATTAAGAATCCTATACCAGGGACTTATTAAAGAAAACTACAGGGATAGAGGAGCAGTTAAGAATTCCTTTATCGAAATAGTTTAGAAGAAAACATAGAAATGGCAAACTATTGATAGCAGAGAAGAATAAAGCTAATTCTGATACACTTTGACTATTTTACCATTTAGATTTAAGATGCATGAAACATTGAAACATATAGAAAACACATAAAATCACAAGGATAGAATACTTATTTGTAATTATACTGCACAAGAATCTGATGAAATGTCCTCAACTTTCATTCTTTTTCCAGCAAAAATCCAATTTTGAGTACAAAAGCTTTCTTAGCTTGATAGCATAGATTTACAGAGATGTTATCGAATCCACCCACAATACTTCAAATGGAGAAGTATTTATACAAAAATTACATCAAAATATCTCATAACCATATGAGATTTATTATAGGGAATAAAAAATATCTTTTACAAAAAGATAGAGACAGATGGAAAACTGATTGTTTTTATCCCTTTATTTATGAATAAGCCGGAGGTTGAAACTCGGATTTGCCTCTTGTTGTTGCTTTAGTAATTGTGTGTTGGATCTTTGCTTACTTTTCCCTACTGGTACTCTTTACTTGTTCCTGATACTCTTTACCTATTTACCAACCTTTACCTTAGTAAATATTTTCTATTTACCTCAAAGTTACCATAGTAAATTATAGGATATCGGTCATATTGGTCCACCATTCTTCATTTGATATCTTCATCCTGATCAATTTCCTGTATATTTCGTCAGCTTCAATGTACTTATCAAAATTGGGCTAGACGGTAAACAGGTGTTTCACTTCATGCTCAATATAGAAAATATTTTCCAAACCATCATACAACACTTTTCCTGTAGGTAGTGCCTTCACTGTGGAAGAGCTGGCTTGATTTCTGGCTTGTTTGTGCAGTTTCTCAATGTATTCATCATGAGTCATCAGCTTCTCATTTATGACCAATGGGCTTGGAAGTCCTTTATCCCTTAGAATGTCATATTTTAACATAAAATCATCTATGTCCTCTTGGATACTTTGACATCTTTTTTCCAGGTTAGTCATTAAGTTCTTTTTAGTAAGAACTTTCTTAATTTCAAGGATAGTACTAGTTTGATCCTCGATATCCCATTGTTACAACTAGTGCTTTCTTTTGCAATTTAAGAAGTTGACCAATTGGGTTGCCTCTTCAGGTTTCTCTCCCAATTCTTCCCTGGTCTTCTATATAGCTTCTGTAGCTAGTTTAACTAACTCAGTTTGTTCAAAAATGATCTGGATAGCAGACCAAATATCATTAATGGAATCAATGATATTGGTCCATAAAATCTTTCTAATATCTTTCAAAGGATTTTCCAATGTTAAGTCCTACTCTAATGTCTTGATTCTTTCAGTCATTCTTCTATTTTTTCTCTCTTCTTCAGTGTAATTAATCTGTGATAGCTCATAATTTCTTTCCAAGCTGGTAACCATTTCTTTTAGTTTCTTTATTTCAGTTTCTTGGATTCTCATTTCCTCCATGGACTTTATTAAGTCCTCTATTTGCTTTGTTGAAGTTACTGTTGCTTCTGATGTAATTGCTATTGTTGTTGCTGGTAGATTTGTTGCTAGGGGAATGTTGGGTGCCAAAGATGCTACAATAGTAGATGGCACTACTGTAGAAACCATATGTATTACAGTTTGAGGAACAGTGGTCGGCTCGCACTATTTGGACTGCAAAGATTTTCCTTGTTATTGCTCTGTTTCTTTCAACTGCTCATTCAACTTAAGGATCAAGTCCATAAGTTCTTCCTCATTTTGGTTTTCAATTACTTTTGCAGTTTGTGGATGTAGAAGGGGAGGGAGTTTGAGTCGTTTCCTGAGTGCAGCAATGTCATCGTTCTTTTTCTTTATCAATCTTTCAGCTGCTTTAACATATTTGGGATCATGTCCCAACTCAATCAACAGGTCTTCTAATGATTTTATCCCAGTGTCCTTAGCCTGAGAAGAGGATTTTTCCAACTGTAACTGTGCTGTAGTATTACTCAAAGAATTCTGCAACTGATGTGCAATGATGGCTGTACTAGTCAATGTGGAATAGACCATCTCACCCATTTTCTTATGGAGCTCAATCTGATCAATTGGGTGGATGTCTCTGCCAAGAACTTCAAAATTTGTTGTCAAATAATCGGCCATGGACTTTGGCTGTTGTACTGTTGGCTTCAAAAAGCTCATCTGCATCTTTCCTTCTTTGATTTCAAAGGCTGACATCAACCTTGTCTGATTTGTAGGAGCCATTTTCAGATAGTGGGCATAGGTTTGAGCTTTGAGCTTCTCATTCCTAGCTTTAATCTCTTTGTACTTTTCTTTCAAATCCTGGCTCTGCTCTGAATCTTTCCTTAGTGATGACACTTCTACACTTTGTTTCATGCTTAGTGGCTATGTTTGAGAGGTAGATGGTGTCTCCCCTACTAGTGTTGTCTGCACTATGTCACTTCTTGTCTCTTCATATTCCTGTTCAGACAGAGGATTTAATCTCTGCCTCTTTACATATACCTGGTCCAATGGCACTGTAGAGGGGCTAGCCTCATTCCTACTTCTTTTTTGAATTCTCTCCTCATTAAGAGGGGTCTGCAATACTGGAGGGTTGCCCATGTTTGTATTAGTCTAGGTCAACTCCTTAGAAATGCTCTGTGACCCTGAATCTTTTCCCTGTCTTGAAATCTCAGGTTGTGCTGATGTTTGTGCACTATGCTCCTGTGTTGGTCTCTGTGAAGATTCTTCAGTGACCTGTATAGAGGGATCCAAATCAAGTCTTCTTTCCAAATCTTTCAAAACATTTTCTACTTCAACTTGTGTACTATCTTGTTCTATAGGTGTTCTCTCCACCCATTCATTTTGATTTGCATATTGTTCTATCTCTGGAATTCTATGATGGATGTAGGGGGGATAGCTTATTCTTTTGTCTTCTATCACATATGAAGCTATGAGGATCATAAGGCCAGATGAAACTCTTTTTCAATCTCAATCTCTCAAGGATTTCCTCTGCCTCTTTCCCTGCCTTTTTTTTGTTGCAAATAAATGGGCCTAGGTGATCCTTTATCCTTAGCTGAGCTTTCCTCTTAGTCTTCATAAAGTGGATTTCATCATAATTGATCATTTGCCTGTAGTACATTAGGGCAAACAATCACATGGGGAGGTATTTGGGCAGTTTAAAGGGAGGCAGCTCACACCCATAAATTTTGATCTCGGTATGGTTCTGGTACAAGTACCAGTCCCCAACCTTGTATTGCTTGGATAACTGAAGAATTCTCTTAATATCATCACTAATTCTGAGAGGGGTACTTCCTATCAACATGGTAGTTACCGGATGCACAAATTGATCAATAAAATCTGTATAAGGATAGGGAGAAGAAGGCGAATTGTGAAAAATGGAAGTCCAGAAGATGACTGACCGGGGGTTCCCTCTAGTGTCAAGATTTTGTACAGAGAAAGGGAGTTTATTAGTTTGGTAGTATAGGAAAAGATGATATAGGACTGAAGAATATTTAAATACTCTCTCGTTCTCTAATCTCATGAATTGGTCAGGCATTTTATCAGCAATGAATGCAACATAGTCAAATTTTGCTGCAAGAGGTTGGCTAGGGGTGAAAATAGACATGTAGGCTAAGGTTATCTCATCTACATATTCACTAGTAGTAAAACCCAAAATGCAAGCAATCGTGGTGATGATATCCTTGCCCAGACCAATAAAGAAGCTTGAGATGTAAGGAGGGGGGTCTTTTGGCCTGTGTTTTTCTTCCATGAAGATCTAACAAATTTGGGTAATTTCATAACTGGACAAATTTGAAGATTTTTCAAGTAAATCGGCTATGGAAAGGGGAGTGAGGTCTTGGCCAGGCTGTAATTGTAACATTTCATTTATAGACTCGACTGTAATGGTGAAAAGGACTTTCTAGTCAGGGGACATTATAGCTCTCATATTGGGGTCATAGTTTGCATGGCAATGGTGGACAATATGGAAAATATGGACAGTGGGGAATTGATATTTAGGTATGTTTTACTCCCAAAGACCTATTTTATCAGCATTGTTCAGATAATTGTCCCAATACTTGCAGTGTAGCTTCAAGGGGGTTTCATCAAAAGTAAGGTCCTTGATTTGAAAATCTTTATCGCCAAGGGAAGGTGGTCCAAATCTCTGTGGAGATTAGTGATTGGCATGACATTTAGGGTGATAAGAGCTTCCATGCTTGGTTCTTGTGTATTCAAGGAAGAAGAAAGTTGGGGTTTTCAAGGTTTTTAGATAAAAAGGTGCTTGGGGAAGCCTCAGGGTGAAGAAACAACTTAATTGTACTGGATTACTTGAGTTTAGAGTAATTTGGTGGAGGTTTCCGTACAAAAAATAGGGTTTTTGAGAAGGAAATGCAGTAAATACCTGGTTATGGTTGACTGAATGAACAAATGGCTATGGTGAATGTTTTTCTAGGTGCGCACAGTAGTCTGCAGCAGCCTGGAGTTCAGCGACTGATGGTGGTTGGCAGTTGGGAGTAAGTTGTTGGTCTGGACGTACTTTGTGCGTGCATGGAAGGCAGAAGTTTATTTTTCTCAGTAAAAAGGGAAAACAATGAATATTTTTTTTTTATGCACAAAGTCAATATCTTTTGGCGGGTGAATGGGAAAATGACAATTGTTGTCAACTAACTGATGGAACACTTTGTCATTTGGTGGAGGCGGTAAGCAGGATTGATCACACCGCTTTTGGGAGGTCGGTGGTTTTGGCAAAGGCTCGCATGATGTGACAAATTGGATGACACATAGCAATGGCGAAAAGTCAAAACAGATTATATCGGATGGTTAATGCTTGACCAAAAGGCCCGCGCAATATGAGCGCGAGTCGTTGGATGAGGGAAGGCAGATCGAACGATAATGAATAGCGGAAAGTGTTAGGGAGTTAATGTAGGGGGCCCAATGGCATAATCAACATAAGTAAAGTGACTTGAATTATATCGGGGATGATATGGTTGGATGAATAAAGGATTAATAACTTTAATGATATCGGGGGTGATTGTATTGGCAGAGAGGCTATTAATTAATCCAGGTGACTAATTAATCCCTTTTTAACACGTCGGGGGTTTTGGCTCTTAATTAATCACGGTTCGATTAATTAATCCAACTTAATTAACTTTATTATGGTTTATGTTTCAAACCGGGGCGGGATATTTATTTATTTTGGGATTTTTATTAATAATACAGGAAAGGGTAATTTGTTTTGGGAGTTAAATAAATAATAGGAATTAAAAGCTAATATGACCATGGGAAAATAAAATGTGCTAAGTAAATGTTTCCGAAAATACATTCATCATCCAAAATTATGACTTAGGCTAAAATGTGTTTGGGGGGGTTTTATGAGGAACCATTAATTTTTCCCAAGTAAAGAGTGATTTTACCTTGGGAAAGGATTTGAAGGGAATGAATGAATTATGGAAGGGGTGAATTTTGATGAAGGGGCTTTAGCACTTAGACATTAAAAGTTATTGGGCTGACGGTCCGGTCCCTCTAGAAGTCAGAGAAATGCTTTGAGCCCCTTTAACTTTTAGGTTGTTAGTGCCTTTAGTACTTCTGGGAAATTAGTAAAATTTAGGGAAAAAATGAGTGAGGAGGTTAATTAGTTTGACTTTTGTCTATGATGTAAATGGCTTCATTTTCATCCACATATTTAAGTTCTTTCGATGATGAAAGTATATGACTTGATATCTAGATAATCATCCATCCTACATAATTCTGCAACCGTTCATCTACTTACCCTACCTACTTATCCTAGCATTTTTTCTTCCTTTATTAGGGTGCACTTAAACTAACAAACCCTTATCAAAACCTTTTCTTTTCTTTTACAATGGTATTCTAACTAATTCTAACCTTATTACATCCAAGGGCTCAAATTAAATTGTTGAGCTCCTTTTATTCACTCTACCTATCTACTCATCTACCAAGATTAAACAGTTTGGTCAATTTTTTTCTCTATCTCTAAGCATGAAATTCAAAACATGGAATAACCAAGATTAAACTATTTGGCTACCATGGATTGTGGCATAATTAACAAGTTTCACACAATCATTTATACAAAAAGTGAAATAATAGTGGCATTTTGACTTGCACATTTTCATGGTCTTTTATTTTTCTTGGGGTTTATTTTTTACTTTTTTCTGAACTTTTCATTCTTTTTGTCCTTTTATTCTTTTTCTAGGACACCCTATTTAAATTTTTTTAATTTTTTATTTTGAATATGGAAAACATTTGCAACAAGCAAAGGTATGTACATATTTCAGAGCTAAACCAAGTCAATCATGATATATGACAGTATTGGTATAGGAACATAACAACAACCACCAAGGTGATCCTCTGCATGAAACCTGCAACTACCATGGACTTCCATCTGGTTCATCACTGTAATCATCAGTTTATGGCTTCTCCAATAAGGCCACTACTGTGATGATTCTCTACATGAATCTTGTAGCTACCATGAGATTTCTCCCAAGCACCCAATCATCATTTTATTGCTTTTCCACCAAGCCTACTGATATGATGATTCTCTACTTAAAGCTTGTAGCTATCATAGGAATCCTTTTGAGCCATAAAAAAACATGGGATTCCTCCTGGGCCATCACTGCCAACATCTTCTATGACAAGCATCCAAGCTAGTCTGGCTGACATCAATGCCAACACCCCTGCCAACAGTTAGGAAATGCCAACTTCCCAACACATCTCCCCACCATGACTATTGATGTATCAAACCCAACACACTTGCATATGGCTTCACTAGGCTACTGTCCATCACGAAAATTCCAACTGTCCAATAATTGGTGCTATTTAAGACCCAAAAAAGTACTCCATTTTGTTGGGAAAGGGAAATGTTATAAATTTAGTCAAAATTAACAATTACTTTTTTGTAACATGTCATTGCAAAACAACATGACTGGAAAGAAAATAATTGGAAGTTGCAATGGTCTAACAAAATATTAATCAATGAAAGGTAAACACAAACCAAGGCATACCTTGAAAAACATGAGCTTGTTCGCCCTTGTCGCATTCTGGAAGAATATGTAAATTATTTGTATCATTACCCTTCCACTTATGATGTTGTACAAAGCTTTGTATCTGTCCCCAAACTATTTGGACTGACACTGAATGATACATGCTCAATTTTGGAATTCATTTTTCTGAAGGTTGTATAGAATCCACCACTCTAACTAGAACAAAATATTCATCATTGATTCTGCACCCTTTTTCTTGTTGAGATGGTCCTAACAATGATTCTATTACAACATTAACCATGTCCTTCTTAGAAAAATCACACCCATAATTCTCGGATAATTCAGGGTCCTCGGGGAAGCTATACCTCTGATCTTGAATTTCCAACCCTGGCATGTGTTTTAACATCCAGTTTGATTGTTGAGTTACCCTTTCCAATCCAACTTCAACAATCAGTTCCTCATCCCTTTCACCACCCAATGAGATCTCTTGCAGAGGTAAACCAACATCTTTCCCTTAATATGTCTCTAAATCTCCACCTTGATGTCCAATTGTTCTACCTTTAGTTTCAGTAAAATAATTATCTAATGTCTTGGATTTCAGATTGCATCTCTCCCCAAGAACATCAACAAATGAATGAACACTATCATCAATAGTATCTTCACTAAGAACTTGAGCTTGATGCATTTTGCTATATTCTCTAGGAGTTAAGGAAGAAAACATTTATGAGTTCACTTTACTACTTGACATCTCTGTATCCACTCTTTTAATGTTTGTTTGGCTTAAAAACTAGCTTCTGAATTGCAAGAGTTTGCATTATTAGTCACTAAACGTGGAGTATTTTCATAATGTCTTATATCATTCTTCAAACCATTCCAATATCCTTCAAGACAATAATCATTATTAGGTAAATAATTGGATTTGAAAACCTCTACCTGCAAATCTTGCCAATTATCATTTTATTTTCTACTAGAGCACTTGAATGGATCAAGGGACCTAGAAGACAATTCAACCTTACAATCGGGAAACATTTTTCCTGAGATATCACATACATTCTTAGTGCCCATAGTATGAGAGGACATAGCCTCTTCATCACTAGTAGGATGGCTACCTTGAGAGTCATTATTGAATTTCAATGTACATTGTTTTTGGTGAAGATCTCTAGAGATATCTCTCTTTGCAAAGGTGTCAAGATGAAGTGTGATCGCAGTCAATCGAGGCCATTTTCTGTCTTTCAGGATCCAAAATAGTAATCCAATTGTGATCCTTGCAAAATCGTATTCATCCATGAAAGAGAAAGGAGAAATGGAGAAACATTACATTGAGCTCTACCTTTAACCTCTTTCTCCCAAGAGATATTCAACTAAGCTTAGAGGGGAAATCCCATTCATCAAACCATGCGCTTGGAAATGAGATATCTCTTCCTTTATAGGCCTTCTCCTCAAAAAAATTAGAATAAAATATTATTGAGTAATTTTTAGATCCATGAACCCTTTGGAAATAATAATATTAATATAGAAAAGAAGGTCTTGAACCCTCTTCCCAGGTAGGTGCTTCTCATTAAGGGTATAAAGATACACAATATAGTGCTTGATTTATTATTTTTTGCCACATCCATCACCTTCCGACCTTCAACACTCTTGAAGAATGATCATCTAGTAGTTTCCTATTTCCAAAATAAAAATAGAATTCAAAAATGTGGAGTGCTCCATTATAAATGGTCAAATGTGGCTAGGGTTTAGAGGCAGAAAATTTGACATGAACGCAACTCCCTTAATATTTATCAGAATATTTATTATGACCAAAATGTGGAAATGTTGTAGCCACTCTACATCTATTGGCATTGGTTTGGTGGTAATATAGGCACTCAATCAAAAGATATATGCTCTTCTTTGGAAAGAGGGCATAAAGGAGATACTTTGAATGTTCTAAATGGACCACTACTCACAAATATCACCATCCTCCATGCCATGGGTGATGTGAATGCTAAGTGTCCTCTTCTTGACTAGGGAATTCCTCTTGTTTCTTATGTGTGACCCTTGATTATGCCCCAAAAACCCTCAAATGTCTTTCAAAATGATGTGAGTTCCTTTCTTAAAGAGTCTTTGAAGACTATGAGAGGGTTTCTAGGTGACCCATGTCAACATTAATGAAGGGTGGTATTTGAAATCCTCTTTGTTTGCTTTTAGATGATGCCCAAAGACCACAAGAATGACAAGTCATTCCTCACATTTGTATAAATACATCATGTGATAAGATGAACCCAAGTAGTGAGAAATGCCTTCAAATATGTAACTCTTCCTTGAAAATTGTGAAGACATCATGAAGACACCTTCGAATGGAGAAATAGACATGCCCAAAGGTGGATCTATGTTACATGTGAAACCTTGCCTCCAAATATGTGAACTCAACAACAAAACATACCTCCAAATATGTGAATATTCCTCAACATGCAAAACAAAAGGCAAGCACATTGAATTTTCATCACCACCTCTCAAGTCTCAAATGATTCATATCACACTCCAATGTTTATATACACTGGTGAAATGTTGTTGAAAATTTGCCTCTTAAAATGAAAATTGGACTTGCAATTTAGGTGGTAACAAGACCAATGCACCATGCAGACAGAGAGAATAACAATATTCTGAAGATGCATAGTTGAACTCATAGACCTAGACTTGTCTGAAGGCATACTTTTCATAGCCCTGAAGGTTGACATAACAAAGGGCAGAAGAAATGGACTAAGTTTGGAGGTATTTTTATCATTATCTTTTCATAGATGAGCACAAGTAATTATATATAGAAAATATCTATTGATTGGAAGTGTCATATCTTCCAAGTCACAACATTCCTAGATAACGTTTTTTTTTTTTTGTAAAAAAAAAAAACAAAAGAGAAAGAGAGAAAAAAAGGAAAAAAACAATAAAAGGCTTGGATAAAAACCTTTATGAGGCATCTGAGGCCAACTCTTGGGTTGAAAACCTCCCTAAGGTAGCCCAGGAATAAAGAAAAAGACAAAATAAGCATCCCTATGTGAAAACCTCTCTTGAGGTGCTCAAGGCAAGCATACATGTTGAAAACCTCTCCGAAGGTAGCTTGTGTGTCTCAAAAAAAATAAAAAATCTCAGGACATGGATCCACAACATGTCTGTTAATTATTTTTGTCATTTTGTAGATTTGAGGATAGCGGAAAATTCCAGAGCTATAGGGATAGCATCCTCAATATTCTCTCCACTTCACCCCCCATCCACTCCATATCCTCCATCCAAACGCATGTCCTCACCACCCTCCATCATCCCACTATCTAAAAAATCAAATTTCAGCCCCTCTCTAGATTGTTACAGGAAGACTGTAATTGCTACAGGAATATCCTGTAACACTAGAGGAGGACCTCGAAAGACTATAGGAAGATAATCCGAATGAAAATACCACCAATAATGACCTTTCCAAAGGTAAATGAGGTTCTCCCACCTTGATCCATCATCCATCCATCATTGATACATCCCAGTTCACAAGAAAAGTCAATATCTATCAAAACCAACCCTCCATTTTGTGTCATCATGAAACATTTCTTGAAAAGCACAGAGAACATCCTCACCATTTTAACAAATCTACACTGCTCAATCAATGCCCTAACATCATCCTCCAAGCCCTGTACGCCATTTCTCATCACTCCCATGTAGTTAAAAGACCTTTGAAGAGAAGAAAAGGGTTTCTTGCTATAGGAATAAAACATCCTCTTGTAGCAACCTGTGTAAGAATTATAGAAAATCCAGAATCCTAGTTTTTCATTTCCCATCGAGTAGAGGGGGTAATACCAACTCATGAGGTACTCTATAGTAACCATACCACTCTAGGCAAGACTCTGCATCAGCAGCAACAGTACTTGGGACATCAACAAATGACCTGCACACATAGCAACAACAACTATGAAATAGCATGAGGAGCATAGAAGATATACAAAGGAACAAAAAAACATAGCAAGACAACTCCCTTGGTGACAGTACAAATTCCCAACACTCCAACATGCACACCTGTGCATAAGTCAATCGTGAGGTAGGCATAGGTATGCCAACCTCTCATCTCCTCCCTATGTGCAAATAATGAAAAATGTATGAATATCGAGAGGAGGTCTTTTTATAAGCTGGATTTGGCTAGTTAACTTGGCCACCCTCGGTCAGTAAACAAAAGGTCATTATGAACCCTCATTCAACATGGAGGTGTCACATCAGTCAATATTAGATCAGAGAGAGTGGGTGGTGATTATGAGGGACGAGGGAATGATTACTCCAGGTGGGGATAATAGTCCAAAAGAGGAAACCTCGTGCCTCTTCCAAGTCATCACAATGCTCCGAGAACTAGCCAAAATTGGAATATAATGTACTAAGCCTTTAATTCTGTTGCAACTATGCTCATTTCAAAAACAGTTAAGGTGAGGATGAGTTTAGGGAGCCATCGAGGAGAATTGAAACCCACTCTACCATTTATATAGGAGGAAGCTACAGGAAGCCTGCAAATGCTACAGGAAGCCCGAGAAATTTCTACAGGAAGCCTCAAAGGGTGAAAGAATGTTGCCAAGGGTCAATTTGGTCTCCAATTATCCCTATCCCAGGCCATGTGGCAAATAGTAAGTGCACTCTCTCATTCCTTTGTCCATAAATTTTATGCTGGTGCAGCCTAAATTCTAAAGGAAATATAAGTCATTTTGTGAATTGAATGAACTTGTCTCGTTGTAAAATAGAGGGATTATAACAAATTGGCATCAACTAGGAATTTCAACCCTCTACTTCCACTAAATTACACATCAAAGCTATTACAGGAAGCATCCCTCCTTCACCTAGTTAAAAACAGAGGAAAGAGATGGGAGGGGGATTCAATAGAAGGGAGCCTATAGACAATAAAATAATTCATCTTCACCCTCCTGTATTAGACATTTTTAGAAAACATCAGTGGCTAGGATTATTTGAACTGTTGAAGGGATATGATGATGACATTACATATGAATTTGCAATGGCCCTAAACTCTCAGATAGGAGTCAGTGCCACCACTGTGGTGAGGGCATTAGTTATTTCAATTACTCCTTAGCTAATTAGTAAGGTGACAAGCCTTCCCCTAGGGATCCAATGGAGAAGAGAAGACAAAAAAACCAGTGTCATTGTCAAAAAGAACTTCTTCACTACTAATGAAAAACCTACTGAAGATAATAATGGAGTTAGGAGGGAAAGCCTACCCTATCCCTCGGATGAGGTGGGATACCATATCCTTAAATACATCTCCTGTTAAGGAAGGCTGAGTGTAGTCTATGGATACCATTTTATATTACTCCATGAACTCAGTTTTCAAGTAGAATTTCCCCTAGCCTAAAGACAAAGTGTACCACATTTCCTCTTAGAATCTATCAGGGACATGAGCCAAAAGGTGAGAGAGGGCAAGCACCAACACCTAGGCCACCATGGCCTCATTAAAATGATAGTGGTGTATGCTTTGAATAAAATAAGGATCTCTGTCCTTTGGTCCAAATTCATGGATATGGATGGAGAGACCTTCATTGGCACTCAAAACCTCACACCAAGTGACACCCCAACCTCTAGTGTTAGAGGGAGAGACGTGAAAGAAGAAGAAGAATAGGCAGAAAAAGAAGAGGAAAGAGAGACATAGGTAAAGAGGGTAGTAGAAGAAGAAGAAGAGAGAGAGACATAGGCAGAGAGGGCAGAGGAAGAAGAGGAAAGAGAGACAGAGGTAGAGAAAACAGAGGAAGACCTTCAGGTAGAACTAGAGAAAGAGAAAGATGAAGAATAAGAAGAGGAGCAACAGGAAAAACCAAGCCCTGAGAAAGCTATTGAATCTAGAGAAGAGGGGGTATCCCCAGATCAAACAAGTTTGTCTCCAGGACCTAGTGAAAAGGAGGTAGTTACCACCTTAGCTACCTTGAGCACACCAGTCAAACCCAAAACGAAGAGGACAAGAAAAACTCCCCTATACTTTAAAACCAGAAAAAGCACTAAGATTAAGCAAGGAAGGCCTCAAACTCCAATAAGGCCCCTATCACAATTAAAGAGTCCCCAAGTAAAAAACAGGAGGTAGGGCCCAATGAAAGGAAAGTTTAGGAGGTCACCTCTCCAGAGAACATCTCAAAGTCTCCTATAGAATATATAAGGAGGCACACCACTAGATCAACCTCCTCTAAACAACCCAAGACACCTACCACCCTCTAACAAAAGGGAAAGGGAAGGCTACATGAAAAATAGATTGTGCTACAAGAAGAATAGAAAGTGCTACAAGAAGAAGAAAAGGTGTTATAGGAAGGGCAGAAGGTAACACAATAGCTATAGAAGGGGGGAGCTTCCCAAAAATCATTTGAGAAGGATTGTCCAGAGCTACAAGAACCTAGTCCACAACCTAAGTTGGGCTCCTATTACAAATTCATTAGAGGGAGAGTTATTTCCCAAAAGTTTGCAATGCCACTTTTCCTTGAACTTGAAGCAGAAAGATGAAGAACCCAGAGATGGATGCATATGTCTGAGTCCAAAAAGGTGGAAGATGTGGGCCTTATGGAAGAAAAGTTCCTTGAAATGGGAAAAGAGATGAGCGAGCTAAGAGAAAGAGAGACCAAAATGAGGGAACAACTGCAAGAAGAAAATAAATGGTTGAGGAATACATTGAAAGAGAAAGAAAGCCAAGTGGACATAATGGCAAGCCTCTACATGGAGGCACTATAGTGAAAAAAAACCATCCAAGTCTTATGCACTCTTTCTCAAAGATTAGTGGATTCATCTCCAAATCAAGACCTGAGCACAACATGGATCCATGCCATTTTAGGACAAAAAACAATTCATTCAGTTTTGTGACCAAAATAGCATAGAAGACATAGCCAAATTTGCTAATTTCTACATGAATAACCTCATTTTCACTGATATTAATGTTTGGGATCCCAATGCAAAGTTGGGGCAAATGCAACTAGTGGCCCTAGCATCTTGGATGACTCATGAGGAGGCGAGAGCTAAGGAGGTAAATAAAGTAATGGAAAAGGAAGAAAAATAACCACTCTATTTCAGGCCAAAGTAGATAACCCCAATGGTTGTAGTTAGTACTCACAAAATCATCTCCAATTATGTTGATGTAGCACCTAAATACCTTGCCACCCAAGAAAAGGCCATCTCCAATTCTGAAGACACACTTAGGTTGTTAGGAACAAAAGTCCAGCAAGCATACCAGAGAATATGGAATGCCTTACCCCATAGTCTCCTAATCAGGGAGTATCACTCTCTTGAAAGGTTGAGGAATGCATTGGAATGGACACCCCTTGATCTGGATTTAAACAAAAACACAACAAATTATAGAGACAACCATAAACACAGAGTTGCAGTGGAAATAATACTTCATTTCATTAATGTAAAATACTAAAATATGCTTACAAACAGAAATGGAAATAAACTAGCTAGGGCAATGTTAGCTTATCTGTGAGAAGATATGTGGTGGCTACATGCCTCTGAACTTTGTTACAATGAGGCTCGAAGGCCTATTTATTGTTTAGAAACAATGGAAAACCCTGTTTTAGGTAAGTTCGTACATCAACTTCTCGTGGTGCTAACTTTGGCACCAGATCTTCGTTTGACACGTACAATAGCTCGTTAGAAAGATCTATCCAAGAACTAAAACTTTGGGAAGAGAAACATTGGTCCTTGGACACATGTTGCTCCCATAGTTCCCAAAAAACGTCTTTTAGGGCCTCAAAACGGCTCCCAAAGTTTAGGACCCAAAAAACTGCTAAAAATAGTAAATTGTGCTATAAATAAGGAAACTGAAAAACTGAAAGAAATAGTTGTGGGCATCCAAATGGGATAGGTGTGTGGCCACCAACATCCACTTAGATCATTCCTCCCTCCTTAGGGAACAATGGTCCCCATTGCATTGAGTTCCTCCATCTGCTAAAAATGGTCCCTGGTGAGTTGTTCTACAATCTCTGATGTGTTCAGTAATGGTGGGAAGCATGGTTGAGGGCATTCCACATTGAACACTTGGTGAAAGTGAAGGAATGGAGGAATTCTACGCTCCAAAGCATTGTTTCCCATAGCCTTGGTAATTTTGTAAGGACCATGTGTTAGGGTCCCACCCTAACCCCCTTATTTATGTAATGGGATCACGTCATAGTCAAGAGTCAATAAAGCCCATATTAATAATTGTAAGTGGTTAATCCGCAATTAATGACGGAACCACAGTTAGTTTCAAATGGGCCGTAGTATTAGATAGATGGTATTAATAAAACCCACGGTATTGGCCCGTGGTATTGCATGTATGAGTCATATATAAAGGATAGAGACTCCCTGTGAGGAGCATCGTGTCTTATTTTGTAGTCGAGCTCTACTCTATTGGAGGTTGCCCCCTCGAAGAGGCAAGTGAACATTACTCTCTGAATAATAAAATCATTGCTATTCTGTGTTCTGGGTATCTTTTCTTCGCATATTCTGTATTTGGGTATCATTTTGCAGGTTAAGAGCATAACAAGTGGTATCAGAGCACTTTCCAGGGCCGGTGGGATCTCCATTTCTTAGCAAAAAAAAAATTTGGCTAGAGACGTGTTCCGGCGTCTTTAAACCACGGGATCTGTCGTTGAGCACATAAACCTGCGGATTTGGGGAGGCATGCATGCAGGAAATACAAGAGGTGGTCACGTCTGTTGGACTCCCTTGTAACCCCTGTGGGTACCCCTTCGAGTAGTAGCGCATTAGACAGAACCGCGCACGGATTGTCTTCCACGTACCCTCTGGGTATATTAGAAGCCCCCTAGGCTCCCTTGAAACCTCGCCATAGATAAACCGTCGGCCGTCTTGCGGCTACAGTACACCGAGAACAGCACTCGGGGAGATTACTCGCCCGTACGATAGGGTAGTCGGGTTGTACGGCTAAGGGTACGGTCAATCCTCCTTAGTTAGAGCCTTGAAACATTGGGCCGAGTACTACTGCCAGACCCTCATGTATATTGCGATCTGTAGCACCTGACACTCCTCAAGACCTTAGTTCCCTTTTCTATCGGGGGATCACACAGCATCTCTTCCAGATCCGCCTGTGCAAAGGGGTGCAGCAGCAGCAGACATCAGTCCCGCAGTCTCGAGTTCGCAGATCAGCCATTCCGATCTATTAGATCCATCAGATCCACAGAAGCAGCCTGTTCTGCCATCAGATCCGCCATTCAGATCTCTCAGATCCCCCAGATTAGAATCGCTGTGAAGGGTTCCTATACCGGGGTATAATTTTCGCAGGACTTTTGGCCGCATTGACATTTTGAGGATTTGGCCACTGCAGTATTGATAAGGAAGGAGTAAAACTAGCCCATCAGAATCAGGATGACGAGCTGAGCACGGTGGTACCATTCACTTCTTAGTGAAAATTTTTTTTTAGGCGGTCCCAATTTTCAAAAAACCTGGTTGGTGTATGGTAGAAACTAGAGCTCAAGCGATGGCCAATGAAAGGATGGACAAATTTGAAGAATCAATGCACAACCTCCACCTTCAGCTTACCGGACTATGTAACATGGTCGAGAAAATAGTCCCGAAGGGCAAGGAGCAAGCCCACGAGGAGGAGTATAATGGCACTGAACACAATGAGGGTGAGTCTAGCCACTCTCCTCACGTCTGGCACACCCACCCACCACCCAGTCAGCGACCTCCCAAGTTGGATATGCATAAATTTTACGGCTGTCACCCGTCGGAATGGATAGCACAAATGGAGCAGTATTTCAAACTGAATCGCATCTTCGATGATGAGACTCAGCTTATGTTGGGGAGCATGTACTTGGACAATGAAAGGTGGCAATGGTGGGAATGGCATCAACATTGCATTGGACCTTTTAAGACTTGGACCAAATTCACCAAAGCTCTTCAAGACTGCTTTGACTAGGAATCATCTTTTTTGGGTCGTCTTACTAAGCTCCGAAAGATTGGTACAGTGGATGAATATATTACAGCTTTTGAAGCCTTAGCCTTCTGCACTTGGGGTCTCTCAGATGTGTTCTACACGGAATGTTTTATTAGCGGTCTTAAAGAAGCTATCAAAGCCCAAGTCCTACTGCACCACCCTCCCACATGCACGGAGGCTTGCAAGGTCGCTCGTAACGTGGAACGTGCATTAGCAGCCCAATACAGTCGCCCAAATTTCTCCACTAAAGGTCGCCCCCCACAGGCTCACAAGACGACTCAAACACTTAAGGTCCAAAAGGTGTCACCTACGGAAATGGCCGAAAGAAGAAAGCAAGGCCTATGTTACTACTGTGATGAAAAATACTCCCCAGGTCATAAATGCAAGGAGCCCAAATTTTTTCAAATTGATGCCACTGACTACAGCTCAACAGAGGAAGATCCACCACTGGAGGAACATGAGCCGCTAGAAGAAGACAACCAAAAGGACAATGTCTCTGATGAATCAGTTATTTCGTTGCATGCTTTGGCAGGGATTTCTTCCCCTCAAACTCTCAAAATCAGAGGTTTTATTAAACATCGCCCAGTAGTAGTCTTGATTGATAGTGGAAGTACACATAATTTCATCCATCGAAAAGTAGCAAAAGCAGTGTATTGTTTTGTACGAGCAGTTTCTAACTTCCAAGTTCAAATTGCGGATGGAGGAACAATGAAATGTGAAGGTCGCTGTGAAAATGTCAAACTTCAAATGGGGGATTATCAGTTGAAAACTCACATGTTTGCCATACACATGGGGGGTTGCGACATTGTCCTCAGTGTTGAATGGCTCCACACTCTTGGGCCAATCACAATGGATTTCCAGGAGTTATATATGAGTTTTAAGCAGAACAACTACACACATACCCTCCGTGGACTCCAGGCGGGAGCCCCCTCTATCATCAGCTCACATAGGATGGAAAAATTGTTAAAAAAGGGCAATCATGGAGTTGTAGCTCAATTTAATGCCATCCAGGCAGTCGAAACCAAGCCTCTGCCAATTCATCCTGAGATGCAACAGATTTTAAATAACCATCTGCCGGTCTTTGACAAGCCTCATGATCTTCCACCCTCGCGAGGGGAACATGATCATAGCATCACCTTGGTTCCAGGGGCCCAACCCCCAAATGTGTGCCCATACAGATATTCGTTCACCCAAAAGAATGAAATAGAAAAAATCATCAAGGAACTTTTGGAAGCAGGTGTCATTCGTCCCAGCATTAGTCCTTATTCATCCCCAGTGGTCATGGTGCTCAAGAAAGATGGGAGTGGCGGATGTGTCCCGACTTCAAGGCCCTCAATAAGTTGACAGTCAAAGATAAATTTCCCATCCCGGTGGTTGATGATTTGCTCGATGAACTCAATGGGGCTCAATTCTTCACTAAGCTGGATCTTCGCTCAGGCTACCACCAAATTCGCATGAAGGAAGTCGACATCCCCAAGACTGCTTTCCGAACTCATGAAGGCCATTATGAATTCTTGGTCATGCCATTTGGTCTTTGTAATGCCCCCTCTACCTTTCAGAGCCTTATGAACCACATTCTCAAACCATATCTCATGAAATTTGTCCTTGTCTTCTTCGATGACATCCTCATCTATAGTTGCACTTGGGCCACACATCTTCAGCATGTAGATCTACTCTTGCAACTGCTCCGCAAGCATAAATTATTTGTCAAGATGTCCAAGTGTTCGTTTGGCATGGAAGAAGTAGAGTATTTGGGCCACATTGTGGGGCGTGAAGGTGTCAAGGTGGACCCCAAAAAGATCCAGGCAATGCAGGAATGGCCTCAACCTAAGACCTTGAAGAGCTTGAGAGGATTTTTGGGTCTCATAGGCTATTATCGTAAATTTGTCCACAACTATGGTCGCATAGCGAAGCCCCTCACCCAACTCCTAAAGAAAAATTCATTCTTCTGGAATGAGGAAGCACAACAGGCCTTTAAAGCTCTAAAAAATGCCATGTGTTCCACTCCAGTCTTAGCACTACCTGACTTCACCAAATCTTTTGTCATTGAATGTGATGCTTCGGGTACAGGTATTGGGGTGGTCTTAATTCAGGAAGGGCGACCATTGGCCTTCACAAGCCAACAACTCAGTGGGAGGAATCTGGGTCAATCTACCTACGAGAAGGAAATGATGGCCATCTTACATGCAGTCGAGACCTGGTGACCTTACTTATTGGGGTGACGTTTCCAAATCCACACAGATCATCACAGTCTTAAATATTTTTTGGAGCAACGCCTATCCTCCCCACAACAAAATAAATGGCTAGCCAAAATGTTGGGATATGATTATGAGATCATTTACAAGAAAGGGAAAGACAATAGTGTAGCAGATGCATTATCTCGCCAATTTGAGGAGGAAAGTACTCTGCTAGCAATTTCTGTTATAGACATTTTTGTGCCTTACAGCTATAAGCATGAAATGTCCATAAACCAAGGGATCCTAAGTCCCTAATGATGTTGTTCCAGCTCCTAAAGAAACAAGGTCAACAAATGACAGCTTCTCCCAGAAGTTCTCCACCAGAAATTGCCCAAAACTAGTCAAATCAGGATCAATTCAGAGGCTCCACTAGCTGCCTGCATTGCAAAGCACCCAAATACACTGGCTAGGTGCGTTGCAACGCAGGTGAATGCACTACCAGGGTGCGTTGAGCGGGAAATGACAAATGGCAAGCTCATTCAACGAGGTGGAAAGACACTGGAAGCTTCCAGAATCTTCTCCAATGACACTTGCCTCAATGAATTCGACTAGTGATGAGTAAGAGGCTCTTAACCTCCAAGTGGAAGCAAGAACTGACAGAGAGAAGCCACAAGTCAAAACATAAGCTGACTCATCCTCTCTGCTTACATCTATATATGGATCCCTCACCCAGAGATCCAGGAGGCTGGAATTTTGTACTTTGCAGAGAATTGCTGTTGGTTTGAGATTGAGATTAGTGCATTGGGTGATTTATGCTTTGTTGGAGGAGAGGAAGGGATTCCTTTGCTGGGAGGTAGATGCTGGATCGGGACTCACTTGGTTGTATCTCCTCTTAGACTTTCTTATCATATCAATAAAACCATTTGAGTTTCTCCTATATGCTTGTATATCAATGATGTTTTGTTATATTTGCATGTTTAGTTTAAATCTGATCCTAAACTAGTTATGAATGTAAATCTATGTTTGTGTAGTTTTCATCTCTTGTGATCTTGCAAGAACTTGATGAAGCTGGACCAGTGAGAGAGCAGGTAGCGGGAAGCGAACAAAGGAGAGAGCGATTGGATCAACAAACTAGCAAAAGACACAGGTTAGTTACATCCTTCCTCTTTGTTTACATTTCATAAAGAAGAATACGAAAATAGTTTTCCTTGTTTGTTGCTAAGGCACTGTCACACCTTAGAGTGGGATAGGGGCATTCTGAATGGATACTTTTCCCAACAACAAATTGGCGACTCCACTGGGGATCGTATCTAGTTAGTTTATTTGTGTTTCTATTGTTGTTCATCTCATAAACTCAGGAGTGTCGAATCGAACTGCATTTGCCATTTACAAATGCAAAGTAGAGATCTGCTACTCTAGTCCATTCGCTGGGCCTGTTTATGATCTGAACAGCTGATCCACAAGTGCTCTAACAGCCCTTTGTGATAGCTCTTAGTCCTCCTTTAAATCATCCCTCTAATTGTACCTTATTGATAGCTTTTATCCGGCCAAAAACCATAGATTAAACTGCAAACCGTGACCCAGAACCCGGAGACAATTCTCGTTTCTGCTTCAGCGCAGGCTCTGTGAAGAGGTTCTGCATTTCAACGCAGGTCCCGAGAGGGCTACCTGCGCTGCAATTCAGTTTCTCTGTGCAAGGGGTGCGTTGATCAGCCTTTGCCTTGTGCAGCTGTGGTTCTCTGCTTCTTTTTGCTCAGTTTTATCTCTGTTTTTTGCAGCCTGTTATCAGTGTGTGTACCTATCTGAAACCCCTTTTCTTTGCCTCAATTCCGCCTCAGTTGTATAAAAGAAACTGTATTTTTTTTGTGTTTTTGTTACATCATTTGCAGTTTCCCATTCCGAAAGTAAACTAGTCATACTGTCGCCCTTAGATCTAGACCTGTCGTAAGTGTCGTTTTGATCTTAGGAGTAAGTTTGTTTGCTGTTGACAGCTGATTACGCTTTTACTTTTGTCTTTTGGTTTGAATTTGTGAATTTCTACTGTCGAAACAAGTATTTACTTCAAAATCATAAAGTGTCGTAATCGTCTTTTTTGATTTCGAAAGAAGCTTGTTTGTGTTTTTCACTTGAAATCGAATTCAAATTTGTACAACAGCTTTCTTTTTAGGCATCAATATTAAGAAAGTGAAAACAAATACATGCATATGTGCATTTGCATTTTGACAGTTTGTATGGATTGATTTAGGAAAAGTGCATTTACAGTGTGCTCTATGCTCTTTGAGAAAAGATTGTGTCTTTCTTTTCCCCTTGTAGCTAGGATTTTCATTGTTGAAAAGATATAAAAGCTTGCTTATCATCTTTAGACTGCATTTAGGAATTGTATCTACATCTCGTGGTGATCCAAAAAGGCAAACTTCTAAGAAAGATCAACCTAAAATAAATTGAATGAACTTAACAACGCTTTGTAACTAAACGCACAACATAGAGGTCTAGGATAGAGACATGTTCCGGCGTCGTAAAACCTGGTAACTGTTGCCTCACTGATGGTTGGGTGATTCCTCCTGAGAGACAATAAGTGCCAATACGGACTGTGCTCCCACGTACCGTCGAGTATATATTGGGAGACCCCTATAGGCATAAAACCTTTATCCATAGGAAGCCGTGTCGGCCGCCCTACTGATCGCAATGCACTGAACACAGCATTCAGGAAGACTGACCGCCCGTACCCTAAAAAGTATTCTGCGGTTTTGCGATTGGTTTGGCACACCCTCTACCTAGAACTCCATAGCAGTCCCTTTCATTCCTTTTCAGACTCCTTAACGGAAAAGGTCCATCTGAGCTCTTGTCACTTCAGGGTCATTAAAAATCGAAGGAGACTAGAGTCATCTTTTGCTTTTTCTCGACTCTTTAAAAGTGAAAAAGTAAGTTGTGTCCAAGCATCGTTAAAATTTATTTTAAACGGAATATTCATACCCTTTTTCCTGCGTTGATCTTTAGGTTGAGAAAATGGAGCCTACCAACCAAGGAATTCCCCTTGATGGAAATCCTAGTCCCTTCTCCTCTTGGGGAGATGTTGGTGCGCCCCATATGGTCACATTGTCGCTTCCAGGACTGACAATTGGCTTGCCGGTCTGGCTCTTCTCAACCAATGTCGTTCAGAACACCACTATTCCTGAACAGTCAAATCAGCAGTTAGACGAGTCCAAAATTTCCCACCAACCTTCTACTTCCTCTAATTCTTCCTCTCTTCCTTCCTCTTCGTCTAACGGGACTGGTAAAGCTAAAAACCAAGTTCCTAAGGAGAAAAAGGAAAAGAAGAAGAAAGAGAAAAAGAAGAAGGAGCCAAGGGCAAATAAGGGAAAACAAGTGTTGTCTAATGAAAATCCACACACAGCACTGACCAGGCCTAAATCGCCATGTGTCATCTGCAAGGGAGACCACTTTCACAGAGATTGTCCTTGCATCCCTCAGATACTAAGGGACTGGTCTCCCCGTTTGCACAATCCGGTGTCGTCAACCTCTGATGGCCATGTTGAAAGTACACCGTCAACTAGCGAAAGTGAAGTTCCAGGACAAAAAGGGAGAGCTAGACCTCCCTGTAGACTGTGTGAAGGCGACCATGCCCTCCACCGTTGTCCCTTCTTAGACGAGGCTAAAAGAGTCTTGGAAGATCGTCCGGTTTCACCGTTACGACTTCCTCCTGGATATAAAAAACTCTTGCTGAGTCCTTCGTTAGTTGAGAATCCAGCTGGCCCGCTCAAGTGGTCAGCTGAAGCGTCTATCATTGAAGAAAAACCAACTGAATCCATACCAGACGAAAGTCAAAAGGTCGAGGCGGCAGTTGACCCGGTCTTGCCTTCAGAGGTTTTATCTTCGAATGATACAGTCATTGAAGAGGATAAGGATGACACCATCCAGATTCTTTTCATCAACACAGACTTCGACGAACACGGGGGCAATCCACCCATTCCTTTATCGGAGGAAGGAAGTTCGTCAGAGCGATACCTGGTCGTCTACTCGGTCCCACCACCAAGCAACCTAGTTGTATCCTTCGACTGGAACCAAGTAGGCAGACCCCGTTTGCCAGCAAGCATACCATTCCGAATTATCGTTCAAATATACAGAATGGTCATGGCTGGCACCATCATTGATGAGGGGGCATCTGTGAGTATCCTTTCCTCTATTGCTTGGAAAGCGCTTGGTTCGCCATCGCTTTTGCCTGAGATGAGAAATCTGACAGGCTTCGATAAAGGAACCAGTTGACCTTTAGGGATCCTCCCCAATGTGCCCATAACATTGAAAGGGAAGACCGTTCAAATGAACGTGATGGTCATTCAAGGACCCTTGGATTATAACCTACTCCTTGGACGAGACTATATATATTGCATGGGAGCCATCGTCTCCTCACTCTTTAGAGTAATGTGTTTTCCGCACGAAGGAAGAGTGGTCAAGCTCGTGGACCAGCTTTCATTTCCCGAATCACGCATCACAAATAGTCATATACCATCCCTAAATGGTCTCTTCACGCAAGAAATGTCTCAACCCACGATCCGTCCTCCCGATGAGCGCGAGTAATTCGGAAGGATATGACTGGAACCCAGGGGGCATGCATCCTGGTCTGCTTCGGCAGGAAAACTTTGGGTATAGGGTAGGTTTCCGTAGGAGAATATGACTAGTCTGTACCCCGCCCATGCTGGAAGAGGGTTATTCTAGAATAAGATTCTTTTGTCAAAGTTATGTGAGTTGACAGAACTGAGTCAATCACCGTTGTCTATCTCGGTAGACATCGCCAAAGAAGTGTTTTGTTTACTATGTGAATAGAACAATCTTTGGGTAACCTGTAAGAGGTAGGCCTCTCTCGCTAAAACAAATGTTTTATCGGACTAAAGTAGGGGTAACTTTGAAACTCTGTTTTATACCTGGGGGCATGCAAACCTTTTGGAATGCAAGCTAGGGGCGGCTATTTATTTTTTTAAATTTTTAGGACCTCTAACCCTTTAAACTCGTAGGATTAGTCGTTTCCGAACTTGCATAACGAAAGGATGCGGGGCAAAGCTTTGTAAGGCGCAAGCTCCATAAAAAATGGCATCTTACATGAGACATTCTTATCATATGACTGGATTAATCGAGCAGTTTCAGCACATATGTTATAGACATTTTTGTGCCTTATAGCATTGAGCATGAAATGTCCATAATCTAAGGGATCCAAAGTCCCTAAACATGTTGTTCCTACCCCTAGAGGAACAAGGCTAACAAACCACAGCAATTCACAGAAGTTCTCCACCAGAAACTGCTCAAAAACAAGTCAATTCAGGATCAATTCAGTGGCTCCACTAGCTGTCTGCGCTGAATGTCAAAGCCAACACTGGCTACCTGCGCTGAATGTCAAAGCCAACACTGGCTACCTGCGCTGAGCGAGAGTTGACATGTGGCAAGTTCATTTCACAAGGTGTCAAAACCCAGGAAGCTTCCAAAATCTTCCTCAATGACACTTGCCTCAGGGAATTCGACTGGTGATGAGTAAGAGGTTCCAAATCTCCAAGTGGAAGCAAGAACCTCCAAGTGGAATCAAGAACTGACAGAGGGAGAGGACACTAGTCAGATCTCAAGCTGACTCATCCTCTCTCCAAACATCTATATATGGATCTCTCCTCCATGAGATCTAGAGGCTGGAATTTTGTTATTGCAAAGAATTGCTGTTGGTTTGAGACTAGAATCATTGGGTGCTTAATGCTTTAAAGGGAGGTGAAGATAGGAATTCCATTCTGCTGGGAAGGAGATGCTGGATTGGAGCCCTCTGGGTTGTATCTCTTCCTGAACCTTGTTATTTATCAATAAAGCTATCTTGGTTTTCTCCTATATATTGATGTATCTTTGATGTATGATTGCATTAGTGTATTTGATTTACTTCTAATCCTGAATCATTTACGAATATGAATATTTGCCTTTGTGTTGTGTTCTTCTCTTGTCACAAGTAGCTGTTCTCTTGTCGCAAGTAGCTGTTCTCCTGTGATCTCGCAAGAATCAAGTAGTTGTTCTCTTGGGTGAGCGAGGAGGCAAGTAGCTGTGAACACCCAAAGAGAAGAGGATCTGGATCGAGGGACAAACGGAAGACACCGGTAAGTCCATTGATCTCTCCTCTTTCACATTTCATAAAGGAAGAAACCAGAATAGCTGTCTCTGTTTGTTGCTAAGGCACTGTCACACCTTAGGTGGATAGGATCGTCCTGCATAGGCATTTTTCCCCACAACAACATAGTTCATGCTCGTTAAAAAATAAACATAAGACCGAGCAAGTGTTTCAATCCGCATTTAAGCTCGTTAAAAAATGAACTACCCTCCGATAAATAACCACTGTGAATGTAACATTATCAGCCATTAAAGCCTTGGTCGTGTTTGCACCGTCACCTCCACTTTTTCATTGGCCGATCATTCACCTCCATTTGATTGTTTACCCATTTTGAGGAACAGCTGCGAAGAGTGATTTCACTAGCCATCCTTGTGACACTGCCGTGATTGGAAAATTCCAACCCTTACCTGGAATCAGCTGCTACCCATTTTATCACTCGTTCCTCAAAAGACGAGTCTTCTTTAAGCTCTTTTCATCTGACTCGTAAAATACGAAAAGATTGCCGAGTTTTGGCCTTCCAGCTCGTTAAAGCGACCGGAAATGCTATCCTTCCTCTAGATTTTAATCTTTTTGGACCTGAGAGATTATTGCACAAAAAGATCGAGCGCTTGTTTTGTTCGGCTCGTTAAAACTATCGAAAATCCATCCCTTTTGTATTGTTTTATACTTTTTCGGACTTAAGGGATTAGATGACGAAAAAGGACTTCCGGAGTTACCTTTACGTTCCTTTTCAGACTCTCTAAAAATGAAAAGGACCGAGTTATCTTTGTCGTTAAACTCGTTAAAAACATTAATAGCGACAAACTTGTCTTTAGACGAGAACGAGTTTCACTATCGCTAGGCTCGTTAAAACATAGCGATGGGTTTGCCCGAAGGGCAAATTATAGAACAAGCATATGTTATCCTCCTCAAGCTTGACAAAAATAAATAGGTACTGGTCAGTAATGACTGGGGAAAAATTGGGAAGAAACTCAAAGAACCTTTATTGGTAGCAAGTCGCTCTTGAACATGACACTTCCACTCCGTGCCTGAGTCGGGTTGGCTTGTTTCATTCACCGGTCACATCACCATGGTCTCGCCATACCATCCACCTTTGGGGTAAATGCTATCAATCCATCATATAAGTGTCGCCGATATGTTCAAGAGAAGTCATCCAGAGGAGTCAACCGTGTCCGATCCGCTACCATACATTATACTTCATCCTTTCATGACCGCCACCCTGAACCATATATCATCATATCGTTTTCACCTCCATCAAAATCATTTGCTCCGTTCCGTGTCACTGATGTGGGATACATTAAGGCCCTCCTTTGACGGATCGCTTCTTGTCGACATCAGCTCATTATCCAAGAATTTGATTTAGGAACACCCCCTTCAGTGCTTTGAAGCTTGCATGCCTCAATGGCAAGTTTCTCACTTTCGGCGACAGGTATACATCAATGACCTTCGACCGAAAGATTTTGCGTGGTGTTCGACGCCAAGTCCTTTAATCACACCACGTGAATTGTACTGCAGTACCTTGAGGGTCATTATCATTATCGGTGATTCCTCTCGCGCTTGTTAACAGTTTACATCATTGACTGGTAATCAAGCGATGTCTTTCCATGTTCGACTTCAAAACATTTCTCACATGGATCGACTTGTACTTAGAGTGAAGATCGGACGAGATTGAAGACCCCGGATCTAGTTTCATCCATCCGAGCTACGATATATATTCAAGAAAAATAAAGACATTGACATGTACAACATTGCAGCACAGATAATCGTCCTACCAAAAGGATGATGATTTCATCAGAATCATCAGTCTACCATCAGACGATTGTCTGTCCTATGTACAGAAAAATGGATTTATAAAGCTGAGCATGGGAATGCCCGCCTTAGCTAGATCATGAAAACAGTATGAAAAATAATGTATTGTATTGTATCTTATTACAGGTCTCCTCCCAGCATTGGAAGAACTTCGGATCCTCCTAATAAAGCATTTCACCCGATAAACGGCCTCATACTTTAGGGGGCAACTGTTATAGACATTTTTGTGCCTTACAGCTATAAGCATGAAATGTCCATAAACCAAGGGATCCTAAGTCCCTAATGATGTTGTTCCAGCTCCTAAAGAAACAAGGTCAACAAATGACAGCTTCTCCCAAAAGTTATCCACCAGAAATTGCCCAAAACTAGTCAAATCAGGATCAATTCAGAGGCTCCACTAGCTGCCTGCGTTGCAAAGCACCCAAATACACTGGCTAGGTGCGTTGCAACACAGGTGAATGCACTACCAGGGTGCGTTGAGCGGGAAATGACAAATGGCAAGCTCATTCAACGAGGTGGAAATACACTGGAAGCTTCCAGAATCTTCTCCAATGACACTTGCCTCAATGAATTCGACTAGTGATGAGTAAGAGGCTCTTAACCTCCAAGTGGAAGCAAGAACTGACAGAGAGAAGCCACAAGTCAAAACATAAGCCGACTCATCCTCTCTGCTTACATCTATATATGGATCCCTCACCCAGAGATCCAGGAGGCTGGAATTTTGTACTTTGCAGAGAATTGTTGTTGGTTTGAGATTGAGATTAGTGCATTGGGTGATTTATGCTTTGTTGGAGGAGAGGAAGGGATTCCTTTGCTGGGAGGTAGATGCTGGATCGGGACTCACTTGGTTGTATCTCCTCTTGGACTTTCTTATCATATCAATAAAACTATTTGAGTTTCTCCTATATGCTTGTATATCAATGATGTTTTGTTATATTTGCATGTTTAGTTTAAATCTAATCCTAAACTAGTTATGAATGTAAATCTATGTTTGTGTAGTTTTCCTCTCTTGTGATCTTGCAGGAACTTGATGAAGCTGGACCAGTGAGAGAGCAGGTAGCGGGAAGCGAACAAAGGAGAGAGCGATTGGATCAACAAACTAGCGAAAGACACAGGTTAGTTACATCCTTCCTCTTTGTTTACATTTCATAAAGAAGAATACGAAAATAGTTTTCCTTGTTTGTTGCTAAGGCATTGTCACACCTTAGAGTGGGATAAGGGCATTCTGAATGGATACTTTTCCCAACAACAATTTCCCTCCCCATTCAAGAATGGATTGAAGAGGCTCGTAGGGAATGGTTTTCACACCCCGGGCTCTCCCAACTCATTTCTCAATTGCAGGTAGATCCAAATTCCACCAAGGGCTACTCGTGGCAGGATGATATTCTTCGCTACAAGGACAGAGTCGTAATATCACCAACATCCATCCTCAAAAGTCACATTTTGGCAGAATTGCACTCATCTCCCATTGCAGGACATTCAGGCTTTCAGAAGACGTATGCTTGCACCAGAAGATCATTTTTTTGGACAGGCATGAAAAAGGACATCCTTACTTTTGTAGCAGAATGCGATGTCTGTCAACACCACAAAGGGGAAACCGTCAACACGCCAGGCACATTACAACCATTGCCCATTCCGGCATCAATTTGGACGGAGGTTTCTATGGATTTCATTATAGGTCTTCCAAAGACAGGGAACAAGTCAGTCATCATCGTGGTTGTGGACCGACTGTCGAAGTATGCTCATTTCTGCGCCCTACCCCACCCATTTACACCAACTTTGGTTGCTCAATCTTTCATGGATCAGATCTTCAAATTGCATGGCATGCCCACTTCTATTGTGTCCGACCGCGACCTGATCTTCACCAGTAATTTTTGGCAGGAACTCTTCAAAATACAAGGCACTCAACTAAAACTCAGTACTTCCTATCATCCGCAAATAGATGGTCAAACCGAAGCCTTCAACAAATGTCTAGAAACCTACCTTAGGTGTTTCACTTCAGAAAGTCAACACCTTTGGGTACAGTGGCTACCTCTGGCTGAATGGTGGTATAACACCAACTATCATGCAACCACCAAAATGACTCCCTATGAAGCAGTATATGGTCAACTCCTGCCTTCACCTACTTACCATCTCAAGGGATGCTCAAAAGTACAAGCAGTGGATCAACTCCTACAACACCGCGCAACCATGCTCGCCCATCTTCGAGAGAATCTTCATCAAGCTCAGAACCGCATGAAGCAACAGGTAGACCAACATCACTCAGAGCGCCAATTTCAAGAAGGGGATCAGGTCTTTTTATGGCTCCAACCATATAAGCAAACATCACTCAAAGACAAGGGGTGTCAGAAACTCTCTCCCAAATTCTATGGACCATATCAAGTACTTCAGCGCATTGGAGAAGTGGCCTACAAGTTGGCCTTGCCACCTACTGCAAAAATCCATCCAGTTTTCCATGTCTCATGCCTCAAGAAAGTGATTGGGAACAATTGCAGAATTCAGACCAGTCTACCTGAATTGGACAGAGAAGGGTCCATCTGGCTTCAACCCGAACAGGTCCTAGACACACGAGACAAGCAACTGTGCGGCCGCATGATTAAGGATGTCCTTGTCAAATGGAAAGACACCTCTCCGGAAGATGCAACTTGGGAACCAGCCACTATTCTTCAGCAGTTTCCGTAGCTTCAGAATTGAGGACAAGGCTAGTCTTAAGGGGGAGGGCATGTTAGGGTCCCACCCTAACCCCCTTATTTATGTAATGGGATCACGTCATAGTCAAGAGTCAATAAAGCCCATATTAATAATTGTAAGTGGTTAATCCGCAATTAATGACGGAACCATAGTTAGTTGCAAATGGGCCGTAGTATTAGATAGATGGTATTAATAAAACCCACGGTATTGGCCCGTGGTATTGCATGTATGAGTCATATATAAAGGACAGAGACTCCTTGAGAGGAGCATCGTGTCTTATTTTGTAGTCGAGCTCTGCTCTATTGGAGGTTGCCCCCTCGAAGAGGCAAGTGAACATTACTCTCTGAATAATAAAATCATTGCTATTCTGTGTTCTGGGTATCTTTTCTTTGCATATTCTGTATTTGGGTATCATTTTGCAGCTTAAGAGCATAACACCATGTCGAAGTGGTCTGAGCTTCTGATGGGTTCTGGTAAGGCGTTCTTTCTGCTGATGCAAACAAACTTTGTTTCCCACTTGAAACTTGTGTGGTACCCCTGTGGATGAGGAGAAGTTGTTCTTGTGTTCTTTCATGACCGTATCCCTCAGTTGCTTCTATTTCTGCATGGAGGAACCCTTCGTGGGGGTCATGGATGTGGCAACAATCTTTCCCTTACTTTGGGAGCGAACCAGACAAAAAATGAATTTCCTAGTCTAGGAGATGAGCTTTTTTCCTTTCTTAGTAGTGATAAAGAGGTGGCAGTAGGTGGGGCTACCTCCGATATCATGTATGATGAATTACCCAAAGAAATAATAATAGTGCAAGGCCTTGACTCATACATAGCATGTCACCTCCACAGGTATGGCTGGCCTAATACTACATCACAAACATCCAAAGGTGAAACATCACACAATGCCTCATCTATGAAGGGTTTGATGCTGTAGGGAAGGTGACACTACTGGAGGACTCGAAGATCTCATCCTTGTGGAAGCCACCCGATTTTGTATGGTTGTGAGTGTGCTATTGTCGATAGTCCCAGCTGCTTCACGATCTCTGCTTAAATGAGGTTATTTTGGCTACCACTGTTGACAATGAATTATAGTGGTGAACCCTTCACCCACATCTGTGAATGGAAAAGATACCCCCCATCCCCTGGATCTTCAGGATCATTCTTATGGATCTTGGTGGTGGGAATAGTGGCGCTGGGCTCCATGTCAATGATCTACTTCCCTTTGTCATTCCCCTTATCGTGTTCTAACTCATGGTTGGAACATGCATATGATTCTAAAGCCTTCAACACAACCACTAGGGATTGCTTAGTCCGTCACTTACTTGTGCTATGAGTGGGGCTCTTATGGAACTCACACCACTTTCCTGTGTCCTTCTTCGACTTCGTGGTCACCCTGCCTTGGCTTTGTCCTTTAGTGTTCAGATTCGTAGATCCAAAGTCTTGTTTATTCTGTTTAAACTTCTGCTTGATTTTGACAGCGTATCGGTACGCCGTGCTGAGCGAGGAGATGTCCAGGAACTCCATCTCCTCCTGGATGTATCTATGTAGGCAGTCGCAGTATTTGAGTACCAAATGTAGCTCAATGTCCTTGATACCCAACTGTGTGTGAAGGGTATGAAAAACATTTGTGAACTTTGGCACGTCTTGGTCCCTTCCCTACCGCAGTGTGGTCCATTTGATGTATTTGTCCTCATAGCTCTTAATAGGGTAATAACGCTCCTTGATGGAATCCCAAAATGAATTCCAAGTGGGTGTAGCTAAAAATAGTGAGCCCATATTTTCATCCTTCTACTCGCCGTAGGTTTCCCACCAGTCCTTGACGTGGGGGGCTACTTTGAGGAGAGCGAAAACAATCTTTCCTCGACTCAAAAATTCATGAACAGAAAAATAACCCTGTAGCAGATTTAACCATTTATCTACGGCATCTGTGTCTATCTGACCCTCGAATATGGGGATTTCAAAATTAACGTGTACCTTAAAGGGTGTGGCATTTCCAAAGTAGCTGTTGGAAGTTGATGCGTCGCCTCTGGGTAGTTGCTAAAGGATCTGGGAAAAGTTGTCCATCATCACATTACTTTGTCGCTCGAGGGCTTATTCGAGCAAGATTTTGATAGGACCTCCTGCCCCCCCATTTCCTTTCATCTTCCATGGGAGGCCATCGAGATTTGCGAGGCTCATCTTACAAAGGTTTGACTAGGTCAAGCCCTAACTCCTTATATCCCGACCTCGTTGGGGACATGCAAAGAAAAACAGAGAAAAAGCAGACTGCTCTAACACCACTGATTTAGATTTAAACAGAAATGTAACGAATTACACAGATAACCATAAATACAGAGATGCAACAAAAATAATACCTCATTTCATTAATGTAAAATACTAAAATATGTTTACAAACAAAAATGGAAATAAACCAGCTAGGGCGATGGTAGCTTATCTCTAAGAAGAGATGTGGTGGCTACATGCCTCCCAACTATGTTACAATTAGGCTCGAAAGCCTATTTATTGTTGAGAAACAATGGAAAACCCTTAACATCCCAAAACTTAACCGTAGAAGATGAAACGCCAAATTGTGGGCCCTGTTTCGGGTAAGTTCATACATCAACTTCTTGGGGTCGTAACCTTGGCACCCGATCTTCATTTGCCACGTAAAATAGCTCGTTAGAAAGATCTATCTGAGCACTACAACTTTGGGAAGAGCAACATCTATACATGGATAATGTTGCTCTCATATTTCCCAAAAAACGTCGTTTAGGGCTTGAAAATGGCTCCGGAAGTTTAGGACCCAAAAAACTACTAAAAATAGTAAATTGTGCTACAAATAAGGAAACTAAAAAGATGAAAAAATAGTTGTGGGGGTCCAAACGGGATAGGTGGGTGGCCACCAACATCCACCTAGATCACCCCTGTACAAAAGAATCATGTAGAGATTAAAAATCAACTAGATTGGACTCAAGCTTAGTCCACCTTTGTTGTTAGTTCTACAAGAAGGAAGGGATTAAGAAGAGGAAAAGAAGAAGTGGATAGACATAGAGAAGGATGAAGAATTCTATCCTCAAGAAGGCACACCATTTGCAGAACCTTGGGATGTTCGAGAGGCCACCAGGGCCATGAAAGACATCGACATAGATAGCTGAGTTGCTCAAAGGATGAACAACAACTTCACTAGTGGGGTGATGATGAGGTTCATCAATAGGTATATCATAAGGTTGACAAAGCCATCCTCTAGCTTTAAAATTATCTCTTTCTCACATTTATTTACAAATTTTATTACATTATTCTTAGTGTGAGGGGTAAAATATGTGTTGTTATGTCATGTGGCCTAATGTGTTTTAAATGCATAAATTGGAGCAATTTTGACATAATTTGAATGCAAGAGATCAGAGTAGACAACAAGGAGAGATTCTAGGAGATTGTCCACATCCTTAACTCCTTCAATCAATAAAACATTACCACTTTATCTCTCATCAACTCGAGGTAATTGGTAGCCAAGCAAGACAAGGTCATTGACAGCCAAGGTGTTATAGCTCCAAATCTCACCCTTGATATTTGTGATGTTGCATTTATGGCCTAGGGCAACCCCTCCTTCCAGACTTGGTCCAAATACTTTAAAAACAGTGTTTTATTCCCTGTATGCGACATTTCCCTAATCTAAATGCGTGTGTATGAGAGTCAGTGTATACCCAACCCACATATATGTCTTAAAACACTTAAAAAAATTAAATCTCCTTAATTTCGGGTGGAGATCATGGGTTTTACCTATTGATTACCTATTAGTGCCCGTGGCCCCAACTGTTCCCAATGAATTCCCAACTAAAAAGATACTTTGGGAGAAGTATAAAAAGGCTTCAATGGGAAGGCCTTAATGAGGAGAGAAGAGAGAGAATTACTCTGCTGAGATTATCCCTAATCAAGTCTGAAGATCCTTGTGCTTCCAACACTTCCCCCATCACAGGAAACCCTTGTTTCCTTGAGTTTTGATGTCATTTCACTAGTTGAGATATCCTTGTGTGAGTCATGGAAGGAGCCTTTTGAAGACTTGGGATTGGATGGTTCCGCTTGGAGCCAGCAAGAGGAAGATTCAGGTGATATCATTCCTTGCTTTGTTTTAGTTATCTGTAGTAAAGAAACATTTGTCTTGTTACCGAAATCAATCTTCTTTATGCATATGTGTTATTGTTATGGTTTACATATGAATAATTGTTTCATTGTATAATTAACCATCTTTCAATAAGTTATGAAGTTGATTTCTATATGATACTTTGTCCATATACTGCTCTGCTTCTCTGAATTGGTTGTTTTGTAGGTTCAAGGATTGAGAGGAACTCCAAGAGGGTTTGGACCCTGGATGGATCTACCCGAATGAAGGACCCCCAGGTGCACCTCGTTTTGCATAGTTTGCTTATTTAATTATCACGTCTGCGTGGAATGCTTGTCTTTTACTGTAGATAACCCCTCGCTCTGCTAGGGTGTTGACCCAAAGCCCTAGGGGACTTAGTCCCTCAACAGAATTGGTGACTCCAATGGGGATGACAGTATTGTTGTTCCTAGCTTGGGTTAATTTAAACCGATTAGGGCTCAGCTACTTGTTTTCTTGTTGTAACTGATTTGTCTGTTCCTGTAGGAACTCAAAATTTAAATCTGAGCAGTTTCTTCAGACCTGTTTTTTTTTTTCTTCTGAACTGTTATATATGCAGTTTTGTCAGGTTACAGTGGCGTATGTACGCAAGTTTCCCCATATGAACCAGTGTATACATAGGTTTATTTGGGTTGAATCGCGTATACATGCAACTGTGTATTGACATAGTTGTGTATACCCTAATTTTCCAAGATTTTTTCAAGTCTTTCTGTCTCAGAACATTTTTTTGCTAGTCTGAGTATTCCCTGAGCAGTCAGTTTTTATCGTTAGTATTTTGTTTTGCAGCGAGTTTATGGTTTTGAATTCTCTCTTGTTGTGGAAAGTTTGTTATTTTTTTGTTTTGTTGCAAGTGTCATCATTTTTGTTTGAGAACACAAGATTTCTTTCTGAGAATCTTGGCTGTTCTGGTCTTCCAGAGCAAAAAGATTGGTTTCAATCTTTGTGACAAACTTTATCTTTGTGATCTTCTTGCTTTGTGTCAAAACTGCATCTTGTGGCCATGTGCTTTTCTTGCTTTCCGAAAGTTGTTGATTGACGATTTTGAAAGTTGTCTTTCTTGGTCTTTTGATCATTGTCACCAAGCTCTTTTTGTTGCTTTTTGGTCGTTCAGGGCATCTTGAAACACCTATTTTGTTGAGTTTTCACCCATATTGAGTTGATAACTTGCAAAGTGTTTTTGTTGCCTATTTTTCGGTCTTAAAGTCTTCAATAGTATTTGGAGCGCTTTTGAAAAGTTATGTTTTTGCTTTTGTGAAAAAGAAAACTTAAAAAAAAAAAAATAAAAAATAAAAAACTTGGTTGTTGCGAGGGAAAATTTTAAGAACCCCCCCTAAATTTATAAATATAATAAATGGGCAAATCTCCATGGTATATAGGAAAAATGGAAGGCGATTTTATCAATAATATAATATGTATATATAATTTTTTGGCGAATCTCTCACCAGGCATGGCGAATATTTTACTCAATTATAAAATCTTGTAAGATCTTGGCGAGTCTTTCACTAAATAATAAAACTTTGTAAAGTCCTAGTGAATCTTAGCATAGGCTACATGCTGGTAAATAGGCTACATTCCCCCATTTAAATAGGCTACATTCCAGGTGAATACCATGGGTCAATACCATGTGCCATTTTGGTGAATACCATGGGTCAATACCATGTGCCATTTTTATTTTTATTAATTCTAATATTAGGGTTAATAATGGTTTTTTGCATGGTATTAATAACAATATAGTCCATGGTATTTGTCCCATAGTATTTTGGCCATAGGTTTCACCTAAATATAACCCATTTTTTGAGTGTTCGTAAATATAAGGTGACTTATGGAGTAAATATAAAAAAAATGTTTTATTTGTTTACCATACCTCTCGTTTATTTATATTTTTATTAATTTACCATACCTCTTTTACAAATATGGTATTTGGCCCATAGGATTCACTTAAATAAAACCTCTTTCTTGAGCCTTCATAAATAGAACGAGGGTTATGGACTAAATATAAAAAGAGGTTTTATTTATTTATGATACGTCTAGTTTATTTATATTTTTATTTATTTACCATACCGTTTGAGTAATTATAAAAAGACGTTTTATTTATTTACCATACCTCCACTTTACTTATATTTTTATTTGTTTATACCGTTACATGTATATAAGGTGACTTATGGAGTAAATATAAAAAATGTTTTATTTATTTACCATACCTCTCATTTATTTATATTTTTATTAATTTACCATACCTCTTTTATAAATATGGTATTTGGCCCATAGGATTCACTTAAATAAAACCTATTTTTGAAAATGGGCGAATGGATTCACTTAAATAAAACCTATTCTTGAAAATGGGCGAATGGAAGGTTGTAAGTCCTAATTTCAAGGGCTAAATTTACCTTTTTTACCCTCTCCCTTAAAATAAGGTGGGCTATTTGAGGTGATTTGTAAAAATGTACTATGATATAAAATATTCGCCCACTAAAAATTTAAAACCCCTTAATTTCGCCAAAGGGCGAACATTCGCCCCTAAATTATCCTTGGTTGTTGCTTTCTTTTGCCTTGTTTTGATTTGGTTTCTTTTTGCGAATGAGGGTGCATTTTGTTTGTCTTAAGATTTTCTTTTAGTGTTTGGATGAAAATTAGCATTAGAAACTTATATTCTATCTAAACATCTAAGGTGGCTAATTATAAGCAATAAACAATTTGCTTTCATTCTTTGTTTTAGAGTAATCTTAAGTTTTTTGCATCAGTGTATACTCATTGCATTAGGGTAGTTTGTGCATTTTTTAGGGCATCCAATAGTTTTTGTTAGTGTTTGTGAGTGTGAATCTTGTTGAAAGAAAAGAAAAGAGAAATTTATTGCTTTATTAGAAGTTCCTTAGAACCTGGTAGAAATTTCTTTTCATCAAAGAACGAAACAAGTGCATTTGCATATAGTTTGTTTTTTATTAATTTCTTTTGCGTCAACAAACACCACAAGTTTTGCTTCTGTTTATCCATTTTAATTAAGAACAACCCATTTAAAAACAAGCACTAAATAAAATATACTAGAACCTTTTTTATATTGTCAATTTAGACACACTAACAAATTTTAGGATATTTAGGGTCTCAGATTAGGCAAGTGGAGAGAAAAATCTCCAAGGCCACTTTAAACTGTCAAACATAGAAGTCTAAATAAATATTGCAAATCCAATAGCATTAGGGAGACCAGGAGCTCTGGATCTGGGAGCTAAACATGAGGGTTTTTGAAGATAAGGAAGAGAGATACCCCCTCTCCTACTTGTCAGATCTTACCTCAAGACTGCTATACTTGGCTTCTGACATGAGTTGGTAACCTTAGTTGCTTATCCTAGGGATCTACACAAGTGGCTGCAGAGGGGAATCTCATAGCACCTGAGGTCGACATTGTATCACTCTCAAGAGTACTTCTAGAGGGCACCCTTGCGAAGCTTGGGGGCTTGCACTGGAACAAGCTGTTGTTTGGAGGTCAGCATAACTTCCTCTGATACCTTCACTGGTAGGCCTGGGCCGTCATTATCCCAGACTATCTTTGGAAGGCCCTTACTTCACTTTCTTGTATTTTGGTGTTCGGTCCTCATTACCCGGAGCGAAAATACTTGAAAGTTGTTTGACTGGCTGACTTCTTTTATGGACATTTTTAGTGTGTCCTTTGTGCTCTTAGTTGGCCTAGCTTTCATTTTTCTTGAGTCTCTTAGTCAATCTTAATAAAAAATTCAAAGTGGCTGACCGATCGCCCAGATGGTCTCGTAGACTTCGTGGTCTTTCACCACCAAGTTCAGAGCCTTCTCCTAGAAAGCGTAGGGGCAATACTACCGATGGTTTTCACCCCATGGTAGCCGATGCATCGAAGATTGATCCTTCGCTTGGGGGCATTAGTGTTCAAGATAGGCCTGGTACTTCTGCAAAGCTAGAGAGGAACACCCCAGTTATTTCTCGAGTTCTCTTCCAGTCAGAAGATAACATTGAGGTAGAAGAACTCTTAGAGTCACTAGCAGCTCTAAATTCTCCTCTACCTTCTGATCATCTAGACGTATTATTATACGTTGGGACTCTGACGCATAGACCGTCAAGTCCAGGTTATTTCACGCACTTACTTTCGATGACCATAGCTAGAAGCATGGCATCTACCATGAGTGCTACAACCATGCAGGCTCTAACATCAATACAAGGGGGAGGTACTATCTCCATCCCCTTTGCATCCTTATTTGGGTTTATTGCTAACACATCCTTAGATGGGTCTACCTCCATTCCGTCTACAAGTGGAAATTCCCAAGCCTATGCATCCAGTTCTAGATTTTTCTCATTTGGCACCCATTCTCAGGGTATTCTGTCAGCTCCATTTAATGCCTCCACATCCATGATGAGTGGATCAGCTTCATTTCAGGGTTTTCCTTTTAGAAGTGGTCATATACCACATTTCAACCCGACAATAGGATCTATGCCTTTCTCTTCTATAGGTCAAGGCAGTAATCCCTTTCAAGTTTGGACTAGCCCTGTGGTTAGTGGCATAGGAAATGGGAATATGTTTTTCGGCCAACAAGGGAATAGGCCATACTCCACAGTTAGTTCATTCTGAAGTATTCCTCCCTTAGCTAGTGCTTGGAATCCTTACCAAGGGTTATCTGCTCCTTATAATTCTTGAGGAGGGAACTTCACTGATTATGGAGGTTTTTCAGCTGGAGTTGGTCAAACACCGAATTTTGCTGGACCACAAGGATTACCTTTTGGTTTAGCGGGTTCTGCTAGTTACTTCGAGTAGCCTGGTGCCTTTCAAAATCCAAGCCAATCTTTTTAGAACTTTAGGAACTCTGCCCAATCTGGGTGGAATCCCCAAGGTCCTCCTAGGCTTCCTTTTCTGGCAACCCTGAATTTGCCAGATCTCACAAAATTGACAAATGATCCAATCAGATACAATCTGACCTAGCCTCCGGTCCCAACCAAACTCCCATCGGATATTCCAAAATTCGAGGGTAAGGGTGGTGAAGACCCAGGCGACCATGTAACCACATTCCATTTGTGGTGCTCATCAAACTCCCTCATTGATGACTCGATTAGGTTGAGACTTTTTCAACGCACCTTAACTGGCAATGCGGCTAAGTGGTATATAGAGTTGCCAGGGGGCAGCTTTACATCTTTCACCGATTTGGAAAACATTTTTCTAAACCATTTCCAGTTGCTTTTCCGTTATGATGCTGGAACTGGACTTCTGGCCAATTTTCACCAAGATACGACAACTCACATCTCTGATCATATTCAGGAATGGAGACAAAGAAAGAGGCTCATTAAAGCTGAAATTCCTCCTAAATATCGTCTCGAATGGTTCTTGAAATCGTTACAACCTGAGATCTCCAAGGATGTCTCTCTGTCCGGAGTCTACTCTGAAAAGCAAGCTATTTTTTGGGCTCAGCAGTTAGAATTGATTTACTCTTAGTCTGGGATTCTTCAGAAAATCTTGCCTGATGCTCCAATGACTAAGGTTGATATAGCCAAATCGAAGCCAGGTCCCCATGCAGATGGTATTGTTGGATCAATAGACACCAATGCGGTGAACCTGTTGAGCCAATTGTAGTAGTTGTCTTTACAAACTGCTCCTACAAATTAGGTCAAATTGTCTAACCCTTCGCCTTCTCTTCCCTCTTCCATTAACGCCGTCCAATCTTCTAACCCCAAAGAAAATAAAAATTCCAATGGGAAGAAGAAAGGACGCAGTAAGAAGAAGAATCAAGATGGGAAGGCTGACGCAAAAAAACCTAGCAATAGTGCTGGTGAGGGTGGAAAGCAGTCCAAAAAGAAAGTTAAGTCTCCATGCAAGTTATGCAATGGAGACCATTTGACACATCTATGCCCCAAAATTCAAGATGCTCAGTGCTTGTTAGTGTAGTAAGGGTCTTCTAGCTCCTAGGCTATCTTAACTAACCCTTTCCCCCAAGGGCAGTAGTTGCTTGCTGGCGCGAATTGAAAACCCTGGTACCTCCGCAGGGGGCAACCAAGAGGGGGATAATTCCTCAAATGTTTTCATGATGGGTTCTCACGTCAATGTGGCCACACGGTCACATGATTATGGTGAAGTAGAAACATTTGAGGATAAATCTATTCCCGGAACCATGGACCCACTTCATATTGAGCTACCCTCTGTTGAGTCTATACCTCAGATACCGAAAGGTTCTGCCAAACACACTACTATTAACCGTAATGTTAGGGCAGCTCAGAAATACTCCATTGTAGAAGATCTAGCTCAGAGTCCATGCGCGATGTCTGCTTTAGAGGTACTGCAGTCGTGGCCAACTCGAAGAAGTGCTTTGCTTTCAGCAATGGGGGCAGTAGATCCAAATAATTCTTTAGCTCTCACTTTTGAAGTGCACAATGTCAAAAAGAGACATCCTCATCATATGGCTTTCCAGATAAAGTCTACTTAGCGGAAAAATAATATTTTTCGGACGGTTATAGATGAGGGAGCTTCCACATGTGTCATGTCTATGTCATGTTGGAAGGCCATTGGATCGCCTTCGGCTGTTCCTTCGCCCACACTCTTGACAACATTTGACGGTCATTCTCATAGGCCACACGAGATTATCTTGGCCTTTCCTATATGTGTTGGAGGGAAGGTCATTAATGTCGAAGTAGAAATCATTGATGCCAACCTCGATTACAATCTCCTTTTAGGGTGGAATTGGATTTATGAAATGGAAGCCGTAGTTTCGACTCTGTTTCATGTCCTTTGTTTTCCTCACGAGGGGAGAATTGTTAAAGTTGATCAATTGGATTATTCTCCAGGTGATCCTCGGGCAACTTCGGATTCTACCATTCCCTTGGTAGATAATCCTCGTCAACCTATCGAGAATCTAGGAGTCGGGATGTACTCTTCCTTGATGGGTGTATTTGATCTTCCCCCTCCTACAGCTAGAATAGATACAATTTCATCCTCCAAGGAGCCTTTACGGAAAGAGTTTGTTCGAACTCACTATTTTTCGGATCCTGGGACCTTACCTTCATCTGTGACCACATCAGATGAAGGGAAGGTGGGTGGAATAGAATCTCCTATGTCTGCAGTAGAGCTTAGATATGAATCTATCAATAACTCTACAAACGACCTTCCTACTCCCTCTTCAAAAAAGGAGTTAGATGGTGATCTGGCCCCTACTTGGAACCTTGATTCCACTTCCGCTTTGGATTGCTTAGATACAGTTTTTCCATTTGACGAAGCAATATTTGAAGCAATGACGGCTGTAGATTGACCATTGGAATATTTACATCATCGTTCATTTTTTCATCCTCCTTTGCATGAAGTCGAGTCTAGGTCCTCTAGTCTGCCTACTAGCGATGTTTGTATGGTTCCTTTGGCTCCAACATAGTTTTCTGTCGAATGTAATATATTGATTGGCTCAATGAATGTACCTATAAACATCTCTAGGAGCATGCTGGCAAAGCCCCCCAATGGGCTCTACCTCAAGAAGTACTTTTCTTAGTTAGCACCTAGGCAATGGCTTCTTTGTATATTTTGTATTTTTATACATATCTTATCGGGAGTTTTCATGATATCGACTCTTTTTGATCTGCTTTGGCAGGTGTTGATGGATGATTTGGTCTATTTTGGATTCACTGATGGTGCTAGTCGGCACACTCAGAACCTCGCTTCCACAGCTTGGGTGATCTACTATCCAACTGGTCAGTTGATGGTGTCAAGGGGAATTGCCGTTATTAATCTACTATCCGAAGCTATTTCTTATTGAATTGATTCGTTAGTAGTGTATCTTGATTCACAGCTAATAGTGTCTCAAATAAATAACATTTATCGGGTTAGGGATCCATGTTTATATCGCCAATATTTAAGAGTGAGGTTGTTGCAAAGATCATTTGTTTATATTACTTATTTGCACATTCCAAGATCTCATAATTTGTTAGCAGATCTATTATTAATCAAGCTTTAGATCGTGTTATAGACATATTTGGGCACTGCAACCCCAATCACATATGTCCATAAACCAAGGGCTTCTAAACCCCTAAAAGTGTTGTTTCATACCCTAAAGGAACAAGGTCAGCTGATTACATCATTTCCCAGAAGTTCTCCCTGAAAAACTACTCAGAACTGGTCAAAACTGGACCATATAGATTGCTCCATGTTGAGGCTGCGATGCATCTCACCTATTACACACAGGGGGTGCGATGCATACTAAAAATCCCTTTTGTAGTGTGTGATGAGCGAGAGCAGACAAATGGAAGAAGCAGTTTGCTAGGTGGAAACTCAAAGAATCTTCTAGAAACTACTCATATGACACTTGCTTCTTTGAATTCGCCCAGGATGAGTAAGAGATCATGAAATCTCCAAGTGGAACCAAGAACTATTAGTGAAATGACACTAATCAAAATCTTAGAAGCTGACTCACTCTCCGCAAACATCTATATATGGATCCCTCATCCTAGAGATCCAAAGGCTGGAATTTTGTATTTTGTAAGGAAGTGTTGTTGGTTTCTCTTTGAAGACATTGTATTTTTGGGTGATCTTGCTTTCTATGAGGTTAAGAGGGCTTTCATGCTGGGAGGATGATGTTGGATCAGATAGCTTGGTTGTAATCCTCTCTTCTACTACTTCTATCAATAAAACTATTTGAGTTTTCCTCCATATGCTTGTATATCTCTGAATCTTGTATTTGTATATGCATTTATATGGTTAATGTACATCTGATCCTACATTGTTTATGGTTATAGATCTCTATGCTTTGATGGTATTTTGCTGCTTTGACTCTACAACTGTTCTTTGAAGCGGGACAAGTGAGAAAGGAGTGGTGAAAGCTCTATCAAGGGAGAGAGGAAACAAGCAAGGAGACTAGTGAAAGACTGAGGTTGGTACTCTCTACTTCTCTCTCATCTATCTCTCATAAAGGAAAACACAAGTGACATTAGTTTGTTTGTTTCTAAGATATCTACCCGTCTTAGTGGGACTTGTAGCTCTGAATGGACACTAGTTTTCCCGATAACAGATTGGCATATCATTTATTCATCAGCATGAAAATAAAAAACATCAAAAAGTTGAATATATATATATATATATATATATATATATATATATATATATATATATATATATATATATATATATATATATCATAAAACATCCTAAATGTACATAAGTGTGTCCAAAATAATATAAAAAATTGGGACTAAAATGCCCATAATCATGTCCAGACTATCTATGACCCGACTCAAGATGAGCAACCAAGTATGTGACTACAGCATTAGCCACACGCCTAAGAGTCCGAACCCAGTCCCGTGGCACTCCAACCACGCGACGCTGCATATCCTCAGGGAGATCCTCTATCGCCACCATCGGTACTCGGTGAGTCAATCTCACCAAGTTCCATTGAACTGCATATAGGACCCACTCTGTATCAGCAACCGCCTCTTCGGCACCTCGGTCACGATCTCCATGCTGTGGGAATCCATCTAGTCATACTGGCCCAATATCTGGAATATGATCATTACATTAGTCATTTGAATCCCATCAAAAATATTTTTAAGTTCATTTTCATATTTGAAAAATCATAAAAATCATAAAATCAATAAAATATTTGTTACCTATATCTCCCCATGCCATGCCTGGTGGTAATTCCAGATCAGGATCTCCCAGGAAGTCCAAACCAGCATAGGGGTAATCATCCACTGCGATGATTTGCTGCTCCCACCAGGATAAAAAATCATCGTCAAAAGTTGTCCGCGATACGTACTTGCCTCCTAGATGTTTCATCAGATCAGCCCACTTCCCCATCCGTGGATCTCGCGGGCTGCTAATTAGAACTGGTACTCTAGGGCGTAGCACTGGGACCTTCTCCAAAAAGAAGGAGCATAGAATAGTCCCATACCCAAAGTTTTTGGGCTGGAATTTTTTATAGATGATAGCTGGCTCTTCAAGTTGGTGAGAAGAGGTGTACACCAATCAAATACTGTGGTGAGACAGTCTACAACAAAGCTCATGGCAAGTCATGAAGCCTAGTGTAAGGAGGCTAATCCATTCACTCTAGCTATAGTGAACAGAATGATCCTCAATGACAAAATATCTACGTGCTTGATTGGAATCTAGCTTCCAATCTTTTCTAGATGGCTCGAGCAGTATATATGCACATAGTCCTCTATAGAAAGGCTACCTCGTGAATGGCCCATAGAATGTACTACCTCTCCCCTCCAGGAAAGGCCTGTGATAAAGTAGATATCCTCAATCTCTATCCTCAGTGGCATCTGATCAATCATGAATGAATCGTCCTCGACACTCCAGTAGTGAATGAGCATTTCGAGCAAGCGAGTATTTGCCTTCATGTTTGGCATTTTGAAAAATTTTAAAAACTGCATCCTCTCAAGGCATCCAAGGCTTTTTAATCATTCATAACCTCATCATCAATAGTCGCATGCTCCCTTTCCCTTTAGGTGATTGTCATCCTCAGAAAAAACAAGTTTGGACCGTTAGTTTTTGTTTTGAAATTAAACGGTGTATACGCGGGTTTGTTTTATACTTAGTTGCATCTAGGGCCTGCATCTATGCAGGTTGCATATAGCCAACCTACGTATACACCATGACAAAAAATTTTGACATAAATTCAACCATGAAACCTTAATTAAAATTCTTAAAAACAATCACAAATTGATGCAAGCCAAGTTTGGGGGTTACCTGATGATTTTGAGAAGATTTGAATGGTTGAATTCGGCAAAAGGCAAGCTTGCTTCTCTTTCTCCACTACTTGTGCTCTCAACTCAAATGGTAACAATGGTGAGTCAAGAAGTTATTTTATAGACTTTTAAAATGTCAAAAATCTTTCAAAATTTGATCTTTTCCCTCTCATGTATCTTTTAACTTGGGAGCTTGAATTGTCGAGAATAGGTTGTTTTTTTAGGAGGTTTTGGATGCTTCTTCAAAGATTTCAAGTCGGTTCCATGACTGTTGACCCGTCATGGTAGGTATCGTTTACCAACTGGCATATAGGTTAGGGAAGCCATTATTCCATTGCATTTTGCATAACTAGACTCCATCAGCCGATATACTTGCCATAGGGTCAATCCCATCAAATCATTATTAGTAAACCAACTTCACTCGCTGACTTTTTAAACCTTTGCACGATGATAGAGCCATCCTTTTCATGGGAATCGTAGTTAGCACCTCACTGACATTTGTTGCCCATGCTGCTTCATTTGAGTAGGCTCGGGAGTCCTCTTTAGTCCCGCCATGACTTATGCGCTGAAGACTCATTCCTCTTTGCTTCTTCGCTTCGTTCTGGCCTTATACCCTAGAGGCTCCTTCGTGTTGAGTTGTACTACTACATTGCATATTAACTATTTGCACCTTTTGGCCTTTAGCCAGCTTCACTTGGACTCGTGTTTAAGCCAACTTTTGACCAAGTCATATGCAAAATCAAACTTGCACTCTCTTAACTTCTGCAAGTTGACAAACTATGACCCCTAGAAGGAACATACTTTTGAGTGCCTTTGACTAGTTTTCGCCTCCCTGCATTGAACGTAGGATTGTTCCAATCCTAGGAACTAGATCATCTGCTTCACCGACACTCGTTCTTTCCACTGTATTATAGCATTCTTTTATTATTTTTCAAGCTTAATGAAAAAGACAAAAAAAAATTATATATTCCAAAAAGAGTGGGAACGGGACAATATTTCCATTTATTGTTGGCAGCTAGAGTCTTGTCACCCTTGAACAAAGCACTAAAACAAAGTGTCTCCTCCATTTGGGTGGGATTTAGCTTGACTTAGGTATGCCTTAACCTTGTTATTGAGTCAGTCCTCCTCCGATTGGTTATCTCTTCCAATGATATGGAGAGTTCGTTCATGCCTCTTGCGTGACGAGATTATGCAAAGTTATCATATGCTGCCATAAAGTCATCATTTGAGTCATGCTTTTTTTCAAAGGAAGTAAGCTTGAGTTTGCCTCTCTGCGGTGTCTCTTGACTCATTTTTAATTCGGCCATTCCTGGTTGTCAGTACATTATTTCGTATCACATCAATTATATTGGTCCTTTACTCATGCCAGTTTGAGAAGGTCCCCATTGACTTCTTGCTGGTGGGTCTTGTCCTTATCGACGATGACACATTGCTTTGAGGACAAGCCTAGAGCCGCACCCTAGTCCTATTTTCATTATTGATAGGTCACGTTGTGCTCAGGATCGATCAGTATCATGGGTCTTTGACTGAGTGGTTTCCCTTGTGTTCGACGTCAGCTTACATTATCACACATCGAGATTCGTGCAGTACCTTGGTTTCCATTTGAACCTATTGGTGGATACCTCGCCTCTGTGTCAGCTTTCATTATTGGTTGGTTCAAAGGGTTTCCGTCGTGCACTAGCTACATCTTGTGAATGCCGAAAACGTGCTTCGGTTGGGTTACTACATCTTTTTCATCCGATTCATTCCACATTATTGGCCTGCGGGTTACACTCATGCTAGATTGATGAAGGATGCCTTAATGCCTTCCTTCTAGCAGATATTTCCCTATCGACTATGACTCATTACTCTAGGGCAAAGGTCTAGAGTCCATTTGGCAGTACCTTGGGGTTTGCAGTCATCAATGGCAGATCCTTGGCTATCGACAGTGGGAAACCATCATTTTCTCCTGATCGATAGATTCATCCAAGTGTTCGACTTCATATCATTTATTCACACTTGTTAGATTGTACTGGGGTACCTTGACTCTCATTATCATTATCGGTGACTAGTATTGTGTTTGCTAATGGTATACATCAATGACTGGTAATCAAATGATTTCTCACATGGTCAACTTCAGCTCATTCATTCCCATTGTGTAGAAATGTACCACGGTGGTCAGTGAAGACCTCAGGTTGCATCAACACTCATTGGTTCACTTAATTATTTCTCCTATTGCTGCTAGTTGATACCATTCCACCTTATATGTTGCAGTCATTCATGGCGACATTTTATATGCTGACACCTGAGTTTGTAGTGTAGTATCATCTTATTCCATCATGTTCATTTGGTACTATTGGGATCAGTTTTTGACATCAGTGATCAGCTTCATCTTTCAGCTTCATTGATCTTCTTATATGTGATATTCAGACATGTACTTGTTCGATTGTGATCAGATGATCCATTATGTATTTCCAGTCTCCTATACTTATATACTTAGTGGATCCGCTTGTGCTTGATATGTGGACATGATTTACTTTCTCTGATCTTGGGTATGACTGGCTCAGATAGTGTTTCTTTTTGATCTCCTTTTGTGGCTTGGCAGGCTGAAATCTAGTGAAGTCCTTCTCAGTTTTTGACAAGTTTCCTTTCCATGTACTTAATACATTTCGGCGATCATGAACCCCTTCTGACCTCATATACTAGGGGCATCTAATATAGCTCCAAATCTCACCCTTGATATTTGTGATGCTGCATTTATGGCCTAGGGCAACCCCTCCTTCCAGACTTGGTCCAAATACTTAAAAAACAATGTTTATTCCCTGTACGTGACATTTCCCTAAGCTAAATGCGCGTGTACGTAGGTTAGTGTATACCCAACCCACGTATATGTCTTAAAACACTTTAAAAAATTAAATCTCCTTAATTTTGGGTGGAGATCATGGGTTTTACCTATTGTGCAGGTCCCTCCTAAGGTCCAGCAAGAGTTCTCCTCTACTTTGATCAGCTCACCCACTTCCAAATGAAGCTAAGAAAGGATTGTGATCTCTCCTCTCAAGCTCTATAAGGAAGTCCTAATTTCAGCAGCATCTACCCTTAGGAATGTTCAGCTTTCAACCTCCTTTGCCTCTGGCCCAATGCCTGTATTTATAATGCTTTGGAGGAAGTTAAACAGGTCCACCATCAATGGGATAAGCCCCTCTTTCAAAGGGATAGCTCCCCTCTTCATGGGATAAGTTCCTCTTTCATTGGGATGCATGAACCATCTGGAGGTGCTCAATCCACGTCAAACCATCTTCTAGAATGCTCTAGAATCGACCGCAAGTAATTTTTTTGAAGTAAAACTTGCGCCTTTTGACTTTTACAAGGGTACGCACCCACCCCTTTACAGACAAAGCGTACAAGTACACAGGTATTATGTACTTGAGGTGCGTGCACGCAGGTAAGAGTAAGAGAAAGTGCGGAACCAGAGTTATATTGATTTTTAAAGGCTTTCTCTCTTTTTTGGAGTTTGACATGAGGAGCAGAGGTATAAGACTTGCCAAGGAGGACAGTATGGTTATTGATGGAGCCATACTGACTGCAAATAGTCATGGTGACAAATTTTAGTGTAACATTACCTATTCATTACCTATTAGTGCATGTGGCCCCAACTGTTCCCAATGAATCCCCAACTAAAAAACTACTTTGGGTGAAGTATAAAAAGGCTTCAATAGGAAGGGCTTAAGGAGGACAGAAGAGAGAGAATTACTCTACTGAGATTATCCCTGATCAAGTCTGAAGATCCTTGTCCTTCTAGCACTTCCCCCATCACAGGAAACCCTTGTTTCCTTGAGTATTGATGTCATTTCACTAGTTGAGATATCCCTGTGTGAGTCATGGAAGGAGCCTTTTGAAGGCTTGGGATTGGATGGACCCGGAGGACGGTTTCGCTTGGAGCCAGCAAGAGGAAGATTTAGGTGATATCATTCCTTACTTTGTTTTAGTTATCTGCAGTAAAGAAACATTTGTCTTGTTCACAAAATCAATCTTCTTTATGCATATGATGTTATTGTTATGGTTTACATATGAATAATTATTTCAATGTATAATTAACCACCTTTCAATAAGTTATGAAGTTTATTTCTATATGATACTTTGTCCATATATTGCTATGCTTCTTTGAATTGGCTGTTTTGTAGGTTCAAGGATCGATAGGAACTCCAAGAGGGTTTGGACCTTGGCTGGATCTACCCGAACGAAGGACCCATAGGTGCACCTCTCTTTGCATAGTTTGCTTATTTAAGTATCATGTCTGCATGGAATGCTTGTCTTTTACTGTAGATAACCCCTCGCTCTGCTAGGGTGTTGACCCAAAGCCCTGAGGGACATAGTCCCTCAACACAAGGTAGTGCAGTTCAAGGAAGATCTAGATCCACCCTTCTCGATTTTGGGAGACAAACATCTCTATTTTCTAGGAAGTTGTTGATAGCTACCCTTTTGTATAAATAATCAAGCCAAGGAATTCATTAGGATTCGAATTTTGGTTGTAGCTAAGAGGCTATTGAGCTCAAGCACTTGTGACTGCTATTTTTTATTATTATGTGATGTATTTGACAGTTCTGCAATGATAATGAGAAGTTTCTTGTTGATCCATCACTGAGTTAGTCCATAGGGCTGAAGCTCTTAGGTTTGGGCCCAACCCCAGTAGCTTAGGTCCCTCTTATGTATTGATATTTCTTTTAGCTTAGAATTTTTTATTAGTTGTTGCATCTCAGTAAAATATAGTCCCTCAAAAAGTTTGTGACTATGGCCTTGTTTTGCTATTCCACAACCCCCCATTTATTAATAGTAGTAGCTAATATTACATCAATAAATGGGGACCATTTAAAAAAATCATTCCAAAAATAAGCTTAGCATTTAGGCATTTTCTTATTTAATTTTGGAATAAAGAAAGATATCAACCAAAACCCCTTTTCAAAAGAACTACTAAATGGTTGCCTTCCCGCGTATCGCATGATTAAGCATCATCAAAAACCTTGCTAACCCACCAAATCTAGTGAGAAACAATTAAAAGAGGACTCCATGCTTTATACCTCAAAACTATCATATTTTTTATATAAACTAGGTCCTAAAGCTTTTATCGTCAAAACCAAGTTTCGCATCGCATATCACCATTTATGAAGGGCCCTCCTTAAAAGGTTATCTCAAAACGAGCGAAATGTGAAACTGCAATGGCATCATAACGTTTACAGCATCACATTTCGAGCATTTAAAAGAACACATCAAACTTACCATCAGTTGATATTGTGAAATGGGATCAAGACCCAAACCCACTTCTTGGATATATTACAAACAAATGTTTAGGTCCGCTGCTTATTAAAAAAGGTCTTTACATAGAAAATCCTGACAAGTAGCTATGTTTTGAGACAATAAACGAGCGGCTCGCATCTCGTATCTCACAGAAACATAAGGGAGAGTAAGAAAAGTGAAAAGGAATAATGCGATATTTCTTCGCAAATCGCAAAATCGCCATTATCACAATTCAAAGGCTTGCCACCCTAGAATATTTCTTCCTGACATACGATGCAGACATTTATGAGCATGAAATCTAAGAGACAACGAAGCATTAGTGGGCATTTAGTAAGAGTTAAATTCATTTATGTCTAAAAAGCCATTTAACGTGATATGATATCTTCTTACGTGCATTTAAATAAAACTCCATTCTTCTCACCTTCACAGGTTATCTACATTATTCCATTTCATGTTCATCATCATCTTTGTGTATCTAATAATTGTTGATCTTCACTTTCAAGGAAAATCCACAGAGAAAATCGTTGGGAGCAATGGTGAAGAAAGGCAAGGCAATCATCTCTGAGAAATCAGAAATGACTCCTCTATTTACGGATACTACATGAAGTGGAGAGGGAGGAACCTCTATATGAGAAGCCATGTATAATATACTCGAAGAAGAGAAACCAAGGATTTTGGAAATGAAGATCACAGTTGACGGATGTCATTCCTTAGGCGCCTCCATGTTTGAGAAATCATGCTCATTTTTGCATCACATAGCTGCATGTCTATAGATAATCCCTTATACAGACATGGTTAAATGGCTTATTGATGAAGCCGACATCTCAGACAGAGAATTCAAGACAAGAAGCCAAGAGGTTATGGGATATTTTACCCTAGAAAACCTGCAGCTTATGTACCACCTACCAAAGCCACAATTCATCTACAACAAGCAGTTCATCGAGAAGTTTGCCAAAGAGAATGAGGACCCATCAGACTGCACCTAGACCTGGTCAAATAATGAGGGAAAAATCAAAAAATACAAGAACGATATGTACTCTAATGAATCTATTTGTCCCCCTCATAGTTTTGCAGCAGCCATGATATGTAGGCTATTTGGCAAACCCAATAGCACTAAATTCTCCCCAGAATTGCAGCGGCCATGATATGTAGGCTATTTGGCAAACCCGATAGCACTAAATTCTCCCCATAATGAATGCCATTAATAGATGCAACCATAAACGCAACTATAATGAATTGGGCACAAATTTTGTCTAATAATTTAGCAAGAACAATAATGGAGTATAGAAGGAAAAGAACTGTTGCTTCGAGGGTTAACCCTCCTTTTTATGAGTGCCTATGTAATGGATGAAATTTTTTTTGGTTCAAAATTTCCTGTCATGGGATGGAAGTGGACTGTCCAAAATCCACTTCCCATTCACATATACCATAAAGACATGTGGGAATCTTAATTTCAACCACATTTTTACAAAATTTGTCATGGAGTCATGCTCCCTAGCCACAAACGGCTTTATAACCGAGATGCCCCCAGGTTTTCCAAAGAAGCTGAGGTAGATATCCTCCCAGTGGCTAGATGATTTGGGGAGGAAACATTCACGTATATCAGGGTATTTGGCAACATTACCTCCCCTTATGTCCTCCCATACTATGTTCCAGACAAATTGATGGCTAGAGAGATAGCCTATCAAATAGCTAGTAAGGGAGGGGTGAGCAAGACATTGAAGGAAGTAAAAAAGGCCATTTGGCCTACATTCCCTTTACATTGTGGAGCATTCGCATTACATGACCTGGGGCATGCATTCAAGGAAGCAGAGATTATGTTATCTCTGCAGTTACGTAAATTCCCAAGAAGGAAACATGACCCATTCAGCACTATCAAAAGCTTTACCACTATGGTAAAAATAAAGGTATGCAGTAATGAGGAAGATTCATTTGATGACATATTTTCACAGAATAACACCTTCACAGAGGTGAAGCATATGTCACAATTACTTTTGTACCATGAAGATCTTGAAACCTCTTACAAGTACAGAGAAAGGAGGGTAATGAAGGTCCCATTGGACCAATTATTAATTGAACCAATAAGGGATCCTACTCCCAACGTAAGTCTAGAAGGAGATTCTAAAGAAAATTCTAAAACTGATTCTGGAGAAAAATCCCAAGAGAAGTCTACTAGGGAGTCAGAGAATTCATCACAAAATGGGAAAAGTAGAAGCACATCCCTATTACTCCCACCTCTGAAATTGTTTTAATAAATAAGGAGATTCCCCTTCTAGATGTGTTTTATAGCCCACAACACAAATCAGTTGTTAAAAGAAAAAGGAAGAAAAGGAAGTTGGATTCTACTGTTGTTACTACCCCTAATAATGAACCGATGGATGTTGTCTGGAAAGACTCACCCATCGACCCATCTGCCAACCTTACTAGACTATCACAGTTTGTAGGTGCCTATGCTACAACAACCATCGACAAAGCAACAGAGGTGCAAATGTTGCTTAAGGAAAAATAAGATAAAATTATGTCACTTGAAAAACAATTACAGCAATCAAAATCCGACCAGCAAGCAGAGACACAATTAGCTAAGCTCCAACAAGAGTTCGAGCAGATGCAAATAAAACATCAAGCCAGCTTAGTAGAGAAGGAAGCACAAATACAAGGAATAATTGATCTACATAAAGATGATCCAAAAATTGATCAGTTTATTACTGAAGCACTCGGCCTTAACTCCCAAATGATACACCAAAAGGAACTATTATGCCAGAAGATTTCGCAATGGAATTCTTATTGCGAAACAAGCAACAAATTGACGAGTCAAGTTGTAGAAATGAGACCTGAACATGATGAAATATTTAAAAACTTCTCCAACTTCATCACCTAGAAGAATTCAGAAGATGGGAGAAAGGCCGACCTACCTAAACTGGAAGAGTCACACAAAGAAATATTATTTGCAAACTGGGATTTTCAGCTTAAAGAGGCAGAAAAGTCAACATCAAACACAGAAGCAACAGGAAACAATGTTATCAAAAATATTAACAAAAATTTACATAGCGCCAACCTTGTGGCAGAGTCCATTCCAGGTTTTCTTCCTAATTTAAAACAGCTTGAACTACAATGGAGGCAAGCAACAGAATAAAAAATAGAAGTAATTAGGTAAACGACCAGGTTAAACTGGGAAGAATATTCGCGACATTTAGTGAAACCTCACAGCCAGTGGATGACACTGTAACGCCTAACCACTTCTGTGGAGAAAATGGTGCCAAAAATTACTGACGCCATGTTCACTGGACAATTGAAAGCTGAAATCAGCCAACCAACATAGCTCAAGCCCATGACAGACATTTGGGATCTAAAACATCAAATGCAGAACAATTAGTCGCCATTCTCATTTCTATTTTTGTTTTATTTTGCATAATGTGAGGAATGTCGTTTAAACCTCCTCAACTATTTTTGTAATAGTCTATTTTTAGTTTTATATTTTAGTATTTAAACCCCTCTCACGCATTTAGAGAGGTGTCCAGAAATTTTATCAGAAACAATCTTCAAAACATGCGCTTCTATCCCTTTAAGGAAGTTCTAGTGAAATTAATGGAACATGATTTAGTTTTATCTTATCTAGCATCTTATAATGAAATTACACTTTTGTACTCTTAGATGGTGTTGGATGGATTGAATGTAGATCAATATTGCTGAAGCACATGAGTAGGACATATTATAAATGGTACTTTTATCTCGTAATTCTCTTTTACTTATGTATTAAGCAATAATTTCTCTTCAAGCTATTTATGTATGAAAGTTTGAATCTTGGTTAGCATTATTGCACTTCTGTATGATGATGACCTATATTTTATGCTGAATACATGAATAATTTCTTATGCAATATATCTTTCACAATCGTTTCAACTAGCTTTTTATACGAAACGATTATTGTTAAACAATTTCATTTCTCATTGCAATTGAATTAGCTTTATTACCAATTTCTTTTGGACATTATTGTAGATCACATACTTCAATTTATTCCTGGTTATAGTTATAATTAGATGGTCTTTAAATTAGGGTAAATGCAGGTGATTATTACTTTGGATTAGATTACTTTTAGCTTAAACATTACTACAAAATATCACATATCACCCCATCAACACTATTATAAATTAGATTGGGAAACTAGTCCCATTATCCCCAGTCAGAGCCACTACACCAAACGGAAAAGGAGCTACCAACCAAGGTCCAGAGTGGGTGATTTTCCCCCATGTTGAAGCAATGATTTTTGAGGCTTCAACATTTTGGCACTAGAAGGAGGGCATGACTGTGAATGGAAAGTAAATCCAAATCAGCAAGCCATTCTAAGAGTAAAACTCCCTCACCATTAGCTCCAACTTCTCGATCGCATTCCAAGTCCCTTGTTCCTAAGTGAGAAGTTGCAAAGAAAATTACAAAGCCCACTGCTGAAATCCCAAAGAAGCCAGATCATTCTTCTTCTACAGAAGCACCTGAAGTCCAATCGTTGATTCATAAATTACAGGGGATTTCGTTATCTCAAGAAGAATATGGGTTATCCAAAGATAGTATTACCTCTCAGTTTACCCCATCTCAATGGCTAACTAGAGCACAAAGCGAAAAACTTGGAATCCCCCTATTTGAATTCCCTCTGCCAAGCCGTAAGAAAGCTAAGAAAACACCATTTGAATCTCACAATGAGGTTCTTTCATCAACACAATATTCATCTTCATTCATTCCATCTATACCATCACGAGATCAATCATCAGCCTTGCCACTGTAAATCATGATTCACACAGGTACAAGAACTACATCCTCCTCTACCAAATCACCTTCAACCACTGCTACACCTTCTCCTACTCACATACCACCAATGGCAAAGAATCCTCAAAGGCCATGGAAGAACCTAGGAGCTATTAGGATGGTTGGGCCTTTATGTCAATTGCCATCTCATCTAGAGAAATGGTTACCAAAAATCAATCCTGATAATGGCCTACTTGGTGAGGAACATATAAACAATTTCATGTTGTCCATTAACTTGAATGGAGTAGTGGAAGAAGATGTAGTTGTAATATTATTTCCATATACTTTACAGGGAGCGGCAGGATCATGGTACTTCTCATTACCATCAGGTTCTATTAATGGTTGGGATGCTTTCCAAGAGCATTTTTTAACTAAATTTGGAGATGATGGATCCACAGCTACCCTAATCAATGATCTCTCCAATTTGAAAGTCGAACCGAAAGAACCCATTAAAGACTTCAACTCTCTCTTAACTAAATTATTGAATAAGATACCAACAGTGTCTAAGCCTAGGGATGAGATCCAAAATGAGTGGTATATTTCTTCTCTACCTTCAAACATGGCTATTTTCGTTGATAGAGTTGCCAAACTGACTTTGGTAGAAAATATGAAAGAGGCAATAGTTGTGTAAAAACGCATTCTAGCTGTAGAAAAGGAAAATGCATTAGAAGAACGAAAATATAGCAAAGTGAATTTTAGGGATGACTTCAAGAAGAAACCACCTAAATATCCTTTTGATCTTGAAGGGTTACAAAAAGTCCTCAAGACTATGTCTAATGAAATGGTTGATATCAAAAAATAGGTAGAAGAGACTTCCTATAAGAAATATTTTAGACCATTTAAAAGGAATTCCCCTGCTGATCCTAAACCTCCAAATGTTATATCAAATGCTGAATCAGATGGAGAGGAGGATGAAGTTTCAACAAACGAAGAACAAATGGACAACGAAGAAGTGGTAGAGTTACAAGGAATGTGGGATTTTATCCTTCCCAATGAGGAAACTCAAGAAGCATTACCTGTTGCTACCCAAAGTAAAAACCCTATTTATTTATCACAAACAAATCCAAAGCAGAAGGCTTCAATGCCTCCTCCTAGGGACAAAACAATAGGTAAGAAGTCTTCATCAAAATCCAACCAAACTACTCCTTCTCAATTAGATTCTTCACCTTCAAATTAACTCTGATAGTTTCTAATGAAATGGAATATAATATTGTTGATGATATGAAGAAAACTAGGGCAAACATCACCTTTCATGAGCTTAGCAAATTGAAGCATCAACAGAAGCTACTCCTTAAGGAACTCAAAGAAGTAGCTACTGCACTGCCTCCCACTGCCGTGATGTAGGGCATGGAATCCCACCCAAAGCATGTTTTGGGGCTCAAAGCCCATGTTTTGACCGAATGATGTTGTAAAGCCCCGCGAATTACGGGCGTGGAAGTATGTTAGAGTCATACGGTTGTCCACCCTAGTTTGTAATGTAATGTTGGCCTACCCATGGTCTGCGGACCGTGGGATTGTATAAACAGAGTGAGGCTATAAGTGTAAGAAAGAACCAAGTAGGGGATAGGAACAAGTACAAGGGTTTGAGTTTTAAGTACCTAAGTGTGTCTTTGGGTTGTAGAGTAGGAGAAATCTCTATAGCTGAGTGCGCAGAGACCTAGCTGTCCGCAGCTGAGTGCGCGGACCCCTGCAGCTAAGTGCACAGGGCAGAGTCGAGTCTGTAGCCGGAGAAGAGAATAATAAAAGAAGTTTCATCCAAACTCTGTGTATCTGTTCTTGATTTATTACATGTTTGATATAAATTGCAAATATCCTGTTTATTTACTGCGCGCACTTATATGAATGTTTATATTGCTAAGTATACTTTACACATGCAAGTAAGCTAAGTTAATCAATTAACGGTGGAATATTAGTAAGGACTTGGGTAATAACAACGTTCGAGCTCAGAGTAGGGCTACATGATGGCAACATCTCAAGCTGCGAGGAACGGGCAAGTGTGCGTAGTGACGTGCGCATAGGGTTGAACCACAGACCTCTTGAACTCATAAGACATCTCTAGGGTGCAGAAAATTGGTTCTAGCACCCTCCCATACTACTTCAGGTGAGACCTCAGTCCGCGCTACGCGGAATGTTTCCGAAAGGGCCAATAGTACCAAGATTTGTTTGGCTAAATCACCTCTGAACCTGTGTCAGGCCCCAACAAGCCAACAAATGGTTCCATTTCCAAGACCAAGATCTGCATAAGGGATGTCTAACGTCATGTCATTGGAATCTGATGAAGAAAGAAACTGAAGGGTGGTTGGACATAAAGATTCACGAGTTCACGATGCAGGAAAACAAGAATCCACAAGTATCAAAGGAACAACGGTTAGAGCACTACTTATATATGGAAATCCACAAAATTTTCTTTGCATCCTTCCCCTCTGAGTTGTATGAGTGGATCACAAAGCTAGTAGAGAGTCAAGGAAGGTGTAGGCTCGACAAACTAATTGTGTGGACTCCAGAGTTGGTTCACAGACTAGAAGCATCGGAAGATAAAATTGTGCGCATTGTGGACCATTGGATCGATCAAATTATTGGAGGGTTCATCACAGAGTTCGCGGTAGATACTTCAGTCAGCTACAGCGAGGCGGAATGACTCTTCGTCAAAGGACTGCGAGGTAAGTACATTAAATATTTGAAAACTTAGATTAAAATGCTATTGCATGAAAAGTGGGTTATGCGAATAAATTGATGTTTGGGGCTATGCAGAGTAGGAGGATCTATAGAAAGGAAGGTAGCACAAAGATAGAGAATAGCCCCTTGATTTCGCCTTGACGAGAAAGTGAGGAAGAGCTCATGAAAGTTTCACCAAGAAGTGAGATCAGTCTGATAAGGCAATGAATTCCACGCATACAACCTCCACCTACACCACCACCAGTCTCACCATCTTCACCCCCATCTTCGCCCACACCACCTCCGCCACCACCACAATTCAATATGGTAAGCATGATAAAATTGTTGGTGTTCAAAGGAGTAGGGAACAAAGATCCAGACCAATTTTGGTTCGTGGTAAAAGATGTATGGAAAGCACAAGGAGTTGTGGATGACAATATAAAGAAGGAAATGCTAGTTAGCACGTTGCAGGATCGCGCACTGACATGGTACATTAAGCATTCCAATGAAAATCCAAACGCAGGGACATAGATATCCAAGCTGCACTGAATAGGGAATTTAGTAGGCTAAAATCGGAGACACAATTGATTATCAGGTTTAAGGAAATCATGATGCTTCCAGGTGAGACCCCCTAGGAACTGGATCAGAGACTAAAGGGCATGATTCGTGAAGCCAACGTGACCATGACAAATGGGAAACACTGGGCATGGTTTGTAGCATCACTAACACCGCATTTAAGGATGACGTTGTCACAGTAGAAGTTATCCACCCAGACCGAAGCTTTGGAGATTGTAATGAGACTGCATGAGACCCCAATACAAGATCCTGGCCTGGGAGTCCAACAAATCCACGTGCAACTAAAAAATTTGTGTCTGGAAATGTAGAGTTTGAAACAAGACAGGACAACTCGGCTAGAGGCATGCGAGGAGGTATGGTGCATAAAATGCAAAGGCCAGGGGCATGACAAGGACCATTGTCTAGTCTTTGCGAACTACCTAGCAGGAGGAGGGTCAATGCCATTGAGACCAGAGGCACAAGCAGGACCGAGCATGGCACCTGCATTATGGTGCATGATTTTTTAGATAGGAGGGAAGCATACTACAGATAACTGTCACCTATTACAAAAGTATACGCAGATGTCCCAACAGTTGTTCTGTAATTTCTGCAGGTCAATAGGCCATGATGAATGCACCTGTAGAAGTTATGAACTGATGATGGATCAGACTCCTGCCTATAGAGTTCAAACCGAAACACGAGCCCTCGATCAAAATACAGGGATGGCACGCATTGGATTTCAGGGGCATGGACGAGGTCGAGGTGAAATGGGACAAGGAAGGGGTCACAGATAGCTGATTTGTTACAATTGCGGAGGGCCAGGGAATTATGCCGAGGATTGTAAAAATTTGACAAGAGCCTCATGTTTATATTGTACCTAGTTTGATCATGAGATGAAGGACTTACCCACACTGATAGCGAGGTTGTGCAATAAAGGAATACTCCAGCCTCCCCCGACTCAGAATCTGCAAATGATGCAGTCTGAGCTACGTGAAGAGGACCCAAATGTAAACATCATGCTTCAAAGCGGTATTACGATAGGAGATGACAAGGTTAAGCAACCCAAACAAAGTGCTTGGGTTTGCAAGGTTCCTACAAAGGAACCAGAGTTCAGTTTGGAGTGCGCAAAGGAGACATTCATGGAAGTTAACAAGAGCTTCACAGAGGCCTCCACTTCAGGTAGTAAAGACAATGAGAACTGGAGATGGACCTGTCAATGCTTACTACCTTTCTGGAGACATGCATGAAGTTGCTGCGCCACAGCAAGGCTATGAAGGGACTGCAGGAACTCATCACTAGGTGTGCTGGGTGAGGAGAGCCGTGCATAATCCGGAAGCTTGGGAAGCACACAATGCAACCAGGAAGGGAGATGAGATTGACTGCGCAAATATGGGAATATGAAATGGATCAAGTTATTCTGGATTTAGGATCGGACACAAATGTACTACCAAAGCAGACATGGGATCACATGGGTAGGCCCGCATTTCAATGGTCCCCTATTCAATCACGAATAGCGAACCAGCAGAAGATCCTACTGATGGAAATATTGTAGGGAATAACAGTAGACATCAAAGGTGCGAGCATGCTTGCAGATTTTGAACTGATAGAAATTGTCGATCATAGCAATCCCCATCCTGCACTACTAGGAATAGATTGGGCCACTGATATGAACGGGGTGATAAATATGAAGAAGCACAAAATGATTTTTGAGAAAAAGCCACTGCACGTAGTGGTACCTTTAGACTCTGCGAAAGGATCGTACTACACAGAGCTAGTGCTCAATGACAAAAGCGACAATGATCTAGATTGTATCTACAAGATAACTGCTCGAGAATAGGATTGGGTAAATCCTACAGTGGATGGTAGGATTTTGTGGGAGCGCGAAAGCTCCTGCACATCAGATTCGGATGAGGAAATAGAATGATGGTAGAACCGGTTACACAAGGTAACCACACTCAATTGCAACATGATGGTAAGATCACTGCACTGTGTGACAATAGAGGTAAGGGATCTGCCTATGTATGATGGGTTGATAGCGGTGGATGAATTCCTGAACAAATTTGAAAGAGAAGTGCCAGAACAACAGTGTTTCAACGCTCTAAAATGGGCACTGCGTGCTACGGCCGCAAGGTGGTGGGGTATGCATTAGAGAAGATTTGAGGACTAGCGCAGATGCAAAAGGATGATGTGCCTATGATTTGGGAAACCGCAGATGCGGCTAGCAAACAAGTATGATGGACAGGATGATCCACATACACACCTCGTAAAATGGACCAAGGTCTACAGGGAAGAGCCACAACCTGAATGGGTGCATCTGTTTTGTCATACTTTGGATGTCATACCCATGAATTGGTATACTGAGACGGAGCTCCGCCATGGCACAAGTGAATGGGACATCTTGCGCAAAGGATTCCTGTTAACCTTCATGTTTGAAGATCATTGGTGGGATACTGTTGATGATGTGCTACAAGTAGTAAAAGTAGCTATCTTCAAAATACCCCAGGAGCCAATGGAAGTGCTTCAGCCAGAATGGGCGACACAGCTGAGCTGCGTGCTGGAGTGTTACAATGTAAATATTGAGGAGGATGATGAGGACCCACGGAATATTAACATTCCCGAAACTAAAGGCTGTCACGAGGTTCGAGGACCATTGATTGAGGACCCTGACATCACCGCACCACTAAAAACGAAGTAGGTAAACATTGGGACGGAGGTGGAACCAAAGTATGTAATGCTCAGTGACTATTGGGATGATTCCATGGTGGATAAGGTCATTGAGTTACTCTACGAATACCAAGACTTATTCCTAACCAAAATTATGGATTTAAAAGGGATCATTGGCAACTTAGGGATGATGAAGATGACCCTAAAACCAGATGCAAATCCGGTCAAGTAGAGGCCTTACCGCTTGAATTCGAAATACAAGGAAAAGGTCCACGTAGAATTAGACAAAATGCTCGTTGTCGGAATTATTGAGCCGGTGGAAGAACCCGACTGGGTGAGCCCTATGGTAGTACAGAAGAAAAAGTAGGCAAAACAAGAATATGTGTTGACCTCAGGAAGCTGAATGCTGCCTATGTACATGAACCATTCCCAACACTGTTTACAGATGAAGTATTGGAAAACGTTGGTGGAAAAGAAGCATACTCGTTCACGGATGGGTTCTCAGGGTACCACCAGATCAAAATCATGCCGGAAGACAGGAGCAAGACGACCTTCACTACAGAATGGGGTTGCGTTCAATACACCGTTATGCTGTTTGGATTAAAGAATGCGCCAACCATCTTTTCGTACATCATTGCTACCGCATTCAAAGAATACATCCACAAGTTCCTGGAGGTCTGTCTAGATGATCGAACTGTCTTCAGATTAGTTGAACACCATGTAGCATGCTTACACTTGATGCTGGATACTTGCCGGCGACACCAGATTGTGCTAAACCTTAAGAAGTGAACATTCCTCATTCCCTTTGGAAACCTATTGGGACACGTGGTCTGCAAACAGGGGTTGATGGTGGACCCTGCGAAGATTGTAGTAATTCTAAATTTGGAAGCACCACGAAGTGTTAAACAGCTGCACGCTACCTTGGGACACACAGGATACTACAGGAAGTTCATCAAAAGCTATGCCCAAATCACTGCGTCGATGGAGAAACTATTGAAAAAGATGTCACATTCTGCTAGAATGATGATTGCATGAAGAGCTTGGATGTCCTAAAGGGGAAATTGGCCTCCGCTCCAATCTTGGTCTTCCCAAAATGGGATGTGGAGTTTCATGTCCATGTTGATGCGTCGTGTATCACACTGGGAGCAGTGCTCACACAAGAGGGCAACGAGGGCTTGGACCACCCTATCGCGTTTGCAAGTCGTAGATTGTCTAAAGCTGAGAAGAACTATTCCACAACTGAGCGCGAGGGGTTAGCGATGGTGTATGCGCTCCAAAAATATCGACACTATTTTCTAGGAGGACATTTCAAGATGTATACAGACCATTCCACACTGAAATACTTGGTCAATAAGCCTGTATTGGGGGGGCGCATATGCAGGTGGCTCTTATTATTTCAAGAATATGACTTTGAGGTCATGGTCAAACCTGGATGTTTGAACGCAGGACCAGATCACTTGTCGTGTATTGAGACGGGGGAGGAACCTACTAGTTTGGAGGAAGGATTAGCTTATGCATAGCTCTTTGTGGTGCGCATCGTGAGCAGGAACTTCGAAGATATAATCCACTTTCTGACAACAGGGACTGCGCTGAAGGAATACTCCATCCAACAGAAGAAGGAATTGGTGGTGCGCGCGGCGGATTTTTTTGTCATCACGAGGCACCTATACAAAATGGGAAATGATGAGATATTGTGAAGATACGTACCTGAATTTGAACGAAGTCAGATCCTTGCGGAAGCACATGGGGGCGCTGCAAGAGGACACTATGCAGGATGCGCGACCGCACAAAAGATTCTTCACGCAAGGTTATGGTGGCCAACCCTTCACCAGGATTCAAAATCATACTATAAGGCCTGCGATATATGTCAAAGGACCGAAAAACCATCGTGAAGGGACGAGATGCTATTGAATCTGCAAATGACACTGCAACAGTTCGAGAAATGGGAAATTGACTTTGTGGGACCTATCAAACCTCAGGGAAAGATGAGTGCATGCTACATCATCACCGCGATAGAGTACCTAACACGATGGGCAGAAGCACAGCTGGTCAAAGACTACACAACCACTACAGTTGCGAAGTTTTTGTTTGAAAATGTGTTGACCTGATTTGGCTGTCTGAAAATCTTAATGAGTGATCATGGAACACATTTCTTGAATGAAACCATCAGCGCGCTCACAGAAGAATTCCAGGTGTATCATCAGAAAAGTACATCGTACCACCCACAAGCCAATGGGACTATAGAAGCCTTCAACAAAATACTGGAGACTGCGCTGACCAAAGTGTGCAACACACAGCGAAGCGATTGGGACCTGCACGTACCTATAGTGCTATGGGCTTACAGGACAACGTGCAAGAAACTAACGGGACAAACACCTTTCCGATTAGTTTATGGCATGGAAGCTGTCATGCCGATGGAATATATCATACCTAGTCTGCGCATAGCAGCACTCACAGGGATGACAGACCACGAAGCTCTGGAGGAAAGGCTCATGCAATTGGAAGAACTTGAGGAAGAATGGTTCTTGGCTGGGTTTCATCAGTAGGTACAAAAGCAGCGTGAAAAATCCTGGCATGACCACCATATCAAGTTGCACACCGTCAACGTAAATGACTTAGTGCTGCTATATAACAGTAAGGTTGAAAAATTTACGGGAAATTCAGAATGCATTAGATGGGACCATACGTTGTTAAGGAGGCCACAAATGGAGGTGCAGTCCAGCTACTCAAACTAAATGGAGAACCCTTCCCAGGCAAAGTAAATGGCAACCGCTTGAAGCCCTACACAGGTAGGCCGACTATCTGACTAGCCGACTGAAGCATAGTCTTTGTGCTCCGAGCAGTCGAACAAAGGCATGGGACTATAAACATATGCAGCAGATGTCAGTACAGATGTAAGGAAACAATTCAGACACGGAGGTCTCAGAACGGAGGATGCAAAAGATTCAGCAAGCAGTGGTGTAGTGTGCTGCTGACATCAGCACTGTTCGAGGACAGTTGGAGGAACTCCATGCCAAGATCACCGCACCGACAAAGTGACTCGAGGGTGTGTCACAATGTTTGTGTTGGGAACTTGTTGGGAATGGAATCCTTCCCGAAGCATGTTTTTGGCCTCAAAGCCCATGTTTTGACCGAATGATGTTGTAAAGCCCCGCAAATTACGGGCACGGAAGTATGTTAGAGTCATAGGGTTGTCTGCCCTACTATGTAATGTAATGTTGGCCTACCCATGGTCCGTGGACCATGGGATTGTATAAATAGAGTGAGTCTCTAAGTGTAAGAAAGAACCAAGTAAGGGATAGGAACAAGTACAAGGGATTGAGTAGTAAGTATCTAAGTGTATCTTTGGGTCATAGAGTAGGAGAAGGCTCTGCAGCTGAGTGCACAGGGCGGAGTTGAGTATGTAACTAGAAAAGAGAACAATAAAAGAAGTTTTATCCAAACTTTGTGTATCTGTTCTTGAGTTATTACATGTTTGATATCAATTGCAAAGATCTTGTTTGTTTACTGCATGCACTTGTATGAATGATTTATATTGCTAAGTATACTTTACACATGCAAGTAAGTTAAGTTAATCAATTAACGGTGGAATATTAGTAAGGACTTGGGTAATAACAACGTTCAGGCCCCGAGTAGGGCTATGCGATGGCAGCATCTTAGGATGCGAGGAACGGGAAAGTGTGTGTAGCGACGTGCATGTAGGGTCAAACCGCGGACCACTTGAACTCATCAAACATCTCCGAGGTGCGGAAACCTAGTTCTAACACCCTCCCATACTACTTCGGATGAGACCTCAGTCTGCGCTCCACGGACTATTGCCGAAAGGGTCAGTAGTACCGGGATTGTTTTGGCTAAATCACCTCTGAACCTAGGTCAGGCCCCAACAAGCCAACACGTGATATCACAAGCCGCCCAAGAAATGGGAATGTCCCCTAGCATCTCTTTAAACATGATTGATCCAACCGACATCGATCTAATTGGAGGAAGATCTAAGTCTCATACTCCTCCATTTCTCCTTACTTTTGAAGTCTTTAATAAGAATTTACACAACTGTTTAGTTGATTCAAGAGCTTCATCTAACATCTTGCCTAGAACAGTTTGTGCAAAGTTGAATGTTCAGCCTCAAAAATCTAATGTACGTATAGTATAGTTAGATCAATCTCAAGTCAAAGTTGTTGGGGAACTTAATCAAGTAACCATCAGACTTTCATCAAATCCTAAAGTTTGTCAAGTCATTGACATACTAGTAGCTAATATTCCTGAGTTCTATGGCTTAATCCTTAGTAGAGACTGGTCAAGAAAAATTCATGCTTATTTTGCAACTGACTAGTCTCACATGTGGCTTCCCTATAATGGCAAGCCAAATCAAATAAGTGTTGATCGTGAGAAAAATAAAAAGTACATAGTCACAGAGCTAGAAGGAGAAAATCAACCAGTCATGTATACTAACAATATCATCGGAAACTACTCAGTAGAATCATTTCTAGGAAATTTCAATGCTTACACTTCACCTTTCTTAGAAAACTTTGTTGTATCTCAAGTTGAAAATTTTTCCCAAACAGACACTTCTAAATGCGTAAATTTTGTAGATAAACCTGTAGTTACCTCTTTATTTTCGAAATTATTTTTTGATGGATCTAAATCCAATGATGGAGTAGGATCAGGATGCATATTAGTTAGCCCAGAGGGGGAAAAGACTATGGAGTAGGATCAGGATGCATATTAGTTAGCCCAGAGGGGGAAAATACTATGTTAGCATGTAGACTTGAATTTGATTGCACAAACAACACTGTTGAATATGAAGCACTAATTCAAGGTTTGTATAAGGAAATTGGCCTTAATATCAAACACCTCCAAGTATTTGGAGATTCAAAAATTGTAATAAAGCAGGTGAGAAATACTATACACTATTTTTCAAGACATTTGAAACACTATCAGTCGTAAGTCCAAGACCTGACCTCTCACTTTACAACATTTAATATTTCCCCTATTCCAAGACTCCAAAATGCTAATGCTGATCTTCTAGCTAATGTCGCTTCCAAGCTTATTCCACTAGAGGATTATAGCCCTGATTGATTTTCCATTGAATTGATTTTTAGGCCTTCTATTCCTGATAATATCACCAACTGGAGAGTCTTTAATAACGATCCAGATATCATAAGCTTCCTGACTTCAAAAGGCTCTTATGATGACCAGATAGTTGATGAAGACCAACATGATAACCAACTTAAACAAGAAATAGTTAATAATGCTATACCAAAATCTGTAGTTAAGTTGGAAGATTTATATGACTTCAAAGACAGATTTAAATGACCCACCAATTCAAAACTTCAGAGTTCAACTCTGAGGTTTGAATTGATTAATCTTGGGACTGACCTAAAGCCTCAAAATATTAATCTAGCTCTCAGACTTACATCAGATGAAAAATCAGCCTTTATAGGTTTGTTGAAGAGGTATAAGAATGTCTTCGCATGGAACTATGAAGATCTTAAGACATATAACACCTCTATTATTCAACATACTATTCCCATGAAATCTGATGAAAGACCTATTAAGAAAAAATTAACGAAGATCCATCCTAATTTAGAAATTTAGATTAAATCTGAATTGAATAAACTGCTAAAAGCCAAGATTATTTTCCCTGTCAGACATTCTTGGTGGGTCTCCAATCTTGTCCTAGTCAGAAAAAAGAATGGCAATATTCAATTATGTATAGACTTCCGCAACCTCAATAAAGCTTGCCAAAAGGACAATTTCCCATTACCTCCTATGGAACAGATATTACAATCAGTTGCAGGCTCAGAACTAATGTTTTTCCTGGATGGCTTCTCAAGTTATAATCAGGTCTTAGTACATCCAGATGACCAGCTGAAAACTACATTCAAGACAAAATGAGGCACTTACACTTATCAAAAGATGCCATTTGGATTGATTAATGTCAGTGCCACTTTCCAGAGAGCCATGGACATAGCCTTCAAAGGTTTAGTAAACAAATTAGTAGTAATCTACTTAGATGATATAACTGTATATTCCGGAAAGAGGAGTAATCATCTATGGGATTTAAAGCAAATCTTTGAACGTTGCCAAAGGTATGGGATTTCTCTTAATCCCAATTAGGGATTCATAGTGACCCTAATAGAATTAAATAAATCTCTGAAATAGCTTTATAGCATAACAAAAAATCAATGCAATCTTTCATAGGTCAGATAAGTTTTGTTAAAAGGTTTGTTCCTGAATTCCCAAGAATTGTTTTACCTCTTCAATCCACAATAAAGAAAAATTATTTGTTTAAATGGGGACACTCATAGCATGAAGCCTTTAACGTGATCAAACAAGCAATCATAAATTCCCCATCTTTAGCAATGCCGAATTTTTCAAATCATTTCATTTTATATAATTTCACTTCCAAGAAATAATATGCATCCATATTGACACAAGTAAATGAAGAAAAAGTTGAAGCCCCAATCTCTTTCTTTAGCTCCAATTTGCAGGGATCTTAATTGAATTACTCAGATGTTGAAAAACAAACTTTTGTTGTTTTCAAATTGATAAAACACTTCATACCTTTTCTCCTCAAAACCTACACCAAAGTAATAGTACCATTCTCAGCAGTGAGAAATATGTTAATACAAAGGAATGTAGGTGAGCAAAGAGAAAATTGGGTTACAGCTCTGCAAGAATATGACATCGAAATCAGACCAGCAAAAATTGTAAAAGGTCAAGGTCTTTGTCAGATGTTGGCAGCAACATCAAATCTATCAATATTACAGAATTCATATGACAATGTACAAGTCTATGAGGTAAGCTTTAACAACACTGAGTCAAGATATGCTGATATCATATTTTACTTGAGAAATGGATATGCCCCAACGCAATTAAATTACACAAAGAAAAGGGCCTTGAGATTAAAAGCTAGATAATATCAAATTGTCAATGATGTGTTGTTTAGAATAAATAGTGATTCTGTTTTACTTAGATGCCTTGAAAAATCTGAGGCAAAGAAGGTGTTGCAGAAACTTCCTGATGGACCAGCTGGCGGTCACTTTGGAGGAGATACCACTGCACATAAAATCTTGCATGACAGCTATTACTAGCAAACATTATTCAAAGATGCACACAGTTATGTAAGGAGATGTAAAATTTGTCAGACAACTGCTGGAAGACAAAGGAAACCCGCATTACCATTACAACCAGTCAACATTCACCAACCATTTGAGCAATGGGGATTTGACATAATAGGTGAGATCGTTCCTCATTCTTCTAAGCAACATAGATATATCCTTACAACAACTGATTATTTCACCAAATGGGTGGAAGAAATTCCACTCAAGGTAGTCAATTCTAACAACATTATTGAATTCATAGATCAATTTACCATTACCAAATTTTGCCTACCATCTGCTTTGATATTTGATAATGCATCTTATTTTTCAGGCAATACTATGACAAAATTTGCTCTTAAGAGAGGTTTTAAGCTTAAATACTCAATTATTTACTCTTCGCAAGGAAATGGGTTAACTGAATCCACCAACAAGAATCTCATTAGGATTATTAAACGAACTATTGACCAAAGCTAGAAGAGCTGGCATAAGTCTTTGATGTTTTCTCTATGGGCAGATCGAATAACTCAAAAAGCCTCTATTGGCACTTCTCCTTTTAATTTGGTCTATGGGAAGGAAGTTGTAGCTATTCCCTCTTTAGCCTTAGTTAAATTCATTGAATAAACTCCTTCCTCATCCATGCAAGTTAAACAGTTACAAATCCTTAAGCTTGAAGAGGAAAGAGAGAATGCCAGAATCACACATGCACATCAGCAGTAGTTAGTCAAAGCTTCCTTTGATTCAAATTTTGTAAGTTCAAAATCTTTTCAACTCGATGATCTAGTATTTAAATGGGATAAAGCCCATGAAGAAAAAGGTAAGCATAGCAAGTTCCAACAAATGTGGCTTGGCCCATTTCAGATTGCGGAACAAATAGGCCCATCAACTTTTCTATTACAAGATTTATCAGGTAAGAGAGAATGTCTACCTATTAATGGGTAGATTTTAAAGAAATACTTTCCATAGAAGATGATTTCTTCTATTCACTGTATATTATTGCTTTTATTTTATTTTTTAGAAAGAATAATACAAGTTGAAAAACATTTGCTTTTGGATTTACAGATTATAGTCTCTTTTTAATTTTGACTTTTTGCTTGTGTAAGTAAGGATTTTTATGAAAGTAATCTTCACATACGAAATATATAGTTATGATCTATTGCTCCAAATTTGCTTGTTCTCTGCTAAAAATTATATGATCTTTGATGAAACTTAGCTTTAGAAAGAAATCTTTCCTTTACATCAGTCAAGAAAAGTATCAATAACAAAGCAAAGTCTCTCTAAAGAAAAGCATCTTTAAACTCTACAATTGTGATCCAGAAGCTCGTAAGGAGCCAATGGTTCTCCCCACCTAATTAGCTTTCATTTTTAGAGTGCAATTTTAAAATATACTAAAACTTAAAGGATAAGAGGTCTCATCAAGAGTTGCTTGCCATGATCATAAGATTATAACTGACTTACATTACCAATACTGCATATCAAAACAGGGTAATGGCTTGAGATTATATTAATCAAAAGACAAGGGGTCTCATCAAGAGCCAGCTTGTTCAGTTAATTTATAAATCAAGTGAATGGAATTGTCACTTTTGGTCACCAAACCAAGACATTGTCCTTTAAGAGATAAAAGAAGAAAATTTGAAGGAAAAAAGAATTACTTCAGAAAATAAAAAAAGAAATAAGTATACAAACGAGCTTATCTTCAAAATTGCATTCTGACCTAGGTGGGATACTGAATCATTGTTGGTTAAAAGGTAACCTTGTCAAGGCTATGAATCCCTGTTGGCAACAGAGGCTCTACCTATGACAACTGAGTATACCAAAAAACTCATCTGAGAAGAGCCTCCTCGTTTTTATCCTTAAGACCAAGTAATGATTGATGTAGACGAAGTGACTTTCTTATGAGAAAAGGATAATCACAAGAATGATAGTTAAGTAGATGTTGTTTTATTATCAATGAGCAATATTACTTACCTTATATTCCATGTAATTTTTATTTTCAAAACTATCTTTATTTTGGAAGATTTTAGAAATTTCAAAAAACTCTCAGAGATAACTTATTCTTCTAAGTGAATCACCAATTGTTGTGTTATTCAAAAACCCCCCATTTATTAATAGTAGTAGCTAATATTACATTAATAAATGGGGACCCTTTAAAAAAAATCCTTCCAAAAATAAAATTAGCATTTAGGCATTTGTCTTATTTAATTTTGGAATAGAGCAAGATATCAATCAAACCCCTTTTTCAAATGAACTACTAAATGCTTGCCATACTGCATATCGCATGATTAGACATCATCAAAAATCTTGCTAACCCACCAAATCTAGTGAAAAATGATTAAAAGAGGACTCCACGCTTTATACCTCAAAACTATCATATTTTTTATATAAACTAGGTCCTAAAGCTTTTGTCGTCAAAACCAAGTCTCGCATCGCATATCGCTATTTGTGAAGGGCCCGCCTTAAAAGGTTATCTCAAAACAAGCGAAATGAAAAACTGTGATGGCATCGTAACCGTTACCACATCGCATTTCGAGCATTTAGAAGAACTGATCCAGGTTGATCTTCAAACACAGTGGCATGGAAAATCTCAAAATTCAAAGTGGCAGAAAAGCAAGTATCTTAACACCAGATCAAAGTGATCGACACCCTAATTCCAACGGTGTGAACGGCACTCCAATCCGAGTGCAGATGATGAAGTTATGGCAGAAAGAAGATTGCCTTATTCCTTTGGAAAATGAGGCTTTTTCCCTAAAAAATGGGTTTTTAAAGAAATACTTTCCATAGAAGATGATTTATTCTGTTCATTGTATATTATTGCTTTTATTTGATTTTTTAGAAAGAATAATAAAAGTTGAAAAACATTTACTTTTGGATTTACAGATTATAGTCTCTTTTCAATTTTGACTTTTCACTTGTGTAAGTAAGGGGTGGACTTAAGGTAGGCAGACGAGAAACCCCGATTAGCGATCTTTGATTAATCGGAGTCGGGGGCATGCTATGTGCGATATCGGGGCCTTAGAACCAGCGACATGCGATATAGCTATTGCCGATATTGGCATTGGCAAAATACAAGGCATAAGACCCGGACCCTTGGGCCACAGCGAAGCGATATGGCAATGCGATAGGGCCGATGCGATACAACGATATCGAAGATATCTGTGATCGGTGATCGGCGGTCGGCAATCCCCCGCTAATAGGACTATGGAACCAACGATATGCCAATTGCGATATGGGGACTAGACCCGATTGTGTTATAAAGCCCGATTTCATATAATTTGAAATCTGGGTAAAAGGCTTTCGGTCGGGTTTTTCCAATGTTTTGTGTATTATCTGTTTAAGTGGAAAAAGGCCATTTTAAAGGGGTTTGTTGCATAGAAAGGTCGGACAGTCAACCCGCTGATCCTTTCGAGACAACGGCTTCTATTATAAACAAGACAACCTCCGATTTAAGCATGCCTGTAACCAAAATAAATATTATAAAACCCAATGCACGCAGAAGTGCAAGGGGAGAGGATTTTTGGCACACAGTTCAAGGCAGTAGCTTGCAAGAGGGGCAATTGATCATTTTGTCTGAATTGGGAAAATTTTATATGGTTTTTGCCCTTCTCGACACCATGAACATAGTGGTGCTATCCTTTTCCTCATCCGAGTTCTCCATTTCTCAGCCATTTTCCATAATGGAGGTATAAGCCTCCTTTTATGTAGCTTATGATTGTATTCCCTTCTTTTCATTCCATTTAATGAATGAAGGCATCCCCATTGATCGAGCAAGGCTCGAAGACATAGTCCAAGTTGGATGAACTATGTTATCAAGTCTTGTTGTCTTCTTTTTGTTCCTTTATGTATTTCTTCTTCTTTCTTGTGTGCACATTGAATTTCTATGTTAAGCTGCAATTTCTACATGTGATTATTTTCATACATCTATAAGCAAAAGATCCCTAGATCAAGTGGTATCAGAGCAAGGATTTTTAGATGTGAATTGAATGTCTGTATGCTAACAAGAAATAGGCTCCAAAGAGGCGAAGGGGAACTAGAGCCTTTTGATCCCAAAGCGGGGCATGCACATCAAAGGAGAAACATGGAAGATGAAGTGCATCTTGAAGAGGAGGCAATTTCCGCAAGACCTTCTATTCAATGGCAGAGAAAGTTGGTAAGTTGGTTTTAAGGCTGGAGAAAGTAGAAGAGAGGAACCAAGAAGAACAAGGTTCAACACATGGGAATGGTGGAGAAGAACCCCCTCCTTCTCCTTCCACGAGTGAAAGTTCTTCTTCCTCTCACCACTATAATTATAGAAATTCAAGGGATGCATCTAAGAAACCTTTCTTTAAATTAGATGTTAAATTTGATCTTCCCATGTTTAATGGTGAAAGTAACGTAGAGAAGCTTAACAATTGGATAGGCAGATTGAGGTCTACTGCAAGATTTAGCAGATAGTGGAGGATGAGGCAAAGATTCAACTGGCCTCTCTATGGCTTAGAAGCACTTCTCTCGTTTGGTGGGAGAGAAAATTGCAGAGTAGTAAGAATGTGGGTAACCTCTTTTCCTCGTGGCCTGATTTTATTTCTGCGTTAAAGGAACCGTTTTATCCCTTGGATTACAAGCAAAAAGCATTAATGAATTGGCAATTTTTAAGGCAAGGCAAAGGTTAGGATGTTTAGAGTTTTACAGAGGAGTTTAGAAAGCAAGCACTGAATTTGGGTATTGCACTTGATACACCTAAAATAGTAACTAAGTACATTGGCTCATTACATAGTTACATTAGGCATTCATTATTATTGTTTGAACCAACCACTATTGACTCAGCCAGCGTAAAAGTAATTCATATTGAGAACAAGGGCAAAAATGAAAGAGATGATCATTCTAGAAAACCACCGTTCAAACCTCCCAATGGAAAATCTAAAGCAAAATGAAAAGGAAAGTAGAAGAATACGACAACATCCAAAGAAGGAGAAAGGTCGTATTGCAATCACTGCAAAAAGGAAGGCCACAATGACGATCACTGTTGGAAACAACACCAAGAAAAATGTCCAAAGAAGTATGGAGGAAAAGGGGAACAAAAGATAGTGGAAACTACATAGCAAGACCTTAGATCAGATTCTAGAGATGAAGCATTAATCACAGCCGCAGGAACAAAAGGTACTCTTACACCTCATGTTAATTCTGAATTGCATGAAGGCACTAGTTCTGTGAATGAGTCCCTTCTTAATGATCGAAAGAGAATTGAAGTGTTTCATATCAAATTTGTCATAAATCATACTAAAGTAGAAACTCTGTTTGATACTAGATCCCAAGCAAACTTAATTATAGAATCCTTGGTAAAGAAACTCGGCTTAGAAACAAAGCCACATCTAAAACCTTACCCACCTGGATGGATACATGATAAAGCCAAACTGAATGTAACCAAGCAGTATAAAGTAAAATTTGTAATTGCTTCTAAGCTAGTGGATGAAGTAGAACTTGATGTGATACCATTGGATATCTGTGGCATTGTCTTAGGGAGTCCTTATCTATATGATAGAAAGGCAGTCTTTTTCCATCATGAAAACAAACACCAAATCACAAAAGATGGGGTAGAATATAATGTAAGGGCTCATCAAAATAAAATCAATGCTAGCCTTGTAAGTGCTGGACAAATGAAAAGGCTGGTGAATTCTAGTAAGGGTTGCATGCTTATGGTTGTAAGGCAAAAATAGGAAGAATTAGCTAATGCTTTCCAGGGCTACAATTAGGAACATAAATAGGAATTATGTGGATTAATTTCTAATTATGATGAGTTATTTCAGGAACCGAAGGGATTACCTCCAAAGAGGGAAATCCAACATGAAATCCATTTGCAGCATGATACTGCCTTACCAAATATTGGCATGTCCAGGATGTCGACCATTGAGATGGAGGAAATCAAGAAACAGATGCAGGAATTGCTGGACCAAGGGGTCATAAGGCCGAGCACTTCTCTGTGTGGCTCACCGATCATCTTAGTGCCAAAGAAAGACGACACATGGAGGATGTGCATGGATTACCGCAAAGTAAACAAAATCACGGTGAAAAATCATTACCCTCTTCCACACATAGATGATTTATTAGATCAGTTAAAGAATGCTATCTATTTCACCAAATTGGATTTGCGTAGTGGTTATCACTGGGTCTGAATTGCAGAGTATGACATGTGGAAAACTGCCTTCAAGACCAAATAGGGGTTGTTCGAATGGATGGTGATGCCATTCGGACTTTGCAACGCTCCAGCCACTTTTATGAGGGTCATGAATGATCTCTTTAGGCCTTTCATTGATGAATTTGTTCTTGTATATTTCGATGATATACTTGACTTTAGTAAAAGTTGGAATGAACATGTGTGTCATGTGAATAAAGTGCTTGATGTATTGAAAAAAGAAAAACTCTATGTAAGGTTGTCAAAGTGTGAGTTTGGGAAAACCTCTTTGGGTTACATAGGTCATATTGTTGGTCATGGTGAGTTAAAAATTGATCCCTCTAAAGTTGAAGCAATTGTAAATTGGCCTAAGCCTGTTATTGTAACCGACGTCCATAGCTTTTTAGGTGCAGTCTAGTATTGGAGGAGATTTATTGCTAATTTCTTTGTTATTGCAGCACCTTTTCACACATTGACAAGTGTGAAATAGGTCTTCCAATGGGGAGGAAGACAACAGAAGTCCTTCGAAACATTGAAGGAAAAGATCAGCACCGCACCAGTCTTAGCCTTACCCGATCTCCAACAGCCAATCGAGATCAAAACTAATGCCAACGGTTATGCCACGAGAGTTGTACTGATGCAACAAAAGAAGCTGATTTGTTACCATTCTGAGAAGTTTTCTCAAGCTGTGATAAACTATCCCACTTATGACAAGGAGCTTTATGCCTTGGTACAGAGTGTGAAAAAGTGGAAACACTACCTGATCGGAAAGGAGAGCATCATCCATACGGATCATCAGCCCTTGCAGTACCTTCAGTCACAAACCAAGTTGCAACAATCTCATCATTTAAGGTGGATGGGTTTTATTCAATAGTTTCATCTGTTAATAAAGTATAAGAAGGGAACTAGCAATAAAGTGGCCAATATGATATCCCACCCTCCCATTTCTGCTTCTGTTATTTTTCATAATGCTTTGTTGTCTTTTGAGAGTTATGCTGAACAATATTCTAACGATGATGACTTTAAGGAGATTTATGCAAAACTAACCCATGTTTCACAGGAGGACAACTATCACTTGCTAGGGAAACTGTTGTATCACCTTGGCAAATTGTGTATTCCCACAGGGGAAGGAGTACATGTAATTCGAGAGGCCCACACCTCTCTTGTGTCTAGACACTTTGGTGTTGAAAAGACTTTATGTCATGTACAAAGATTTTATTTTTGGCCTCATATGAAGAACACTGTGACTCGCTATGTAAAGGGTTGTGTGATGTGTTCTGTTTCGAAGCCCTCTAATAGAAAACTCAGGCTCTACACACCACTCCCTATTCCAAGTCGTCCATGGGAAAGTGTGTCAATGGACTTTGTAGGAGGTTTGCCTTTGTTTAGAAAGAGTCACAACTATTTGTATGTCGTCATTGACCGTTTTATCAAGATGTGTATTTTAATGCCTTGTAAAAAGCAGATTACTGTAGAGCAGACTGCTTATCTTTTCTTTTAGTATGTTTGGGTCCATTTTGGGCTACCCACATCGATTGTGTCAGATCGGGACTCTCGCTTTCTTGGAGAGTTTTGGACCAGCTTGTGGAAGATGATGGACACCAAGTTGAAAAGAAGCATGGAATTTCATTCACAGACTGACGAATATATAGAGGTTGTCAACCGCACCACGGTACACTTGTTACAAGGCTATTGTGGGAAACATCCTAAGTTGTGGGATGAGCATCTCCCATATGTGCAACATTCCTACAACCAAGCAGTGCACTCATCTATGCAGCATTCACCATTTGAGACATGTTTTGGTTACCTTCCAAAGGACCCTTTTGATATGGTCTTTGGAAGGGAAGATGACTCCAGTGGACATAATGATAGGGACAAAGCTCAGCAATTCATTCAACGAATCCAGTTGATTCACCAAGCAGTACAAGAGCAGTTGGAGAAAAGTCAAGCCCGTTACAAGGCTCGACATGACAAACACCGAGTTGACCATCAATTCCAAGTGGAGACAAAGTGTGGTTCCACATCAGCAAGGATAGGATGAAGGGAGAAGGGAAGAAGTTGTGACCAATCCGGTATGGTCCATTCACCATTTTGGAGAAGATTGGAAACAATGCCTTTCATCTCGACTTACTGATATATATGCAAATGTACTCAGTAGTGAATGTGGAGAACTTAAAGCTATATGAAGCACCATTGATCATGGACACCGATCAGGTGGGCACAATTCCTATAGTTGATGATTTTGCACCAGAATATCTCGATGAGTTACCTGAAGACATTATCCTTGACAGAAAAACCAGAACTTCACGGCGAGGAGATGTGGAATATCTTCAAGTTGGTTTCAAGGGGATGCACCCCAGCAAGGGAAAATGGCTTGAGAAGGAAAGGGTGAGGGAACAATTCCCTCACTTGTCAATTGACTAATGAAAGATTTTGGTGGTCCAAAAGCTCCTCAATAGGGAGGATTGACCCAGGTGGATCTTCAGACATAGTGGCATGGAAAATATCAAAATTCAGAGTGGTAAAAAAGCAAGTATCTTGGCATCAGATCGAAGTGCTCGTCACCCTGATTCCAACGGTGTGAACGACACTCCAATCCGAGTCCAGATGATGAAGTTATGGCAGAAAGAAGATTGCCTTGTTCCTTTGGAAAATGAGGCATTTTACCTAAAAAGTGGGTTTTTAACCTTAAAAGGGAAAATCGCAATCGAGGCTCCAAAGGGGCGGACTTAAGTCAGGTGGACGGGAACCCCCGATCAGCTATCTTCTATTAATCAGAGTCAGGGGCATGCTATGTGTGATATCAAGGCCTTAGAACCAACAACATGCAATATAGTGATTGCCGATATCGGTGTCAGCAATCGGCATCAGCGAAATACAAGGCATAAGACCCGAACCCTTGGGCCGCATCGAAGTGATATGCCGATGCAATATGCTGATATCGGCGATATTGGCGATCGACGATCAGCGGTCAGCAATCCACTGCTAACAGGACTATGGAACCAACGATATACCGATTGCGATATGGGGACCAGACCCGATTGTGTTATAAAGCCCGATATCATATAATTTGAAATCTGGGTAAAAGGCTTTCGATCAGGTTTTTCCAATGTTTTGTGTGTTATCTATTTAATCGGAAAAAGGCCATTTTAAAGGGGTTTTTTGCATAGAAAGGTCAGATGGTTAGCCCGCCGATCCTTTCGAGACAACAACTTCTATTATAAACAAGACAACCTCCAACTTAAGCATGCCTATAACCAAAAGAAATATTATAAAATCCAACGCACACAGAAGTGCAGGAGGAGAGGATTTTTGGGCACACAGTTCAAGGCAGCAGCTTACAGGAGGGGCGATTGATCATTTTGTCTGAATTGGGCAAATTTTATATGGTTTTGCCCTTCTCAATGCCACGAATGTAGTGGTGCTATCCATTTTTTCATCTGAGTTCTCCATTTCTCATCCATTTTCCAAAATGGAGGTATAAGCCTCCTTTTATGTAACTCATGATTGTATTCTCTTCTTTTCATGCCATTTAATGAATGCCTTCCCATTGATCGAGTAGGGCCCAGAGACATAGTCCAAGTTGGACGAACTCCGTTATCAAGTCTTGTTCTCTTCTTTTCATGCCTTTATGTGTTTCTTCTTCTTTCTTGTGTGCACATTGAATTTCTATGTTAAGCTACAATTTCTACATGTGATTCTTTTCATACATCTATAAGCAAAAGATCCCTAGATCAAGAACACCCCAAACTTACCATCAGTTGATATTGTGAAATGCGATCAAGACACAGACCCACTTCTTGGATATATTACGAACAAATGTTTAGGTCTGCCGCTTATTAGAAAATGTCTTTACATAGAAAAACCTGACAAGTAGCTATGTTTTGAGAAAATAAATGAGCAGCTCGCATCTCACATCTCACAGAAACGCAAGGGAGGGTAAGAAAAGAAAAAAGGCATAATGCGATATTGCGATCTGTGATATTGCTTCGTAAATCGCAAAATCGCCATTATCACAATTCAAAGGCTCGCCACCATAGAAGCTTTCTTCCCAACTTATGTTGAAGACATTTATGAGCATTAAAGCTAAGAGATAACGAAGAATTAGCGGGCATTTAGTAAGAGTTAACTACATTTGTGTGTGAAAAGCCATTTAATGTGATATGATATCTTCTTACCTATGTTTGAATAAAACTCCTTTCTTTTCACCTTTACAAGTTATCCGCATTATTCCATTTCACATTCATTTTCATCTTTGTGTATTAGCTATTGTTCTTCATTTTTAGGGAAAATCCACAGAGAAAATCGTTGGGAGAAATAGTGAAGAAAGGAAAGGAAGTGATATTTCAGAAATTAGAAATGACTCCTCTATTTACGGATACTACATGCAGCAGAGAGGGAGGAACCTCTACGTGGGAAGCCATGTATAATATACTCGAAGAAGAGCAACCAAGGATTCTAGAAATGAAGGAACTGTTGAAGGACGTGATTCCTCTGACACCTCATGCTTGAGACAGCATGCTCATTTTTGCAGTGCATAGCAGCATGTCCAAATATAATCTCTTATACATACATGGTTAAATGGGTTATTGATGAAGCCAACATCTCAGTCAGAGAATTCAAGACAATAATCCAAGAGGTTATGGGATATTTTACCCCAGACAACTGGTAGCTTATGTACCACCTACCAGCACCACAAGTCATCTACAACCAAGGATAATTTTAGGGGCGAATGTTCGCCCTTTGGCGAAATTAAGGGGTTTTAAATTTTTAGTGGGCGAATATTTTATATCATAGTACATTTTTACAAATCACCTCAAATAGCCCACCTTATTTTAAGGGAGAGGTAAAAAAGGTAAATTTAGCCCTTGAAATTAGGACTTACAACCTTCCATTCGCCCATTTTCAAGAATAGGTTTTATTTAAGTGAATCCATTCGCCCATTTTCAAGAATAGGTTTTATTTAAGTGAATCCTATGGGCCAAATACCATATTTATAAAAGAGGTATGGTAAATTAATAAAAATATAAATAAATGAGAGGTATGGTAAATAAATAAAACATTTTTTATATTTACTCCATAAGTCACCTTATATACATGTAACGGTGTAAACAAATAAAAATATAAGTAAAGTGGAGGTATGGTAAATAAATAAAACGTCTTTTTATACTTACTCAAACGGTATGGTAAATAAATAAAAATATAAATAAACTAGACGTATCATAAATAAATAAAACCTCTTTTTATATTTAGTCCATAACCCTCTTTCTATTTATGAAGGCTCAAGAAAGAGGTTTTATTTAAGTGAATCCTATGGGCCAAATACCATATTTGTAAAAGAGGTATGGTAAATTAATAAAAATATAAATAAACGAGAGGTATGGTAAACAAATAAAACATTTTTTTTTTATATTTACTCCATAAGTCACCTTATATTTACGAACACTCAAAAAATGGGTTATATTTAGGTGAAACCTATGGCCAAAATACTATGGGACAAATACCATGGACTAGATTGTTATTAATACCATGCAAAAAACCATTATTAACCCTAATATTAGAATTAATAAAAATAAAAATGGCACATGGTATTGACCCATGGTATTCACCAAAATGGCACATGGTATTGACCCATGGTATTCACCTGGAATGTAGCCTATTTAAATGGGGGAATTAAACCAACATGTAGCCTATGCTAAGATTCACTAGGACTTTACAAAGTTTTATTATTTAGTGAAAGACTCGCCAAGATCTTACAAGATTTTATAATTGAGTAAAATATTCACCATGCCTGGTGAGAGATTCGCCAAAAAATTATATATACATATTATATTATTGATAAAATCGCCTTCCATTTTTCCTATATACCATGGAGATTTGCCCATTTATTATATTTATAAATTTAGGGGGGGTTCTTAAAATTTTCCCTGTCTACAACAAGCAGTTCATCAAGAAGTTTTCCAAAGAGAACGAGGGCCCAGCAGACTGCACCCAGACATGGTCAAATAATGAGGGAAAAAATAAAAAAGATAAGAACGATATGTACTCTACTACATCTATTTGTCCCCCTCATAGTTTTGCAGCAACCATGATATGTAGACTATTTGGAAAACCCGATGGCACTAAATTCTCCTCAGAATGGACGCCATTAATAGATGCAGTCGTAAATGTGACTATAATGAATTGGGCACAATTTTTTTTTTGATAATTTAGCAAGAATAATAATGGAGTATAGAAGGAAAAGAAATGTTTCTTCGAGGGTTTACCCTGGATTTTTTATGAGTGCCTATGTAATGGATGCAATTTGTTTTGGTTCAAAATTTCCTGTCATGGGATGGAAGTGGACTATCCAAAATCCACTTCCCATTCACATATACCACAAATACATGTGGGAATCTCATTTTCGACCACATTTTTACAAAATTTGTCATGGAGTCATGCTCCCTATCGATAAACGACTTTATAACCGAGATTCCCCTTGGTTTTCCAAAGAAGCCAAGGTAGATATGCTCCCAATGGCCAGATGGTTTGGGGAGGAAACATTCATGCATATCAGGGTATTTGGCAACATTACCTCCCCTCATGTCCTCCCTTACTATGTTCCATAAAAATTTATGGCTAGACAGATAGCCTATAAAACAGCTAGTGAGGGATGGATGAGAAAGACATTAAAGGAAGCAAAAAAGGCCATTTGGCCTACATTCCCTTTATAGCGTGGATCATTCGCATTACACGACCTAGGGCATGCATTCAAGGAAGCTGAGATTATGTTATCTCTGTAGTTACCTAAATTCCCAGGAAGGAAACATGACCCATTCGGCACTATCAAATACTTTACCACCATGGTAAAAGTAAAAGTATTCAGTAATGAGGAAGATGTATTTGATGATATCCTTTTACATAACAACACCTTCATAGTGTTGAAGCATATGGCACAATTACTTTTTGATCATGAATATATTGAAACCTTTTACGAGTACAGAGAACAGAGGCTAATGAAGGTCCCATTAGACCAATTACTGATTAAACCAATAAGGGAGCCTAATCCCAGTGTAAGTCTAGAAGGAGATTCCAAAGAAAATTCTAAAACTGATTTTGGAGCAGAATCCCAAGAGAAGTCTACCAGGGAGTCAGAGAAGTCATCACAAAATGGGAAAAGCAGAAGCAGGGAGTCGAAAAAAGATACAACCCAATCTACATAAAAGACAACTGAGCAAACTTCAGCTAGCAAATAGGATAAAATCCATTCCACCTCCACCCAGCCAATAAAACCCATGGTGATTGATTTAGAGGAAGAATGGGACAACTTTAATAAAAGGCTCCATACAGAGGAACAAGCGCGATAGTTGCAAACTCCACAACAAAAAGAAACTCAAGAAATTACAGCAAAGGATGCTGTGAATACTCAACAGGTAGAGCACATCCCTGTTACTCCCACCTCTAAAATTGATTTGAGAATTGAGGAGATTCCCCCTCTAGATGTGTTTTATAGCCCACAACACAAAGAAATTGTTAAAAGACAAAGAAAGAAAAGGAAGTTGGATTATACTACTGTTACTACCCCTGATAATGAACCAATGGATGTTGTTTGGAAAGACTCACCCATAGACCCATCCACCAACTTTACTAGACTATCACAGTTTGTAGGTGCCTATGCTACAGTGACCATTGAGAAAGAAACAGAGGTGCAAATGTTGCTTAAGGAAAAAGAAGATAAAATTATGTCATTTGAACAACAATTATAGCAAGCAAAATCTGACCAGCAAGCAGAGACACAGTTAGCTGAGCTCCAACAAGAGTTCGAGTAGATGCAAATAAAACATCAAGCCAGCTTAGCAGAGAAGGAAGTGAAAATACAAGGAATAACTGATCTACATAAATATGATCCAAAAATTGATCAATTTATTACTAAAGCGCTTGGCCTTAACTCCCAACTGATGCACCAAAAGGAACTATTATGCCAGAAGATTTCGCCATGAAATTCTTATTGAGAAACAAGTGACAAATTGACGAGTCAAGTCGTAGAAATGAGACTTGAGCATGATGAAATCTTGAAAAAAGTCTCCGACTTCATCACCTGGTAGAATTCAGAAGATGGAAGTGTCACACAAAGAAATTTTATTTGCAAACTAGGATTTTCAACTTAAAGAGGAATAAAAGGCAACAACAGACGCGGCAGTAGTAGGAAACATTGTTATCCAGAATATTAATGAAAATTTACATAGCACCAACCTTGTGGCAAAGTCCATTCCAGGTTTTCTTCCTAATGTAAAACAACTTGAACTACAGTGGAGGCAGGCAACAGAAGAAAAAGCAGAAGCAATTAGGAAAACGACCAGGTTAAACTGGGAAGCATATTGGCGACATTTAGTGAAACCTCACAGCCAGTGGATGACCCTGCGATGCCTAACCACTTCTATGGAGAAAATGGTGCCAGCACTGACCGACACCATGTTCACTGGGTAGTTGAAAGCTGAAATCGGCCAACCGACATAGCTCAAGCCCATGACAGACATTTGTGATCTAAAAGATCAAATGCAGAACAGTTAGTCACCATGCTCATTTCTATTTTTGTTTTATTTTTCATAATTTGAGGAAGGTCGTTTAAACCTCCTCAACTATTTTTGTAATAATCTATTTTTAGTTTTATAGTTTAGTATTTAAACCCCTCTCATGCATTTAGAGAGGGGTCCAGAAATTTTATCAGAAACAATCTTTAAAACATGCACTTTTGTCCCTTTGAGGAAGTTCTGGTGAAATTAAAGGAACAGGATGTATTTTTATCTTATCTAGCATCTTCTACTGAAATTGCACTTGTGTACTCTTAGATGGTGTTGGATGGATTCAAAGTAGATCAATATTGCTGAAGCACATGAGTAGGACGTATTATAAATGGTACATTTATCTTGTAATTCTATTTTACTTATGTATTAAGCAATAATTTCTCTTCAAGTTGTTTATGTATGAAAGTTTGAATCTTGGTTAGAATTATTGCACTTCTATATGATGATGACCTATATTTTATGCTAAATACATGAATAATTTCTTATGCGATATATCTTTCACAATCGTTTCGGCTAACTTTTTATACGAAATGATTATTGTTAAATGAGTTCATTTCTCATTGCAATTGAATGATCTTTATTACCAATTTCTTTTAGACATTATTGCACATCGCATACTTCAATTTATTCCGGGTATAGTTATAATTAGATAGTCTTTAAATTAGGGTAAATGCATGTGATTATTAGTTTAGATTAGATTTCTTTTAGCTTAAACATTACTGCAAAATATCATATATCACTGCATTAAAATTATTATAAATTAGATTGGGAAACTAGTCCCATTATCCCCATTCGGAGCCACTACACCAAACAGAAAAGGAGATGCCAACCAAGGTCCAGACTGGGTGGTTTTCCCCCATGTTGAAGCAATGATTTTCGAGGCTTCAATAGGCCTCTATCTCATCTCTCTCATGGGAGCATGATTAGATGATTCCACCATCACAACCCAAAAACATTATGTGATTTGTTGCTTATAGTTTCTTGGAAAAGTATACATTTGTTATAATTCCTTACATATGATTTCTATAGCTTAGAAGTTAATCCATTGCATAGATCAAAGTTCTTAGCATCAATTAGATAGTTTCCAAATTCAACTCATATTTTCCACCATTTGTTGTAATATTTTGTAAATGAAAAGAAGAACAGGTGCATGTTGTGTTGCAGGACTATTGGACCTACAGGAAAGGGATATTTTCACCATCTCCATCTAGGACTTCTCCACTCTCTTTTGATGAATCATAACTAATGTTCTTGATCTTTGCTTTTAGGTCACCGTGAGCAGCCCTCTTAGTCCAAAATTGGCCTTCTTGAAGTGTTGAGCTTGGCTAGGGGTGTTGGTCACCTTCCACCCATCCACCACAACCTTCATCCATCTTTCCATCCCTTGATTCCATCATTATTACCTTCCAAACCCTCTCAACACCCTTCTTGTAGCATTTCAGGACTTCCTGTAGCAATACAAGGATCCTGTAGCAGCTTCCTATAGCATGCCTGTAGCAACCTATTTTTCCCTTGTTTTGACCTGTAATGCCAATGTAGCTTAGTTTAGGAATAGATTGAACCCCCAGCTTGGACTCCATGATCAGAGGTACCACCTAGGCCATTCCCTCCATTCTTTCCTTTACTGCAAGAGAAAATAGCATTAGTTTCTTCATCATAGATTTGGCAATTAGGACATTACTCAATATGCAAGTGTGAATTAGATAAATGATGCATGAATTCCTTAGTTGTGAGTTGGTATAATAATCTTGTATTTTGAAGTGAATCTCATAGCTAGATGGTCGGCTACAATTAATGTAGTTTCCTTTCTGCAATTTTGAAAAGCATTTACTTTTTCTGCATTAGGACTAGATTTTGAATTGTGCTTTCAGTAGTTAATCTCCCCTAATTCAGTAGAAGAATGGTCTAGGAGCCCTAATGATCAAATGAACTAGTTGAGGGTGGCATGAGTAGAATTATATCTACTGTGTATATAGCATTGTCACCTCAAAGTTTGAACGAACCCTAGGTTGGTAAATAGAGTTAAGGAGCCTATGGGAGTTGCAACACTCTTGGCACAATACCAGGGCTCACCAATAGGAGCCAACCTGCTAAAGGCACCCACCCAAAAAATATACAAATAGCTACTTTTGGTAGGCTACAACTTGATTGAGGCACCAACCTTGAAAATATGCAAGTAGTAGTACTTCTTGTAGGCTACAACGTGATGGAGGAACCAACCTCAGAAATTCACATGATTTGAATTGGTGTAGGCTTCAACATGATTGAGGCACCCACCTCCTTATTCAACTTCACATGGACCACTTTACATAATATTTCAAACTTCACCCACTTTCTCTTCAATCAATATAAATCTTCAAACTAAATAAACTGCTACTATCATACTACTGTCAACAACCTATCATATCTTATCCATACTCTGTTCGAACCTATTCACCAATCTGGTCACATAAAACCCTTCTTGCAACCTATTCTTTCTATGTACCAAAAACCAACTACAACCTGCTCATAAGCTCCCAAAAAACACAATAGTGATTATGATCATTAAAAATGCATCATCAAGGATTTTATGCCTTTAGAAGTGTTCACCACTGAACCCTAACCATCATGCTTCTTCTAGAATCTAATTTTATCCCAAAAACCTTCAAAAGATTTATAAAATCAAATATTAAATTAAACGTTCTACAAAATGACCCTTTCAGGGTCTATTCTACAAAATGGCTGATTCTCGGCAACGTTTCTACAAAATGTACATTGTCAACTTCTTAATCATTCAACAAAATGTAAGTTTCAAGAAAAATATAAGAAAAAAATGTTTTTCTAAGCTAATGACTATTGAGGTTTGAACCAATGATGTTAGCTATGTTATACAAACCCGCTACCAATTGCGCTTTATGTTATTGCTTGTTATATCATATATCTAAATCGTAAGTATCATAACTCAATGAAGAAGAGTTGGGTGAAACCCTTGATAATTCAATGTCCAATGAAACCACTCAATAACCAATTTTGTAAAACCTCCCAAATGTTAAATCAATGGAATCAAACCAATATCGAACATACAACTATAAATCATTACAAGAAAAAAGGTCATTGGTGAGGGTCATTCCTATGACGGACCTTTAAGGTCCATCACCAATGTCGCATATGGTGACGGTCTTTAAGAAAGTGTTGTTGTACGTGTATATAGTGATGGTCCTTTAAGGTTTGTCAACAAATCCATTTTCAATGACACTTTTGGTGAGGGTCGTTAAAGGCCCGTCACTAATTCTCTCTTTGGTGACACTTTTGGTGACGGTCATTAAAGGACCATCACTAATTCTCTCTTGGTGACACTTCTAGTGACGATCTTTTATTGACCATCACCAATGATCTTTTTGGTTACTTTTGGTGATGGTGAATAAATGTTCGTCATCATTGATCATTCCAATGAGTTTGACATGATGCTTCATGCCTATGATGGACCTTTAAGTTCCGTCACCAATATTGCATATGTGACGGTCTTTAAAAAATCATTGTTGTAAGTGTATATAGTGATGGTCCTTTAAGGTTTGTCACCAAAGCTAGTTTCAATGACACTTTTGGTGACGGTTGTTAAAGGTTCGTCACTAATTCTCTCTTTGGTGACACTTTTGGTGAGGGTCGTTAAAGTCCCATCACTAATTCTCTTTTTGGTGACACTTCTAGTGATGATCTTTTATTGACCCTCATGAATGCTCTTTTTTATTACTTTTGGTGACAGTCAAAAAATGTTCATCATCATAGATCATTCCAATGATTTTTTGATGACACTATGTACCTGTTACTATATTTTTTTTCAAAAGATAACGATTTAAGACCATTGTTGTGGATTCTTTTTCATTATGTGTCCAAGGTAATAGTGGTTATAATAGTCAGTTAATTTGTTAAGAAGTAATTAGTGTGTATGATTTCCCTGAAGTCATAAGAATATAGTTTTCCTATGAGTCAACACATTATTCATATCTATTAGGTTTATTATCTAGAAAGATTCCTTTAAATAAAGTTCCACTAGTGTGTGTAGTAACTATATTATTTAAGACCTAATCAAGTTATGTCAATTCTATTAATGAGAGAGACCTAACACTTCTCAACGCTAGTCATGGTACACCTTAACATGCTTTGGATAAGTACACTAATATTCCTTGGCACCTCGCATGTCTTGGAACATCTTTGTACCTGGAACATCTTTGTACCTAGAATATCTTACCATGAGTAGGATGCCCAAGCACATGTTGGCATGCCCTGGAACACCTTGGCTTAATATTGCATTGACAAACATTAGCACTTGGCACACATTAGCACTTGGCATGTATTGGAACATATTATCATTGTGCCTAGCATGCCCCTTTTGAAAAAGATAAAGTGCCGACTTATTAACCCTCTTATGTGTTCATTTCCTTGCATTTTATCTTAGTTATTCCTTTATTTTCCTTGAAACTCCTTGACGCATATTGGCATACTCTGGCACCATGCACATCCTAGCATGTCTTAGCACCTGGCATGCCTTGGAACTATCTGGCACATGTTAGCATACCCCAGAAGTACCTAACACACTCTAGCACTTCTTGATGTTCCCTGATATTCCCTGGCATGCCTTACCCATGCTTAGAATACATTGTCACTCCCTCCTTGGCATGACAGTTAGCACTCATTAACACTCCCCGACACACCCCCATATTCATTCACTTCCATGCATTTTGACCTAGTGCTCCCTTGTATTGTCCAAGTACTCCCTAACACTCCTCAGCATGCATTGCCACTCTCTATCACACCTTAGTAGTCTTCGATATGCTCTGCCACTTCATAGCATGCATCACACTCCCTGAAAGACATTGGCACTTGGCACGTGTTGGCACTTGGAAAGTCTTAGCACGTTCGGCATGTGTTGAGATGACTTGGTATGCTTTGGCATGGTTTAATACAAAAGTTATTTGAGATCAATTGTTGGAAACTAAATGAGAAGAAACAGAGGAATATTTGGCGCTTAGAATGCATTGGCACTTGGCACTTGGCACCTAGTGTTGGTGCGCCTAGCATGCCCCTCATGGAAAATCTAAATTAATGACTTATTAACCCTATTATGTGCTCATTTCATTATAGTTTAACTTGTTCCTCCCTTTTGTTGCCTTGACAGTCCCTTGCATGCACTGTCACACCCTTATACACATTGGCATGCCTTAGTACTTGGCATATCTTATCTTGTTTGACATGTCTTCATACTATCTAGCACATGTTAGTATGCCCTAGAATTCCCTAACACACCTTGACAGTCATGACCTCACAGTTAGCATTACATTTTTCCATGACTTGGGAACCTTATATTCACTAGAACACCTTGGCACTCCCTAGTTGTCATGCCCTCTGTTATCCTCCACAATGTCCTAGGCTGATGAGGAGATCGACAGAGGTAACCATAGACCAAGATTTCAGTTTGGTAGCCATCCCTACAAAACCAAAGAGGGACCTCTCTATGAAATCACAACCACGAGATGACTGGAATGTAAAGGATTTTAGGCTAGATATCTAGGCTCAGGTGGGTTTTGGAAAATTTAGAGTTTTGTTGCTGGATAAGGGAGAAAAACGAGGTAGCTAGGTTAGAGGATCAAAGGGTTACAACAACAAAGATATAAAGGAGAAAGGTAGCATTACGTTTTGGTGGATCTTAGGATTTTCCGGTGTAGTGTAGTGTTTAGAAGAAGCAAAATGTCTTAATAAGCATGAAACATGAATTCATTAAGAAAGAAAGAAAGAAACACATAATGATTTTTCCATCAAAACAAAGCTTTACCCAAAAAAAAAAAATTTATAAACTGTAAGGAAATTTTAGGGGCGAATTTTTTCCCTTGGGGTAAATTAAGGGGTTTATATTTTTATTGGGCGAATATTTTGTATCATAGTACATTGTTACAAATAGCCTCAAATTTATTTTATTAAAAAATTAGGTATGGAGGTTAGCCCACCTTATTTTAAGGGAGAGGGTAAAAAAAATAAATTTAACCCTTGAAATCAGGAGTTACAATCTTCCATTCACCCTCATTTTCAAGAAAATGTATTTATGATAGTTATAAATAAAAATATAAATACAGTGGAGGTATGGTAAATAAATAAAAGCTCCTTTTATACTTACTACAAAGGTATGGTAAATAAATAAAAATACAAATAAACTAGAGGTATGGTAAATAAATAAAACCTTTTTTTTTTTATATTTAGTCCATAACCCTCTTTCTATCTAAGAAGGCTCAAAAACGATGTTTCATTTAAGTGAATTCTATGGGCCAAATACCATATTTATAAAATAAGTATGGTAAATTAATAAAAAATATAAATAAACGAGAGGCATGGTAAATAAATAAAACATTTTTTTATACTTACTCCATATGTCACCTTATATTTATCAACACGCTAGCATGTAAATAAATAAAATATAAATAAACTATAGGTATGGTAAATAAATAAATCCTCTTTCTATATTTAGTTCATAACCCTCTTTCTATTTAAGAAGGCTCAAAAAAGAGGTTTTATTTAATTGAATCCTACGGGCCAAATACCATATTTATAAAAGAGGTATGGTAAATTAATAAAAATATAAATAAACGAGAGGTATGGTAAATAAATAAAACATTTTTTATATTTACTCCATAAGCCACCTTATATTTATGAACACTGAGAAAATGTGTTATACTTAGGTGAATCCTATGGGCCAAATTATTATTAATACCATGCAAAAAAACATTATTGACCATAATATTAGTATTAATAAAAATAAAGATGGCACATGGTATTAACCCATGATATTCACATGGAATGCAGCCTATTTAAAGGGGGGAATTAAACTACCATAGATCCATCTTTACTTTGGAACAAATATCGTGATATGCAAACTAACATAGAGTGAAAAAATATTTGATCCCTCTCGGGGCTTGATTGATGAAGAGTAAAAATGGATCTTGTAATTTAATGTCACTTAACATTTTAACTTGGTTAAAATAAAAAATAAAAATCAATTATTAATTTTATTAATTTTATAAATTACTAATAATAGTTTGACCCATGGTAATACCATGGTATTCATGTGAGCATAGAGTATTTGAAGGGGAAATTCTATCAGCTCAGATCCATCTTAATTCTGGGTCTACCAAGTGCTGGGAGGGATAAATAGATTTCATCCCTCTAAGAGTGGTAAATGTGGAGTTAAGATGGATATAGGTTGTTTTTTATCATAATGAAGATATTAAATAGACTTAAGAAATTATATTGTAAAAAAAATCTTAACGTGAATGGTTAATGCTATATTTGGTCACTTCACAAAATTTAGTAAAAAATACCGCTATCTCCATTAATATTGGTTTTTCTGATTTAACAAAAAAAAATTCAAAACAATGAAATCTTAACTCTTTCTGCATCACCCTCACAGAAGAGAGATACTCGCTGCCGAGATTTCCCACCATTTTTCAAACATTCTCAATATGATATCTTCATGAAAAAGCTAACATACTGATCTTGGATTAGTTGTTTGAAAAATATGCTGGTTTGTACAACCTTTCATCTTCTCTACTATTCTTAGTTTGTCATAATGATATGTAGGGGTGCGTCACTGCACCATATTGTCCTAAAAGGCGAAGATTGTGCACCAAAAAGGAAATTAATCCACATGTTACAACGCTGTTAAAAATGGTATGAAGGTAGTGAATTATGCTAATAAGAAATTTAGATTGGGAGAGACGTAATTAAATTTTATTATTTAATTGAAGATTTCCAACTAAAATAATAATAAATCTACATTTATAATTTATATATTGATCAGAAGGCTTCTGACAACGTCACTTCTTTCCATTAGAACCCCTCCAGGCCTTTGGGATACCTACTACTTCATTATATTATATAGTTGGGGCTTGCTACTTGTTGGCGTGTTGGGGTAAACAAACTTGATTTTTTTTTTTAATCTAGCAGTTGGAGTCTATGGAATAAGAAAGAAATTTGATAGCTTGGCAAAAGTGGTAGCTTGACAAAAGTGGTAGAGAAAACATTAATCTCTCCTACCATGACAAACATGGCCACTAAAACTTGCAACATTGTTTGTAGGAAGTGAAAATTCTGTTTCTTTTTTCCAAACATATATGTTAGTATATTATAGTTTAATGAATATTTTTTATTATTATCATATATGGCTTCATACTTTAACAAAACATTTGCCAAGACTTCACAATGTTTTATTATTCAGTGAAAGATTTTCCAAGATCTTACAAGATTTTATAATTTAGTGAAAGATTCACCATGACTTTACAAGATAATATAATCTGGTGAGAGATTCGTATATATATATATATATATATATATATATATATATATATATATATATATATATATATATATATATATATATATACATATTATGTTAGTGATAAAATCGCCTCCCATTTTTCCTATGTATCATGGGGATTCGCCCATTTATTATACATATAAATTTATGGTAGTTCTTAAAATTTTCCCTAAAAACCATTGAGGAATTGATGAATGGAAAGATAACATGAATATCTTTCATATAAAGGTATAACAAAGAAAAAATAACATCACAAACTTACTGCACATGAATTCCTAGATAATAGTTGCAAATTGTATCCTTTGATTTCCAGAAAATGTCCAAGTACACTCTACAATAGTTCTCTCCTCTGAAATCAAACCCTTTCTTCACTAAGAAACTGATACATAAATACCAAAACAACATCTCGCCACTCTCAGGGGTCGAATCCATGACTCTAAGAACTGTTCCATGAGGTGTTCTAACCAAACCCTAATGTCTAGGAAGTTAAAAACAACTTCTACAATTAACTTTGACTCCAACCTCTCTCATAAATGAGGTCAAATTTACATAAAAACAACTTACAAAGACTAACCACCCATTATTTACATTTACTTTTACCCCTCACATTCATATACTTCACCCTTTTGACTTTTACCAAAGTCAAACTAGGAATTACAAAAAATTACACAGTGAAAATTTTACAAAAATCTCAGAAATTTCCAAGTGTGCAGCGAGTTGTTGGAGGCCATTTTTTAGTGCCTTTCTGAAGTCCAAATCCATATCTGAAGCCTTTTCTGGAAATATGGGAGAGTGTATGTCTTTAGAGTATTTGTGCACTCAAAATGACCCATTTTTGGCTGAGATATGGCCATTCTCCCAAGGTGTCTCCAGGTGCGTAGCGAAATGGAAAAAGAGGGGCAAAAAGGTGATTTTTGGCCTCTTTTTTTGCAAATTTCTCAAAAACTAAGCCCCAAACCAGGAAAGTGGGAAATTAGGTTTTTATAGGGGGTCATAAGCTTTCCAAAAATGCTGATTTTCCATAATTTGGAGCCCTTAGGAAGAAGCGCAACGTGAGTTCGCTCCGCTCCTAGACAGAAAATTGCCCAAAAATTGCAAGTCGACACCAAAACACAAAATTTTCTCCAAATCCTCCCAAAATTTGTCTAGAGATGCTTGATGAGGTTTTTTATGCAATCATGGATGCATCAGCAAGCAAATCTAACTTACCCTTCTCCTCTTGGTTGATTAGGGTTTCCTTGAGTTTTTCCTTCAACTGCTTGATTTTGACCTTGGCAACCTGATTCCTTGTGTAAGAATGGATGGCCATTTTCTTTTGCAACTTATTATCCCTATTGGCCTTTTGAAGGAGCTTCTCAAGGTGTAAATTGACTTTTCCAAGACAAAACTCCGTTTCCTCATTTATTGCCATGGCAATCCTCTCTTCAAAGGTCAATTCTTCCATTGGTTGCTTTTGTTCTCTTTCCCTCTGAAGTACCTTCCTAAGACCCAATTTCCTTGGTCTCTTCCTTGCCACATGTCCTTCATGATGCTTAGTGTCCGCATGGTCTACCACTGCCTTGCATTTCATCTCTTGTTTCTTGGCTTTGAATTGCTCTTTCTCCATGACTAGTTGTTTTTCCTTAAGTTGACTATTTTCTTGCTCAAGGAATGAAATGATGAATTTCGCCCTTTCCAAATTGTCCTTGAGCTCCATGATCTGAGAATCCTTCTCTTTGATGACTTGTTGTAGGGTTTGATTCTCATCATGTGCCTCCAAGTCAACTAGGTCAAAGTCATGCTCAATGGGCTCCTCATCATGCAAAGAAGCCTCATGATGTGATGGTGATCCCTGTTCTGCTAATGTAGTAGGCTTGGCCCCTTCCTCAATTTGACGAGAAAACACAAGAATTCTACCTCTCTAATATGTCTTGTTCACTACAGTCCTAGGTGCCTTGGAAACCTCATCATGTTTGCTTGATGACCCCACCACCTCCATGGGTTGTACTGACATGGTTTGGTGCTGGCTTGGTGAAGTGGTTATATGTGTTTTCAAGGTTGCCTCAATGAAGGTGTCCCATGTCATGTTCTTCTCTTTCAACTGATGGAGTACTATAACCTTTATCAGGCTATGGTGAAAGAGGTTGGGATAATGCACTTTGCCTTTCAATTGCACCCTTTCAGACATTTTGGTTAGGCTCCTATACAAGTAGCTGGACAAATTTAGAGACTTGGTAGCTATAAAGTGCATGAGTAGTCTTATGTGGTATTGATATAGCCTAGAAAATCTGCCCTCACATGTGAATAACTTCATGACAACCTTCATCAATGGTGCATATCTCTCCAACAAGTATCTGAATGGGAAAACATGTGAGTGAGCTCCTTTGTATTGTGATTTCAAGTAGGGTTTGTACTCTTCTAGGTCTAGGTTCATGCCTTTGAACTAGTTTTCACCATGGTTTGGTATGCCTGTAGCTTGAGAGATGGAATCCACTGAAAACATGAGATTAGTCCCTACAATTGTGATCTTGTCTTCCTTCAAGGTGAGGGAAAATATACTCGTGAGATGCTCATGGTAACCTACTTCCTACACTCTTTAACAAAACCCTAAACAATTGACATCTTCAAAGCATTTCATGACAAATGGTGATGAGCTGATTTCATTGCAATCAGAGGGCTCAAACCTCAGTATCTTTCCCCCCTAGTTGTACTTCCTCTTCTCTGATGCTGATGAGTCAGGCTCCATACTTCAAACCCTAGGTGAAAGGGAAGCAAAAATAGTGAAATTTGCTGCTATCAGGTAATGAGGTGGTATGATGGACTTAGGATTTGCCTAAATTTGTAAGGAAATTTATGACGGTTGGGGATGATGTCAGTGAGTAGGGGAAAAAGAAATTTTGGGAAATGAGTGAGGGGAGGGGGTGAAAAAGGCCAAAACACAGGCCTATCCCAGAAAGAGATAGGGTAGATTAGGGTTTAGAGGAAAATAATAGAAAATGAGGGGATAAGGCTTTGTGATGGATGTAAATGGTGTATTAGCTACAAATAGAGGTGTAGGAACAAGGAATGTAGGGTTTAGGGCAAGAAATCATCATTTGAGGATTAAAACCATGAAAATCATGTAAACCCTAGAAGAAGAAGTATTTGATCATTTTCTTGACATATGAGGCAAAGGAGGGCATGAAAATGATTAAACTTACTTTTTATATAGGATGGAGGATGAAATGACTGAAGAGGATCTTTGAAAAATTAATTTTGATGGTCAAACAACAATTTTGGACAACTCTGCCCCATGCGCAGCGTGTTGTCTAGGTGCGCAGTGAATGCTCTCTGTGCGCAATGAGAGTCAATTTTTTCCAGTGAGGGCTATGGAATCACAATTTTTTGCAAAGGAGAGGGAGGATCTTGATGATAGGATGGTAGACAAGTGCAAATGAGTGTGAATGAGCTCCCCCGTGTGCTTTTATAATTTTCTTTTGGTGTTTAATTGATTAATGAGTAGGATGGCTCACCTCACCAATTCACTTTCTTTTTTAGTTTTCTAGCCTTAGGACCTCTTCTTGTAACTTTAGAACCTTAGGAACATTATTACATCTAAGAAAATAAATTACATTTGAAATCAATTGTTATTGAACAAATTTACTTATTTCTACTCCTCATTTACTGGATTTATACATGAAATGAGTAATTTTGTGACCTTAACCCTAATGACCTAATGGTGACACTGAGCTAACGGAGACCATGATGATGTGACTAAAGTGATATTAATGATGTTTTCATGATAGTAGACTCAATTGAGTGATGAAAGTGACCGACATATGAAATTATTGAGAGAGTGGAAATAGCCCTAGACACACTAGCCAGTGACCATTTTTTTATTTGAAGACTCACTGAAATGACAAAATTTGACTTGACACCATAACAAAACCTTGTAAAAGTAGATTTGATCACTAGTGATAGACTGAACTGACTGACACTAACACCCTCACAGATAACCTTACTTTTTTGCGACTTTGGAACCCAACCAATTCATTAGCAAGACAACATTGTGCCCAACCCAAAGTCTCCCTCTCTCTGAAATTTCTTTGTCCACACCTTATCACAACCATAGGCTTGCCTCCTGCAAGTCCTATTATGAAATTCTCCTAAAACACTTCATCCTTGGGACACCTGGAATTCACTGACACTCCTTTGCACACACTCTTATTTGTTCATTTCCAAGCATTTTGACCTAGTTCTCCCTTGTGTTACCCTGACTCTCCCTAACATTCCTCACCATACATTGACATTGTATGCCATGTGTTAGCACACCTTTTCATTACTTGGCATGCCATGGCACACCTTAGCTATCATGCCCTCACAACTACTCTTCCATTTTTTAGACTTGACCAGAACCCAACCAAATCCTGCCTTGACTACAAAAACTTAACCAAGTTATAGTTACTACAACTAGACTATGCCTTGTTCACCTAAAAACTACCTATAACACATCTTAACTAGCTACTCATGTCCAATCTCAACTCATCCCACTTAACAAGTTACCAATTCAAGGCTCACGTCCAACCATCGCCATAAAACAACTAAGAAACACAGTTTACATCTTGACATGCCATATCACATGGCATGTCTAACAATCCCTTAGCCCTATGTGGTGTGTGTTAGCATCCCCTACATTTCTTGCCATACTTTGCACTCCCTAGCACACCCTAACACTCTCTGGCATGCCCTAACACTCTAGCATGCCTTGGCACTGCCTAGCACATAACCTTGTCACTCCCTCCTTAGAACAATTGGAACTCGTTGATAGTACTCCCTATCACACACTCTTATCTCTTCATTTCCATGCATTTTTAACTAGTTCTCCCTTGTGTTTTTGTGGCACTCCCTAACATTCATTGACACACCCTTGCACACGGCACATCTTGTTATGTTGCCTTGGAACTCTGGCATTCCTTAGCACTACCTAACATATCTTCGCTCCCTCCTTACCACACCTAGAACTCACAAATACTCGCTGTCACACACTCTTATTCATTCATTTCCATGTATTTGAAACTAGTGACCGCTTTTGTTTCCTTGGCACTCCATAATACTCCCTAGCATGCATTGGCACACCCTAACACCTGGCACATATTGGCATGTTTCCCTAGCCTCTAGTATGCCTTAGCACTACCTACCATACCTTGTTACTCCCTCAACACACTTGTATCTCACTAACACTTCCTGTCACAAACTCTTATTTGTTCATTTGCATGCACTAATTTGACCTAGTGCTCCCTTATGTTTCCCTGGCACTCCCTAACATGTCCTAGCACATGTTGACACACCCTGGAACCTGGCACATCTTGGCTGCATGTCGCCCTAGAAATCTAGCATGACTTAGTGCAACCTAGCATACCATGTCACTCTCTCCTTAGCACACTTGGAACTCACTGACACTCCCTGTCACACACTCTTATTCATTCATTTCCATACATTTTGACCTAGTGCTCCCTTATGTTTCTATGGCACTCCCTAACACTCCTTAGCACACATTGGAACACCTTGGCGCTTGGCACATCTTTGTATGATTCCATATTACTCTAGCATGCCTTAGCAGCAATGCATAGCATACCTTATCACTCCCTCCTTAGGACACCTAAAGCTTGTTGAATGGAATGTTCCAAACTAATAAAAATAGTGCTACGCAAAGCAGACAATACAAATAACACCATAAAATTAAAATCAAACATCAGACCACAAAATTGTCTAGCATGTG